>OX638409.1:12511953-13111953 GCA_951813805.1 Limnephilus auricula | reverse complement strand
ACCCTTTGCAAGTTAATTGCACCAGGGTCAAAGATGATATATCGACTGCAAATATTAAAAAAAAATAACGAAAATTTTACAGGAGACGATGAAAACGAATCTCTGAACGTTTATATTATGGTAGGCAATATCGGTTCGTTAACGTGTAGATGATATTTGATGACTGGTAGGTAAATACATAAAACACGTTTTTTAGAAGTATGTTGCAAAATAATTATTAATGTGTCGGGAGATAGTCTTGTTCGGTTTTCTATAAAACTGTTGAAAGAACGGCTAGTATAATTAAATTAAATAGAAAAACAAGCAATCGTGATGATTACAGCAACATAGTTAAATAAGAAAATGTTGCGGTCAATAATAGTTGCAGTGAGGCGGCAATAAGGGAATAATAAACGCGCTGTGAATGGCCAACAATTGCGAAAATGTACTAGGTATACTCGTAAGAAGTGGAAAAAACCCCAATGGTTAGTTACACATGAAGAGCGACAAAACAAAAATATCCGGCGGATATTCCAGGAGGAGATTGACGGAAGACATAGTTAGACGAAGACCTCGCAACAAATGACTTCGAAACATTCTTGACTGGTACGAGTTCATTTCCGATGAGTTTGTTCCTGGCTGAAATCTGCAGAGTAAATATTGCCCCGATGATAGTCCATATTCGATATGAAAGGAAACCGAAACAAGAAAAAGAATAAGCACTCACATCAGCATGCACTATGTATTTGTCTAAATGAGATTAATTTAAAACATCCGCAGATAACAAAAACTTCTTTATCTACCTATCCCACAAAATATAACGTTATTATTATTAAATAATATGGCTAATGCTTCAAGGAGCGCAAAGGGTCAGTACAACGACCTTATTCCGCAATTACAAGAGATAAATGTAGACAGAAATGAGGATCACACATCGCGTGTAATAGAGTCCTGAGATTTCTGCAGCGGTACAATGGGATTAAATTCCGAGGCCATTAGCCACATTTTGGCTCGACGAAGTCCGATTTATTTTTTGCGTTGATCACTGATGGCAAGACTAATTTCTGCTAATGTATTTTTAAGTAATAGTCTCCTAAAGGAAATACAAACTATCTGGAGATTTGAGACACCAAAATAAAAGATAATAAAATGAGTATAAAGAATAACCAAGCCCAATTAACGTACATAGAACCAACGATTCAAGTAAAAAAAATATATATTTAGAATAATTTTATAGACCCATCTCCATGTTGTGGCATCACTTCAGGGGCGCTTCATAGGTCGAGATATAAAAATCCTTATTAACATAAATCTAACACGAACGCAATATTAATTTAATTGTTTCCGTTGAAATCTATTCAATAGCAAAATAAAAATATCACCAATAAATGGTAAGATATACAACCACACATTTACTTTTACAATATATTGGCACATTCTAAATTGGACAGTTACTTTCATAAAATTGCACCTCTTGGATTTGCTGGGAATATTGAGAAATTAATTGGATTAATTTAAATTATTTTGACACAGATTCTTAATGAAACGGAGAGTACCGCATTTTTACAAGACAATTCATAGATCATCCCATCGGATAAATGAAATTATTACAATATCAAGCAATAACCAACCAGCATAATTGTTAATTCTTGCATAACTTCAAAGCAACTCCGCTCCCAATTGAGACAATGAAGCCACAGAGAGTGTACCAAGCGAATTTTTGGTAATTGGATATATCCGCTCTCGACAGAACGTTTTCGCGGATGGTTGCGCTCTCCAGAGAGGTAAAAAATCAAATATCATCGAAAATTTGTGGAATCCATTTGGCAATGCAGAAAAAGACAATTAGGAATATATTGGCATTTCATTATATATATAAAAAGATAAGAGAAGGAAATGTCTAAGAAAATTAATCTCATTATTAATAATTTTGATTAGTGAATTTTTTTATATAAAACCATCGAAATTGTTTGATAATTGTGGGAAACTGGTAAATGTGTGTGTTTTTAGGAATGTTTGATTGCATAACAGATTAAGGTATTCACAAATGTCTAAATTTTGCAAGTATGAAAATAAGAAGATCTTATTGAATCGTATTGTAAATGGGCATTATTGATAGCAAAAATTGAGAAGAATAACGTAGAGTCAGAGAAAGTTATAGATAAAGTCGACGGTTCAGAATGACCAAAGCCTAAATTTATTGAAAAAAGCTTGTAAGGTGAATAGAATTTTAATTCGATAAAATTAAATAAATACTCAGCGTCCGCACATTTCGGAATAAGTACAGAAAAAATTAGAGAAAGTATTGGGAGTGGGAAATAGCAAACGGAGAAGGAACAGTTAAACTTCTTCGTGTATTTTTTGTTAGTATAACTTTCGTACCGAGGAATGGAGTAATTACCATTATTTGAAATTAACAAGGAGTTGCTTAAATTATTCCAGTAAGGCAAGTCGTGATAGCATTTTACGAATAAGAGGTCTGGTTGTATGCTATGAACGAAGAAGAAATCTGAAACAATTGATCATCAGTTCCGCATATTATATCATAACGTGTATCTTTCAGAGATTGTTTGACTCTCGGTGGGCAGAACGAAATGTCATCATCGCCATCGCATCGCATTACTATTATTATTATTGTTGAATGCCAATGCAGCCTCCCACCTGTGATGAATCACCGCCGGAGGACGTGAGGAAATGGAGGTACAAAAGGCGACAGAAGAAGTGACCGTGAAATGTAAGCAGAGGTTAACGGTCTTAAGAAAGGAAAGAAAAGTTATTGTCTTGGGCAAAACTACATGGTCTAGTAACAGAACTTTGGCTTAAACATACAAATCTAACAAAGGCACACGGAGAAATATGTTATTCTAAAATACGATCATTTTATTCGTAGAAACGGTTAAAAACGGGACTGAAGTTCTTACGAACAAATTAACAGGGTTTCAATGTTTATTGGCGGGACGGGTCTGAAGTTCTTACGAACAAATTAACAGGGTTTCAATGTTTATTGGCGGAGGCTTATTATAGAGGCTATAAAAGAGCTCCTAGAAACATAAAAACATACAAATAACAAAATTAAATTGCATTTGACCAAGTATTTTTTTTAATTTGAGAAGGTACCATATAAGATTCTCAACTGCCCGGAATCAGTGGTACAATGGCATCCATATTACGGGGAATGTTGGAAGGCTGAAGTAAGTGGAGAGGAAAACGTAATGCAGAAGAGGAATGTTATATAATAACTGACTATTCAAATCTTTTCTGAATGATTCTCTTTCACCAGGGTGATAATTAGGGTATGTACCACTCTTGAACGTATTTCTAACATAACCGTTTTAAACCAACTACTGAAAAGCCATAGTTTAATATTAATTAATATATACATGTAACTACACTGACTTTTAAAACACATTAAGTTACAAATAAAAATGTTGGCGTTTGAAATCCATCTAAAATCACTCTGTAGCACAAAAGTTTAAAAATAAATAAACAAAAAAGTTTTTTAAAAAATAAACAAAAAGTTTTAAAATGCTGTTCTTATGTGTACTTTGTAAACTTAAGGTTTGAGTAAAGTCTAGACGAGTACAACGGTACAAAGGAATACAGAAATGAAAGGAAACAGTTAAATAGAAAGTAATGGAACCATACACGACTTACCTATGTACATTAGAGAAGCATCCTCGTGAATCGAAAGACTGAACATTCAAACACAGATATCACCAAACTTTGATCTGTTAGAGCTACAATAAAGTCTTTATTTACGAACCTAAATTATTATAATTGAAATGTATATTCATTGAAAGAAAGAGTTAGAGGCATATTTAGAGGTGTCAAGAAAAACTAACACGGTAGAAAAGAACAATAATAAGAGCATAAAGACAATAAAACAATTAGGGGAAAATAAATTTATGAACCCATTACATTAGAAAATGGAACCTTCACCCGAAAAATATAAGAGTGTATGAACCCATTGATGTATTGTAGGTGACCAATCGAGTATCCCAATAAAAAATCATATAGCCAGACAGAGGAAGAGCGTGAAAGAACGGTGTAGCAGAATGGGAGGACATTAACACCGAAGAAGAATAGCTAGAAACAGGAGATGTTGGAGGACATTTGTGGAAAAAGATCAATTCTGTGGTAAAGTGGGAAATACAGAGAAAAAACATTGAATAAGAATTAAATTAATTACTACAAAACAGAAACTGGCAAAAAACGTTGGCCAACAATATCTATTAAACATTTAAAACTGAAAGAGCAAAATATTATGATTTCATAAAACCATTGCACAACCAAAACCAAAATTGCCAAATTCATAGAAATAATTAGCCCCTACATATAGTTTTAAACTGTTACATAGTTGGCACACGAATTCCAGTAAGTAATAGTACCTAACACGCCTCATAAATTATACATTTAATGGGTCTTTGAGATAATGATAATTATAAATGAACCACATAGAGAGATTTAGCCTACGGCGAAAAAACAACACGAATTACATGCATGCGTAAATCGATCTGAGTAAAATACTTTCGTAAAAAATGTTCTTTGTATTATGTAAGATCAATCAAATTCATGTGGGTCCGGTGCAGACGGTGTTAGGTGACTGCAAACATGTCTAAATGCCAACGATTATGAATTAGAGTTTTAGAATTTCTAGTACAGAATCTGACGCAATCAAATTGTACCTACTACACCACTAGCCATTCTTGTAGCCGGTAGATCTGTCTGTAATCGAAATACCATCATTGTGACCAGCCGACCGTACCACGGGCATTGTCAAGCCAACCCAATGGTTAAAGAATCAAACTGTTCTCGTAACAGTGGTTTCAAGTTTATCTCGGACGGTGGAATTTCTATGGAGCGTCATGATATCGAGCAAATGTTATGGGTGTGAATGAAGTATTGGTTTGAAATTAGTATTAAATAGTTAAACTTTTGATGTTAATCCCAAAATGTAAGGAACAGTGTCCAAATACATACAATATCAAATGATATGATGGATAAGTACACTTCCTTTTTAACAGATTGGCTGCAGTCGACGGACGTCCCTCTCAATAAAAATATTCACACATTCGCACAAAGGTACCCTCCACCTCCCCAACAGAAAACATCTCCCTTTCTTCAGTTACTGACACATGAAAAATTCAGGTCGGATTATTTTTTACCAGAGCTCTTATGTTGTGAGAAAGTTGGGAAAATTATGTAAAATATTGCAATTAAGTTCGTACAGAAACCAGATAGTTGCTACAAGTCTCAAAGTTCAGAAATAAGTTTGTATTTTAGGACACTCGTTTTAGTTAAATAACGATGGCTGTACTGAATCCTCCACAATTTTAGAAGCCAAGGGTCAACCAGAATCCACGTCGATGTCTAGACTGTTGACAAAAACGATTAAAGATATCTAGACTTCAATGGAACCGAGCAGGGCTTGCAAACGGAGGACATCGACAATGAGATGAATAAGCAAACATTGACTTCTAAGGAGTTGGTCGTTTGAACAAAAATAACAAAAGCTTTCGGTAATTTTAATACAAAAGTCGTAAATCACCAATTATGATCAAATCAAACTGGGTAAATTAACAATTTCCGTAGGCGGGTGATATGTGCATTCTCCCAAAAATCACTTGGCTTTATAGAGAAGGTTACGCAAAATTGATAGTACTCTCAACAGAAGTGTTAAAAAAAGAAAAAGATAAGAACGACCAACGTTCCAATTAATGATTACAAAAATGGGGTTTCAAAATACAAACTGTGGTTATATCAATTACCGTATCAAATTTTATTGGAGATAATTCCAATTGGGTGAATCGTTTTGTAATTCGGTATAGGTATCTTCAATGAATGGGACGTTATTAAACCATCAACAAATTGGTTGAACTAATTTGGTAAATTGAACACAATAGTAAAGACTAAAAGAGTATTTTTTTCGAAAAATGGACCAAATTTTTTTAAAGCGTAAACTACTTTTATTCTTTACTTAATGTGTGATGAAATCATCCTAACGGATTACTTAGAGTTGATTTTTGCTTAATCAGACGAAAAACTACATTCGGTTAATATTTCATCAAAATGAAGGTTTGATTACTGATAAGGAGATGGTTTCCTAATCTCCTGTTTTACCTTAGTGGTCCATTTAATAAAGTTCAACAGAGTTTTTGGGTATTTGTCTTATGTGTTTTCTGGTTCCAAATTGTGTCTTCCGAGGAATCTGAGCCTTCTTCCCATCAAGGCCGGACAATCACTATTTTTATTAAAGAAAACTAATATCGCCGGGTTACGAATAATCTAACAAAATTTGAAAAACTCCGACTACCATCGTTGTAAGCAGAAGATGTTTCTAGTGCATTAAAACCAAATGTGAATTATCACCAATAAGATATGTGAGAATATAGCAAGAAAAATTAATCAATTCTGTACCTCAGAAGTAAAAGACTGTGCATAATTTGATAATTGCTCAAGACACAAGAAATTGAGAAATAATCAACCTAATCAATAAAAGATCAACGGTTAAATGAATGCGAAGTGTACTTCATTGTCATTGCAGAAGATACATCTAGATATTTTAACGATATGAAAGTGATACTAATCGATAGATATATTAATTCTCTTTGTAAATCATATACAATTTTGTTCTTGGAAATCCACACAGCCATTTTAATTTGTGATGCAAGTTCGTTTTAAATATCACGATGCGTTATTATCAGTGTTATCACCGATTAATCATTTCATGTAAGACCCTTGAAAAATCACGTGATATTATAATTGAAGGATTTTTTGAAGCTGAAAACATTTATAAAAAATATTTTCTTTTACAACCAAAAAAACGATCAGAAAGTTTCCTGCCTAATGAACAAAATTACGATAACTGGCAAAAACTATTAACAAAAGAAATACACATTTCAAATGAAGAATTATTATTAATTAATTAAAAATAATTTTGGAGGCTGCTTGTTTGAATCGTTCCCATATTCAATTCCAATTTTGAAAACAAACTATAAGGCGATCCGCTCACTGAGGCAACTGAAAACTGCCAATTGGCAACTGTCTTTGTATGACAATGTGATGGCCCGCACACTTCACAATCACACAAAAACCCGCTGTCAAACTGCTGATTGCCGTGGCCGGTCGATGCTAGTTGCCAGCTGTCAGCTGATTGTTCTTCGTCTATGGTTAAACAAGCTTTTTGACCAATCAAGACATAGAAACCAGCCGGTTTTAGTTTGGTTTCAGTTGCCTCGTCAGCGGAGCGGAGTTCTTGAAATCCAGTTACCCATAGAGATACACAATTGAAATTATTATTTTTAATAATATTTTCAGTTTGTCGAAAAAAATACAACGATTTTGATTTTATCAATTAATGAATCCTAAATAATACTTCAATTTTACCATATTTTGTGCCTTAACGAGTCATCTGTCTTAAGCCCGCCGGCGGGCGGGTGACAGCTGAGAGGTTACAAAATAAAATGCGATTTTAACCCTTATGTATACAGAAACTGTACAAGGACAAGGTCAGAATGGCTTGTGTCAATATCATTCCAGACTTTGTTTTTATTAGAGCACTCTAGCTCCTCGGAATGCTCTGAAATTAATTTTCTATGAAATACGGCCTTAACCTAACTGTCATCCGACATTGAAGAGGTTAAAACACTTACATAAATTTTATATCCGTATTTTTGCTGCCGAGAAAAAATGTAACAATTGTAACAGGTATTCGAAGTATTAATAATGTAATCACAACGAATTTAATTTATATTTATTAATTAAGTAATACAAATACTTTTATTAGGTACAAACCACCCGACTAGGCTGAGGCTGCTCCGAAATGGCTAATGTTATTAATTTATCTTTGTGAGATGAGTGAAAACCCAAGTTTCAGAGAACAATAAAATACTAGACATAATTACGGTGCCAACAATGTTGTGGCGATAAAATGCAAGATAATAGCTATGATTCGCCAGCACGTTTTACCTGTCATTCTAGAAGCGATTCCTATTCCTATCCGATGACCAATTAAGATGAGATCTGGTGCTTACCTGAAACAAAAGAGAATAATAATTGTAAGTACATTTCTGACATTAACATGGCAACATTCATTTTG
Organism: Limnephilus auricula; assembly: GCA_951813805.1. NCBI lineage: Eukaryota > Metazoa > Arthropoda > Insecta > Trichoptera > Limnephilidae > Limnephilus > Limnephilus auricula. Next base: position 13,103,876 of record OX638409.1, on the reverse strand, counting down.
ATTACATCGTAAATTAGTAGCATTAATTCTGTAGTTAAAGACGAAAGCAATATTATCAGATTTAGAAGTGAAGTACCTATAAATAATATGCAATCTCTTCCTCGTAGTAACAAAACTTAATTATTCAAATTTTAAGAAATTGGAAATAATAGCTGTAGTCAAGATGTAGATTCGACTACACACATTATCCAAAGTACACATTATGTGGACAGATTTCTCTACAATGTGCATTTTAAAAAAATGAATTCAATTTATCTATTTTATTTTATAAATTATCTAACAATACATTTTTATAAATTTTATTATTATAGAAGAATTGGATGCACAGTATTAAAAGCAGGCAAAACATAATTTATCTTTATTTTCTATCTTGATTACTGTGATTTATATACTAATAATTCCTTAAACTTCTCTTTTCCAATAATTCTTTAACTTCTTCATCTTATTCTTGTAATCTTATCTAACTACATATAACTTTTTTATTGTAGAAGAATTGTGTGCGTAGTATTAATTAATGAAAATTATCAACCAATACTAATGAATGTATATCCCCAAAATGTAAAATTCACCCGCTATAACCCAGGGTCATCCCTAGCATGGAGGGTGAAATGTAACAATAAACTATATGTACTTTCGATAAATCATGTATTTAAATAAATTTATTATTTTTAACCATTACAAAATCACGTACATATAAAAACTAGGTATCAACTATACTAATAGTAACCCAATAGTAAAATAGTTACCCTTTAAAAGCAGCTTGTGAACTATTATGTCGAATAATATTTACTCTATTTGTCCACAAATGCCTAGAATTATTACACCGAATCATAGTTACAGACACAATTGGTGTTGTCAAGTTTCAAAAGGCAACTAACTTTGAATCTATCTTCTGATAATAATTTTTTATTAATTTTAATCACTTTTCGATACTTTACGAGTATATATTTATTTTTGTTTTACTCGTTGTAACACACACAAAAAATTGTATCCATGTACCTACATTCTAGCTTCTATACATTACACTTTGTTTTATGTCAAATGTTATTACTTATTATCTAAATTGTGTTGGTTTTTATTGGTACAACCATATTATTTATGATTTTAGTATTGTAAAATTTAAAAGTAAAAACCTACTTAGGGCGTTAATAAATAATAAATAAATAAATTATTTTGAATAACTTAATGAGTAAAACCTCAAATTGTAATATTAGATCATTACATATGAAATTGGTGTTTTGCCGTACTGGCAACTTTGATCTCAAATATCTTCTCATTGGTTAAGAGTTCCAAATTCAAATTTATACAGCTATTTACTCATGTATTTGTGTTTCGAAAATTATAATTAATTTGTTTTTTCCTTAATTGTTTTTTTCTTTGCGTCACCAAACGCTCACAAGTAACTTTTTTGGAGTCAATTTTTGCTTGGGGCATGATTTGGCTGGTTCGGCAGGGTTCAGCCATTGCGATGAGCGCTTCCGATTATCGTACAGGATCAACTTTGGTCTCCGGCCGTCCACGGGGCTTGTTCTGCAGGTCGAAATTTCCAGAACGAAAACATTGGAACCAAAAACGCACTGTGTTTTCTTTTGCGGCACCGTCGCCATACACATCATTAATCCTTCGAGCCGTTTCTGCAGCACTGGTGCCACTGTGGAACTCGTATTCATAAATAACGCGATATTTCAAGTTTTCCATTTTGTAAACTAAGTGACGCAAAGAAAAAAAACAATTAAGGAAAAAAAAAATAATTATAATTTTCGAAACACAAATACATGAGTAAATAGCTGTATAAATTTGTATTTGGAATTCCTAACCAAAGAGAAGATATTTGAGATCAAAGTTGCCAGTACTGCAAAACACCAATTTCATATGTAATGACCTAATATTTAATTATCGTTTCTGTTTCACTTTTTTCGTTTAACGTTTACCAAATAAAAGTTGTTATTAAAATAGTAACACGGATTAGTTGATGTAAAATCTATACAATGGGATTTAAATCTAAGTAATCTTTAGGGATGGTGTGCAGAGGGAGTATGTGGAACTTGTAGGATAGAAAATGAGAGCTTAGCAAGAGCTGAACAGCCAGGCAACTTCACTATAAAAGAGTATTAAACATTTGAATAACCACAATGTCGAAACCATTTAGATATCCATAGATAGAAAAAGTGAAATGAAACGAATATCAAATTCGGCAATTGCGAGATAGGAATGCGGAATCATTGTATACGTAAGAGACGTGATGTAACATCGGTTCATCCGCCTTCATATTCGCTCTATTAGGCAAAGTACGTTGGTATCACGTACCAGGGACACTTGGCTAAAACAAGGAAACGACAGGATCAGACGCTAAACTAACTATACCCCGCACGAGATATACTCGTATATGATGCTGCGAAGTAGTGAGAAACCAAGATCAAATCGCGTTCCTGGCGGAGCGGAATAAGACTTACCAATTATCGTCAAATCAGAAAATTTATTCAAGGAGATTCGAAAAGGTCGCCCTTAAGATTATTACAGGATTTTCGTTCCACTCCTAAGTATAGTATCTGTTTTATTAATTATTACAATATAAAAGGCAATGCTTTAGAAATTACCACCTCAAAAATCTATTTATATAAAAGAATTGATTTAATCTATTGATTTTTAAACATCTCCACAGTTTTATTCCGAGAAGAATGAAATTTGGCACACTTGACCTACAAACCACGAAGAGGTCACTGTCCACTTATTACTGATTTTTAAAAACTCCGTGCAAAGTCCGTACAACGCCGGGGACTTCACAGAGCAAATAATAAAATCAAAAATTATGTTCAAAGCTTAAGTTTTGAATTTACGAATAAGCTGAAAATTGTGCAGATTTTTGGGAAATTCCTTTGTAAATAATAGATACGTCAGAATTTTTTTCGTGTCCATGTCCAAAGTTTCCTAAATAATGGATAAAAAAAATCATTACTAATATTTATGGAATACTTTGTGGAATGGCCAAATATTGCAATACTATGCAGTATTAAAAATTATAAATTTTGTCGTTTAATGTTGATAAACAAATTCATCAGTAAACATATACATGATTATGCGGCGCCATCCGTATGTAGCTATGTCATAGCTTTGTAATTTTTTATTTCTATTGATATTATGAATACAGACGAAAAACGGGAAAAAAACCGAAACTTCATGGCTTCCAAAGTAGCTTCACTGGTACGAGTTCCGACCCAAAGTTTGCAGGATGAATAATAACAACACAAGGCGAGGAATGCACCAGAAAAATAATACGGTTTCTGGACAAGGTGGACTAACAACAGAAAGATACACGAGATAGGATTAGATAATGGATTGATCGAAATTTCTAAAAAAAAACTCATGTAACCAAAAACTCATGTCTACGAACATATTTTTACAAGGATAAAATATACCAGACAGAAAAAAATATTTCCGACAAAAGATCTCCAATCAACGCATTACAACTTTTTTCTTAATTATACCCAATTACAACTTCACAGGCTTTCTCGACAGAACGACACTTTTAATTCCTTCTTTCCTGCACTAAATTCAGCGCGCGTCCAGGAATGTGCCCAGTGCTGTCTTCAAATCAATTAACTAATTAATTTAAGGGAGAGGACAATTTTAATAAACTTCAATGAGCAGTTGAATTTCTGGCCATTTGACCCACATTCGCTGATTCCATCTGATACTTTGTTAAATTTGAGAATGGAAGATTATCTCATTATTATTGGCCTGACGAAAGACTACCAAATAATATTTTTTAATTTCTACAATAATCTAACGCAGAGCAGTTTTACTTAATTTTTAAGAAAATACCTAATTTCGCAAAAATGAATATCATAAAAAAAAACAGTCGTTGATGGTGTTATCGAATGAATAACAGAGGCAAAATCATCAAGTCATTCGAATCAGGGAGCAGGAAGCAAGCCATTAGAATGAGTTTATTAGACGCGAAATGATGTGGGGAGGCATTGCGAGGCGATTGAGAGGTTGGATTATTTTTTATGGCAATACTCGAGCACATTTTGAAAGAAACGGATTGAATGGAAATCATTGCATTTTAAAGTGTGCATAGTAAAAGATCACAGCTTTTAATTGAAACACAGTTGTTATTCATATAATTCTATTATAATCACAACTCTTGTAGAAATTCTCGAATTTTTTAATTTATTTTAGAATGAAATCCAAGATGATAGCCCAGGCTCCTCGGAGAAATAAAATTAAGGTCTCAATCGCTGCCCAAGCAAAAACATTGTCACATTATCCTACGCTAAGCTATTTCAATGTTTAAGTCAACATTTATACTCGCGATTTACATCTTATGTTGTAAATAACAGTAAAATGGGAGTATTTTATGAAGTTTAGCGGCAGGGAAAAAGGGCGGAGAGGGAGGGGATTTTGGGAGGGGCGGAGAATTGAGGGGGGTAGGACGATGAAGGGAGGAAGCATGGATTGTTCGTACACCTTACGGTGGTAATGGCAGCTAACGGGTTCATCGGCGACCGGTAGAGAAGCTTGCACGCGAGGTCTTTTTTTACGTAGATAATAGCAGAGTTCTCTCTATAATAAAACATAAATAAAGGGACGCTTGAGTGACAGGAGTGACGAGTGAGTGGATCGAAGAAGAGGTCTAGGATATCAATGAAACAAGAAAGGAGTTCAAGGACAAAGTTGTGTGGTGTTCCGTCCTATCTGCCTATCTAAAAACGCGGTTAAATGACATTACAGTTAATTAGACAAATAATTTTTGAATTTAATTTTCTTTTTCCTATATCTATCTGTATTTCATTACAAACATTTTATCTAAAACTGTTATAGCACAAGTTCTCTCCCGGTGAGATGATCACAAAACATTACTACCCATTTACGAGTACATACAGTTGTTATTGATTAAATTATTTCAAAAACTATAAACATTTTTTTATTACTTGCACTTCTCACCTACATATTCACCTGTAAACTGTGTGTACGGCAAATAAATACTCATACAATATATAGAATTAATTATACAATAAAAAGTTCCTTTATTATTAAACGAGAAATTCCCAAGCCGATTATATTCTGAGTACATATTGACAGATCGTGACGTACAACCATCCCCTGTGGGTCTGCAGAATAAAGGGGAACTGGGGTTTGGGGTGTGACCTCTCGCAATGGTGATGGTCAATAATGGCACGTTGACCGGGGCCAGGTCACGTGGAATCAGATTATTAATTATAAGGCTTAATATAGAGAAAACAATTTTATCAAGGAAATTCGATACGACTTTCGTTAATGGTTGCGTTACTTCCATTTATATTTTTTAATCTAAACGCGGAAACTTGTTTTTTAAAATAGGAAAAATCATCGAACTGTGAACTCTCGCTTCATGAAATTTAAACGCCTTTTCTACCCAAATGCAAACTAACTAAAACAAGAAGCAATACACCTTTCGCCAGCGTTCTGCCAACAAATTATATGAGGTCTGTAATATCTGTATGGCCAGTTAAAGCTGGTTCTTGAAAAACAATATGATGAACACATTGAAATACGAGGTGGTCCAATTAGCATATCTCGAATTAGGAAATGAAGAAATTAGTCAACACTTAGGCAGTACCACTTTGCCGGTGCACGAACCGCCATCTGGGTTATGTCGGACTCAAATTCAATCACTACTTTCGAAGATGCGTAGAACTGAAGTAACCAAAAAATTTGGTTTGTAAATAAGAATATTTTTTTAGTAAATATAATTATTTGGCATAAATACACGTAACACAGAAAACGGAAGCACGAATTTGTGAATTGCAAGGGCACCCTACTCTCTATTTGGTTATCTGAAAAAAAATTACAAAAAAAATTTACTCGTCTGTCCGGTAGATTTTCTTATTACAGACATTTTGATATCTTTGGTAAGAAAGACGGGAAGGTTGAGTTTGTTATGCCACTATTTCAACGGAAGGTGATTCGGTGAATTAGTGTCATTGATCCCTTCGGCACCGGTGCAGAACGAGTTAGGAGACAAGCCAAACGTTTATCAAACATTCGTTTATTGGACGGATGACTTCATGTGATTTTTTTATACTTTGAGGGCCAGCGAATTAATTGCAATGCCGAACGGCAGAAAACAAACATTGGTGGCTTCCAACCATCACAGAATTACGAGATGAAGTAAGCACATTTGAATATAAAGATCTGTCACTTTCTCCGATCGTTCCATTGCATTCGTATTCGTACAGCAAAATAATCAAATCAAATCCACGTGTGGCCACACGTTGGCTATCACTTACACTAAACAAACAAACACTTAACCCCTGACATTCAGTTCCTCATCTGACAGATCCGAGTGCACTTTACCAAACCTGCCTGCAGTTGCCTGTAACAAAAATAGACACACCGAACATGCACCGAACTGTGCAACACCGTTGACGGCCGATGTTTATTTCTCACTAGAACTTCACACACAGATGATGCCTTGTATTATCTAGTATCTAGTGGCTTTGGCTTCGCACAAAAGCGTCAGGGGAACAACTTTAGAAAACGTAGAACAATACATTACTTGGACCAAGTTTTAAAACTAGGAAAAGAAAACCAAACTAGCGACATTGAGAGAAGAAGTTGATTTGAATGGGTCGCCTTAGCAAACTTAATATTTTTATTCTGAAAAGCAAGAAGACATCTCAACACCTCCGAATGCGTGAATCGAAAAGCCAGTAGATATTAAAAGGGGTCATTTTGATAAAGGAGGGGCCAATTATTTACTTCTTTGGTCATCAACGGTGCTACAGAAATGATGATGGTGTGTTTTTGACCCCAAAAGTATCGACTTCAAATCAGAAGGATACATTTCACACTCCAATACATTTTTTCTGTTCAAACATTACTAATTTGTAGTAATTTGTAATAGACAAGTACGTTCATAAATACCTAATATATGTATACGCCATCATCGTTTGTCAGATTAACAAGGAATAATCTCTTTACTAACACGTGGAGTAAAATTATCTCCATAGAGCCGTGGGACGACCATGGTATTGAAAATTTTGTTGGATTGGCGTATTTAAGTGCCACAAGTTTCCCATGCTGTGGCGGAGAAGATCTCTGACACATTGTACTTGTCTTTACAAACATATTTCCGAAGCGCTGCAGTACCACGTAAGCTGGAAGAGTTGACTGTAGAAGTGGTCAAACGAATAGTTCTTACCTATGCGAATGCAACATGCGTTGTACAGTGTACTTTTGAGATATTTACTGAAATCGAATTAATATAAAATAATGGCCTACAATATTATTGACTACTGAAATGACAGCAATATTCATAATCAATTTTCAGTCGGATGCAGAAACGCGGTATTCTAAACAAAAGTAAGCCAATCACGTCGAAAGCGTATTAACAACCAAATATAGGAATATCAGACCTCTTTCTAATGTTTCAATAAGTAAGAAATCGCAGACCATAAACCATTGAAATCAGTTAAAATCGCTGATGCGAAACTCCGCTTTACATATAAGGCAAAATGTTCGACAGCAGTAAATAATGGCCGGTGATAAAATGAAATTCCTAACCGCAGTAGTTGTACGGTGTGGCATTGACACAGTTGCCGGTTGCCGCCTCCGATAACACCACCGCTTGATTAGCGCTAAATTATGTAACAGTCTATGCATTAACTATGTAGCTACTCGTCGTACCAGCAGCCAACAACCACCAATCTACTATTATAGTGACCCAGGCAAGCTGCCACCGAGTGGTTTGTCGACTAAGACAATCAGGAAAACGTATTGAAGAGATTGTTGAGCAGGTAGTTGAACAGGTAAAGGTGTAATTCATTATAACCGAGTGTCATATTTATGCGTAAAGTGGACTGCCAGCAGTCTGAACTGAATGTGTTCTCGTCAACTGTGGTACATTAATCTAATTTCTGTTTTGTCTTTCTGGTTCTCTTCTTATATCTTTCCCTACGGATCTATTTTTGAAACTCATCTTAATTGTAACCCCTTTGAAGGTGGTCATATGTTTCATAAGGGATGTCATCATGTGCAATTGACCTGGTTCAAAACAGAGACGTGAACAATTTCTATACCCAGATTTCGCTTACATATAACACGGTGAACCATACACAGAAGCGCAAGACTCCATATCTAACAACTTTCAAAGAATCATGTTCAAAATGGAAAATTGCAGCAGGATATTTTGACGTTTACTCGAGTGACGTTGACTTATATAAAGATACGCACAGTGACCTGTGAAGCACAAAACAAATAATACTAAACTACAAACTTTCAATCAATCAAAACCCTGTCGAAGATAAAAAAAATTAAAAGGGGGGTGATTGGAGACTATCAGGTAGCACCAAATTAAATTTTGTGTTGGGCACCCGCTGCAGTCTGTTCAAATGAACATTACGCATACCTGCGTACAGAGACTACAAGACCATTAATTACAATTAAAGCATTCATTTGGGAGATCTTAGAGCTAAAACCAATAGTAGTTAAGACTTATATAACCAGAGAAAACCGGAAAATTGCCTTTTTTAAATCAAATTCTAGGCATACTCTTTTTTACAAAGATAAATTGATTTTGAAAGATTGTTATTTTATCTGGTAAAGCTATGTTTTTAAAATTCAAAAACCAAGTTTATTTTTGTAAGGTTATACCGTTGGTCGTTGGCAGATTTGTTCAATTTTCAAATTAATTATTGTATTATACAACACACATTTCAAATCATATAATCATAAAGTAAATTATCTAGTAAAGACACTTTTCAGAATTTTAATTTTAGTTCAAATAAAAACATTAAAAAAAATCGGAGTACGTGATTTGTTATGAAAATACCTCAGCTTGCCTATATTTATTTACAAATTAAAATATTTCGGATTTTTTTTTTGCACACTTATTTTGCTTAAACATTACTGAAAAATCATAAATATCTACTTATGATCAAAAAATACTTACACGAAGAAGTACACGATATTAAAAAAAATTATCATTACGCATTTGAGCATTTTTATTCCTTACCTGTATGTAGGTATTTAAAGCAAATTTTGAATAAAATAAAGTTTACATTGATTTATTATTTAAAAAATTTATTACGGAAAAAAATCAATCTTTCTCATCGGAACCACCCTGTGCAGTTGCAAGGTCACGATCGCATGTCGAAATTTGAATTCTCAATTGCCTTAACTGTGTGTGCATGTCGAGTATTCATTGAAACAATATTTTGGTATAAATAAAAACATTCCTGCCTTTCAACAAATCTATACTTGTAATTTCCAAAGCTTATTGTATTTTACAAAAAGTAGCAAGGTTTCAATCGACAACTAAGTAATTCATCAAAAAGCTTTTAGGTTCGATCATTCCAGCAAGCTATTGGTAATAAAAATGAGAGTGGTAGAAAAGTGAATTATATTATTGGCGTATCGCAGACAAACGGGCATAACCCTCCCTCATCCTTAATGGCACATATTTCAAAATTTGGAATTCACCAAAGGAAACGTAAGTCAGTTCGAAATAGTAAAATTAAATTATGGTGTAATGAAAATATCTGTGAGGAATGTTTGAAAAGTGTTGAAACTTTGAGAAGGGCGATAAATAATTAAAGCGAACCAGGACCAAAGCAACCAAAACAAACGGATATAAATAGAAAATAGGATCTTGCAGAGAAACTATTCTTAAATTCGTGCAACGCGGTATCAGAGAATTCAAGCCATAACCGTTGTAATTCATTTTTCTCGAAATTTCGACACGGATTCTAAAATGCATAAATACTAAAAAGTTCAGTGATTTCACCACGAACTCAATTGGGTAACTAAAAACTACACCTGACTATGAACATTTCTTTAAATATTTTTGAATAAATGTTGCAAAGTGCCAACATATCAGTGCAATAAATTGACTGAGCGCAGCCAAAAGCGAAGACCTATTTTAACTCGGCAATTTGACAATTCATCTGTTTGTAAAATTCTTCTTACGTTCCGGTTCAGTATGGTGGTTGTATTAATCTTTAATTAAATTAAACAAATAACTTTGTATCAACCACTATTATATAATCACAATTACCTACATGTTTCGAAACCGATGGTTTCTTCGTCAGGGTAGTAAGTAGTAGTGACATTAAATAACAAAAGAAACAAACAAGTATAGACTAAAAGGAACAGACTAAAAAAAACTATGGACAAAAATATTATAGAGATAAGTGATTAATTAATAAAAAAATATCGTAAAAAACTATTATTTAAAATTAAATATAAAAATTATTTTGGAATATGAAAAATTACATTATATAAATTATCAAAACATAATAAAGATGTTTAAACAACAAAAATAAATTATTTTAAATTTAAATACTAATAAGAAAACAAATTAAAGAGATGGCTATTTTAAAAAAATATTATTAATAATATTTTATTTATTATTAACACTTTTTATAATTTCTAAAATTTCTAAGGTTTTTTTTTTAGAGAAACCTCACAGGAGTCCCAACTGCTCCCTTCTGGAGCCAGTGAGACTATGGCATCCCCTATTGGAGTATGTTGTGAGGCTGAACGTGTGTGGGGAAGGGAAGGAGATGGGGAAGAGGAAGGTGGGAAAGTACCTGGCTATTCAGATCTAGTCACTAAACACGGCTATAGCCATTATTAAGCAACGTTTCAATTCTGAATGGTGGTCTTACGCCAGGGCGATACTGAGAGTATCTTCCACTCTGGAACGTGCCGCAAATATAGTATATATATATATATATATTTTTTTTTTTTTAATTAATTGTGAAATAACACAAATTAATCAAATACAATTTATTTGCGCACGCCGGGTTCGAACCCGCAACCTTCCGATTGGGAGTCAAGTGTCTTACCACTCGACCACGGACGGTCGTCAAATTTACACAACAGATTTACAATTGCTAATTGTAAATCTGTTGTGGTTGTGCGTAAAATTGTTAACCCTTTATTTTAATCTTTATTCAAATGTGAAATTGTCGTGTTTTATTAAGTCGGTGTTTAGGTACCTACTTAAAAATTTTACGATTTCGTAGGAAATTTTGGTTCTGATTTAATAACTCAGGTACGCGGCATACGTCATTCCTATGTCTACCTACGTTAAATTATCGTGAAAACAAGCTTATGTGTCCAAGCGGTTAAAATAAGAGAAAATTATAAATAAACTTTTTTGGACGCGAGGACTGTTCACAGAACTGCCTGTAATATATATACTTACAATAATATTCATATGTATCTACTTATCGTCCATTTTACATGGTTTGTTAATATTGATAAGATGTCTGTAATTTAGGTTGTTTACACTGTAACGAAAATACGAGCGTGTAGAATTTTAAGTAAGAACATCGAAAATTCGTATACAGGTCCGCCAGTGTTTCCAGCGTACATCGATTTCCTATTTAAACCCTTTCAATATTGGTCTGACTGTCGACAGGGCAACCATGCTAGGGATATCGGTATAAAAGCTATCGATCAGACATTGTAAAGTTATTGATTTGACTATGCTAGATCTGGTGTGCTAGCACGGTCGCACGATATGAAGATACCGACCGATTGTCGGTAACTTCTCATCGTTCCCTAGGACAACTGCAGATCTCAAACGTACAAACGACAGTTGATATCGAATATATTAAGGACACTTAGTCATTGTGAACTGTCACCTATTCGTTTGCGATCTGCAGTTGTCGTAGGGAACGATGAGAAGTTACCGATAGTTATAGAGCAAGCGTGCTAGGGCCTCTGATCATATTCAACAATAAAAAAGCGGCATTCCTTTGGATTGGCATGATTAGTAAGATATTAACCATTCAAAACATCTAATAGCCCAGTAATAAAGCGTCCGAGGATCCACGTCATCGGTGGCGTCAATATTCCGTAAACCGGAACGGCCGGCGCCGCACAGTGGGCTGAAAATCGCCTTTCATAGACATAGAAACTTGAATTTTCATGGGTCTTTTTTTGGCTAGAAATGGATTCTGCTGATCATTACTATGCTATAAAATTTCGTATGAAGCAATTGCGTGTACAAATGAAGGAGTTATAATTTTTTAAAGAAAAAATTGTATGGCACTGACATTAAAAATGAGGTTATCTCTGGGATCATAAGGTTGGCCATTACATCCTTACATACAGATATACTACTATTTATTTGTATTTTTTTGACATACTTCGTATTGTGGCGCAACTTGCGCGTTTTTTTTAAATCCTCAATGTTGAAAAAAAAACTTTTTATGTTGAAGATTCATTTTAATGCAAAAATGCTTAAATGCTTTACACATGAGTATGCTTTGTCTAGTTTACAATATTTTATTGACACTATAAACCAAAATTTTGCATTAAAATGAATCATCAACTTAAAAAAAAGTTTTTTTTTCAACATTGAGGATTTAAAAAAAACGCGCAAGTTGCGCCACAATACAATGTCAAAAAAATACAAATAAATAGTAACATATCTGTGTGTAAGGATGTAATGGCCAACCTTATGATTCCAGAGATAGCCTCATTTTTAATGTCAGTGCCATACAATTTTTTCTTTAAAAAATTATAACACCTTCATTTGTACACGCAATTGCTTCATACGAAATTTTATAGATTAGTAATGATCAGCAGAATCCATTTCTAGCCAAAAAAAGACCCATGAAAATTCAAGTTTCTATGTCTATGAAAGGCGATTTTCAGCCCACTGTGCGCCGTCAGAATGGACGCACACGTGTAAAGTGTGGAAAATGGAAATAGTCCGGGAGTCTGCAATGTACAGAACAAAATAATATCAAAGTGTACGCCAATAGGCCGTGGAAGTAGTGCCGGATGGAAAACGGGAGCGGCCTTTGGGCGTGGGCGAACGGCTACGCGCTGTGGTGCCCCATATTACATTGTGAAAGCATTTGCGCGTTGATTCATCCATTGAATGTTGGTGATCCACATGTAACTGATCATTCAATGGCACGATAACAATCATTAATATTTCCTTAAGAACCCGAATTCCAATTTTCTACCGATATCTAATATAATTCCCTTAAACACTTTAAGTTAAAAAAAATATTTTTTTAACTTAAGTTAAAAAAAAGATTTCCAGTCAACTGCTCTAACCACTGAGCTACGTCGACTTATCTCTTACCCGCCAAATAATTCAATATATACTAGTATTTCATTCAACAATTACTGTTATTACATTTTTTCAACTCAACAACCAAATTTATTTTAAATGAGAAAGGCACTGTAAGTGCTAAATCTACCACTAGGTGGGGTCGAGACTTATCTATTATGTCTACATTTTTTTTTGGTGAAATACTTTAACTCGTCAAATATGTTTTTTTTTTTTTAATAGATAAATTTAATGTTTAAGACAATAAGACGATTTTTTATGCATAACACAAAGGGTAACATTTTAAATTGATAAATAATTTTTAAGATAATATCTGTACATTTACTGAGCCGAAACGGTAATTATATAAAAATTCCCTCAATAGAAAAAAAAATCACAAAGTATGCTCCGAAAATTATTAAAAACACATTTTGTTCTGTTATTTAACGTGTTAAAGATATGAAAAATTCACATTGATCTTTAAATGCTACTTTCGACATTTGTCGAGAGATTTTTTGCTCTATTTTAAACGAGTGTTTTATTAAATATTTTCAAAATTTTCGCTTAATTAACATTTTTTTAACATTAGTGCGCTCCCTCTAACATTCGTATTTACTTTACATATCTCCATTTCAAGCCATCTACTTCTTCTTTTTGAATACTTTCTACGTTACAAGGACGTTGTCAGTGTGAATTCAGTTATGATGTCCAATCCATCTCTGAGCATCTGTCATATTTTTAGGGTAATTGTGGTGAAAACACAAGTCCAAAATATTAGGAGCCAATTAGTACACAGCAGTTAACAGATTATTAGGGAAAATACACTGAATAACTTCTTTATTCAATATAAGTTAATTTTTACAACCGTGTCAAAAATGGTAATGTATTATATAAGAACTTCCTTCTTCTTCTGGCGCTAAAAAATATTAAAAAGTGTATGTAATATATAATATGTATATAATGTGTAGAATGTATAATTTAATATGTATGTGTAAAATACTTCTACGTTACCTGTTTGTGCCTATACTTACAGAGTTTTGTTTGTTATGTGGTTTTTAATGTTATCACTCTTATCAGTGACAATCCTGGCAAAAACCAAAACACGTAATTTTAAATATAAGTACCTATGTTAGTTGTAAATCTCTAACTTTAAGTCACAGGTGTAAATATGTAATAATGTAAGTCACTAGTTATGTCAGTAGTTTAGTGTCTTAGTCGTAAGTCACTAGCTATAAATCTTAGATGCAAGTCCTAGTTATAATTATAAATCTTAGTTTATTTGTACAGCGCCCTTGAGGTGATTTTTCACGAAAACGGCGCTATATAAATTAGCCAAATATTATTATTATTATTATTCAATGGGAAAATGGTAGAAAAAGAAAAGGGACCGTTGAATGAGAAAGCTGAATTTGGATTGGATTCTGAAAGGTGGTAAATCAGAGAAACTTTGGAAACAGGCATGTGAACAATTCATATCTACCAATCTCATCCAAATGCCGTCTTGTAATTTCACAGAACTTGAACAAAAGATGGGGGAGAGAAAGTTAGGGAAGTACAAAGTTATTGGAATCCAATCACCAAACACGGCTAAAGCCATTTCAATCGGCCACCATAACACAGGCATGTGCCTAGTATGGCGGCCATAAATTCCACAATTGTTATATATTTACTATTCAAAGAATAAAGAAACATTAAAAAAAAAAAAAAAAAATCTACGTTTCAATTCTAAACAGTGGTCTTTCATCACGGTGATTCTAAGAGAATCCATCACTCTGGAAAGTGCTGCAATTATATTTTTAATTCATAAATTGTGAAACAACCCAAAAATCAAATAAAATTGACTTGCAGGAATTTAAACTCACGACCTCCAGATGCGTAGCCGAGGACCGTAAAAACTCAACCACGGAGGCCACTGTCAAAACAACGAAGTATAATGGGGAATGTTCCCAACTGCCCGGAGCCAGTGGGACTATGGCATCCCAAAGTGGCACGTTATGGGGCTGAAGGATGTGGGGAGTGGAAGAAGATGGGAAAGAGGATGCTTGAGAAGCACTTAGAATTGCTTGCAACTTCACGCCAAACAGTGTTTAAAAAATCGATCCTTTCAATATTTTTTTTATTTAATACTTAATTTTATTTTGTTATATAGATCTCAAGAGGTATTTATACCTATTCCGAGGTCCACATATTATAATGTTAATGTTTTGACCTCATATAAAAATAAAGTTAATTGTTTGCAGGTGAAAAAATGTAATAAGCGGTAATTGTTGAATAAAACACTATCGGCCTTACTAAAAAAAAAACACTCCGCGGCCGTTTAACGGTGTTTTTGTGAATCATTAGATTTGACAACGCCGTATTTTCTTGTTCAAATTGGAGTTTTCATAATAATCCGCTAGGTGGTGTGATTGATGCGCCTGCGCATTGCTTTCCCGCTGAAAAAAAAAGCTGCGGAAATGCAGAAAAAAGTCGGTCGCGGTGTGTGTGTGATTAAGATGATATTTTCGTTAATGATTTCAATCCTTGACTAATTCGCACTTATATTCATTTACGCAATATATTTACTATTAATTTGTGTTGTTTTTCGTTAGTTTAAGTCAATTGATCTGTCAGAAAATGGTTCTGTAGGTTATATTCAGAAATAATTTGCATTATAAGATCTTTATTTTATTATAAATTCTTGAAAGTGATGTTTTTTGGTGACTAAAATGTCTAATACATATTTTAGTAAACGTATCAAAGAAATTAATGTCTTAAGATGTGCAAGCAATGTATTCAAAAGTGAGTTTTTTTATTGTAAATTTTTGGGAATGAAAAGCTAATTTCAAGATTTTTTTATATTTTTTTATTGTGTGAAGGAGTAAATAGTGAGGTGACAGTTTTATTTTAAAATCATTAAATAAAAGGACTGTGTTTTTTGAATTTTGAATTTTTCCAAATATTTCAATGTTTTAATAGAAAGTGTTTGGGGTAAGTGAGTTTTTTTTTCAACTAGATGTTTGAAGCTTAAAATACTACAGTTTTTAAACATTTAAGTATATTTTAGATATGAAAATCTTAAAGGTAATTACATTTTGGTTCTAAAATGGTATTTGTTTTTACGACATCTCAAAAAATAATAAATATATAGGACATTAAAAAAAGAAATTCGAAATTCGTTGAAAATTACAAATGGAACAAATATATACAACAGATAAACTACCCTCCTTGGCCGTGTAGGCAATGTACATATCTTTCCATGAACAATTTTTTGTCAGTTCTTAATTAGTAAGGATTCTTCATACATGGTTGTTTGACCACTGTACAAAATTTTCAGAAAGTTTATTAGTAAGGCTGGTAAAATGGCGACGTTGTCAGATCAAAACCATATATTTTGTTTAGTAAGAATTTGAAAAACGAAATGTACAGACTTTACACAACGTGCTACAGAAACACCGTTTAACGGCCGCGGAGTGTTTTTTTTTTAGTAAGGCTGTAGGTATATATTGAATCATTTGGCGGGTAGGAGGTAACCCGAAGTAGCTTAATGGTAGAGCTCCTGACCGGCAATCAGAGGGGTGCGGGTTCGAGTCCCGTCGGCGACATGTATCTTTTCTCGGGAGATTTTTTCAATATGGATGAGTTTTTCAGGCTAATAATTATTGCTTATAATATTTGTTAACCTTTGTGCTATGCATAAAGAGTCTTGTCTTAAACATTAGTTTATCAATTTAAAAAAATAATTAATGTTTTGCATTATTTTATTATTAACTAATTGAAGAGGATACCGATATAAGGACAAAATAAACGATATTTATAATCTATAAAAAAGTACAGCCTTCCAAAAAGTTTTGCAATAATTCATGAGATATTATTATGAATAAAGTACCGTGCGGAATGATGCTTTTAAATATATAGACAGGGGCACAATAAAAAAGGCATAGAAGCACATTACTACATGTAACTCAGGACTTCTTGAATTCCAAGTACACCGATCCGGATTCAATAGGGAGAAGAGAAGCTTCGAGTTCCCCAGTTTGTTCGGAGTCAAATTCGAGACATTCCTAGAGAGGTAACATTCCAACAGATTATCCGGAATTCTCGCTCCAGAATAGTCTATTAGTGTTGAGTAGTCAGTAGTCACAGTAGTGCAGAATAGTCTATTAGTCTATTAGGGGGAGCGACGCTGAGGGGAAGCAAATATGCAAGGTATTTCGAAAAAGACAGTTCGTGGGGAGGAAGTAAAACGAATTGAAAGGAAGTACACAGTAGGAACACAAATAATGCAGACTGACATCTGAACTATGAAGCATGAAATCGGTTTACATGAAACAGAAATAACTCTGAATGTGTTGTTTCATTCCAATTCCTAAATCCGTGGCTTTATTTATTACTAGCGCAGACTATAATAAAATAGTAGGGTTGGCGATGTTGATTATGTATATATATCTTCAATACTTCCTACTCCAAAATGTAAAAAACAACAATTAAATCATAAATATCTCGGAGTAATTTTTTTTAATTCATTACCAGAAAAAATTAGAAAGATGAATACTAACATAAAAGAATTTCAAACTCCTCTTAAAAATTATACTGAAAACTTGAATTGAATCATGTCAAAAAAAAAAGGGTGTAATAACGCCCCCCATATACACAAGCCCTGCTTATTTATGGAGGTACATCAAATATATATATATTATGTAATTAATCACTGTAAAAAAAAAATATTTGTAATTTATGTATCCTTTTGTAACCAATAAAAAAATAAAAAAATGTATGTATTAGTGATGGTCCGATGCTCTGTAGGGAACCCGCTTGCACAGCGCGGGTATAATCTGTGCGACGTAAAGTTTAAGTTTAGATTTACGGAATTCAATACTTCGTTTGTGTGAAAGCACTATGAAACCAATATATATATATATATTTAAGAAAATCTGTCAAAAATTTAAATTCGTAATTCGTAACATGTACCTACTTTCAAAAATCAAAGCAAATCCCAGTTTTAGAGGTCGTTGAACCAGAGTTACACAGACGTATCACCGAAATTATTATTGTTAATGTTCTTTTGCCAAAGAATCTTCAAGTATTATTTTGAAGCTAGATTTTATTGTCAATCCATAAGTTTCATATGATAGTTTTAATTTTTCTTTCGAGACATATAATCCTGTTAACATTGTCTTCAAATTTATTAATCTTCTAACCTGCAACCAAGTTGGATTAATTTGTTTGTTTGTTTATTTATTTTGGTTCACCTTATATAGTTTTTTTAAATAACCCTTTTAATGTTTCTATTATAATGTTAGATGTTACAGTTACGAATGAAGATGAAATAAATGATCTGTTTTAGAGAAACGGGAATGGAGAGGAAGCCATAAGTCAGGGTTTCTAACAAGAACCAAAAATAAACTGAAAGAATTGGGCGCCAGAAATGAAGACCTGGAGGAAGGAAGATGGAATAAAAACGTCATCGGATGCACTCATGCAGATCAGGTTTAACTGGCTGAACAAAATTTGAATGCCGTTTCTTATGACTAGAATAGAGTGGAAATAATACATGAAATGGTAAGATAATATATAATATCGTTGTTATGATGGATGTATTCAGTTTAATAAACATTCTGCCTATCATTTAATGGTACACCGGTTAGTAAAAATCATCTGTTAATTTCAAAATTAAACAAATTGCTCTAAATGATGGTTATTCCACACACTTAATTGATAAAATCCTAAATAAGAGACTTAAGCTAATTTCAACTAATAATTTTTTTATTTGGTACACCTGAAACTAATAATAAAATCACAAATCCCTTTCAATAGCGTAGGATCATATATATCCAATTTTTTCTTCACTTAGTACAAAAAAATTGCCTCCCTGTATTAAACCCGCGTTCTATACTGACAAAAACTTAGGTTATTAAAAATTATTAAAAAACACTAAAGATAGAGATCATAAATTAAGCCACTCAGACATTTACCAACTATGTCGCAATGATTGTCCATCATTCTACAAAGGTAAGACAACCAGAAATCACGGAACATTTAAGATTTTTAAATAATAATATTTTTCGGAGTTTGCCAATCACTTTATTTCCACCAATCATACTTATAATAAGGACACAGGGGGTTAAAATTCTTCACCGTAATTATAAAAGCAAAACATCAGATAACTTGGAAGCACTTGAAATTAAAAAATCCCTAAATAATAACGCTAATATATTGAATAACCAAATTAATTTATCGTTTAGTCCCATTCTAGATGTGTTTCCAATAAACCGCTATGTTATTGCTGGAATTCCCGCAATTACCCCCCCCCCCCTTTGACCTCCCACACCAGCACCTAAATGTTTGGTATATATCTATCAATATTTTGTATCATAGGTTAGTTTTAATATTCTCATGACGAAGGAATGGTTCTTTTGAAACCGGTAGAGTGTAATTAAAATTTAAAGTGGTCAAACAAATTTATATATTTTATTGTATTCAGTTTCATTCGGCTTTCACCAATAACTGATCCCGCATTGAGCCAAAAGCGTTCAGTAACCCTAAAAATAAAATCTAGTTTGTAACACAGTTAGGAGAGGATTCCATGAGAAAAAGAAGAAGAAAAGAAGATCATTTGAGAGGAAAAGAAGAAATAGCTTAATTGAGGTGTGTGAAGAATCAAATACAGCAATCTCCACTTTTTTCAAAAAGGAACTAATAATGCAAATTTGTTAACGATTCACTCATTTACCTACCAAAGTAGTTATTTGGAATTAAAACCAGCTCTGGGTGCCTTAGTTTCCCTTTTTGTGAATAAAATTTTTAACTTATTTACAGAATTACTGAAATGAAAGGTTTCTTTTAGTTTTCTCAAAATAAAGCATTTTGGAGATTGCTGCATTTGATTCTACACACCTCAATTATTGACTTCAAATACCTATGGTTACTAAAAAGCCAAAGCTTCCCTTTAGTCAAAGAGTAATGCACGCCATTGCTGATAGGAAAAATGACGAGACTGCAGAATAATAAATCCTTTATCAATGAAAACCGCTCGGTCAGCGGAAACCTAAGGAGTGGTTTTATAGGGCAACAATGAATTACACTTTACAATCGGAAGAGGATAGTTAAAAAATAACCCCATTTATCACTGAAACTTGCCAAATCATCCTTCGTTAAAGGGCAATTAATTAGGAAAATGGAGTGACCACATCAGTAGGTACCTCATCATTTGAACAAAGGCGATTTGAACATTACAAACCGAATTGAAAAAAAGGCCAAACAGGTGCGACCAATGTTTCCAATGACTAACTTTATCAACAATCAATAAACGCGGTAACTCAATTGGTTGGAATAATATAAAAGTAATCAATGTTAATTTATGCAATCTGGAAAAAACGCCCCAACATAAAACGTTGTATTAAAAAACAGGTCAGGCGAACGAAGTTACAAGCGTGGATTTATTAATGAGATGTTGATATACGATAATATACAAAATTATCACACATAAATGTTCATCTGTATGTCAGTAAGTCATTTGTAGCCGAGATGAAATCGAAATCAGACGGTTGATGGTTGAAGGTGAATAATTGGTTACCCATTGTTGCATTAAAGTTATTTTGTGTTAATTGGACTGTGGACCTGGCCAGGCGGATATTTGATAGTTTTGAGTAGTTGTTAGTCTTGTAAACTTAACAAATCGTTTGGATCGAAAAAAAAATATATACAAATAATGTGTGGTAAAAAATCCACATTTAAAATTAAATTGAATTGTGAATGTTGTCTTATGACAAAAAATATGTTATTTTGTAAAGTTTCACCACAAAAATACTTTAGAAAGCTAGAAAATAACTGAAAACTATAGAAAACTGGAAACACAAAAATATTAAGCTATTTTACTAACACTAAACCCATACACATACAGGCACATAAAATAAACGGAATTTTTTATTTACGCTATGTAACGGACTGTGAAATGATTCAGATTTTGTAAAATTAGAAATGGACAAATTAAAAAGAGACAAAAAGCAAATTGCAATTGAACTGGATGAAAATAACAAAAAACAACGACTAAAAGAAGAAAAAAAATCGATGAAACTAATGATTCGGCATCGAAAAGATTGGACAAGAAAAATGGCTGAACAAATGCTGAACGTTTTGCAGAACATAATTTATAAATTACGAAGCTTCCATCGCTGAAAAACAACCATTTCACGGTTAATGACCAAAGATTAAGATTAATTATAATATAATCAGGCAGTATCTCCATTGCAACGATGTAAATACAGCAAGTAAACGATGCAATAACCAGAAAGAAGGCTCGCTTCGGTAACGCGCCAACCGCTAGCGCTGGCTGCGCTATTCGTTAATTGGACATCCGACAAGAAATTCCAACTAAGCAAGACGGATCACCTCAGAGGTGATTCTGAATTTACAAAACGAGGAATATCACGTTCAGCAGAGGCTGGGCACTGGGCATCTCGAGGTAGATTCTCCGGCGAGTTTAAATATAACCGATACGAAATTCCTCGGCGTATTCCTAGACGCGTCTGATTTATGTTGTGGGTCAACTCTTCGCGGCGGGGTTTGATTTAGGGTCAAAGAATAGCCACACATAATAGTATGGCGCTGCGTGAAAGGAGGAGGTTTTATAAAGGGACGGCAAGGATGATACCCGGGTGGTGGAGAAATTTACAAAATAGATTTTATTAAATTGTTGCTGTCACTGTTGCTCTTACTCCACCGGATATTGAGCGAAAGGGACAATGCACCTCGGGCTACTAATACCTAACTAAAATCGAGGTTTTGTATTCCCCACTTTTCTCCTCCAAAAGTGGACTGATTTTCAATTTTTTTTTACCAACTACATAAAAAAAAACTATTTTATGTCTGTACATTTTGCTTTTTTTAAAAAAACATTGTCTAGTTTGTATACTCAACGTATTTTGACGGCGTTTAAACCATTCAATTTTATTGATTTTTGGAAGGTTATAATTTCTATAAAAAGTAACTCATCAACAAAAAAAAAAGGACCGACACGCTAGTAGTTGATATCTATTTTATGTAAAAACAATATTTTCTCTAGGGTTAAAATCCAGAGATATAAATAGGGAATACGTTTGTATGGAAAAATCACCGCCGGGTATCCCCTTAAAGCATGCGACCAAATAAGCATTACAAAAAATGTGGGGCTACTTTTCCTTTTCTTTGTAGATATTATATGCTTGACCATTGTCGAATTTTTGATGTTTAATAGTCTGTAAAGGCGTTTTACATAGGTATAATTATTTTTAGCTAACATGAAGCGCATAACACTAACGATTAAACGTCCTACATAATCCTACACAACTTTTAATTTATCTACGTCGGAATTTGATTTAGGGTCAGAGAGTGGAAATATGTCGCCGAGTAATTAAAGGGTTCATAGAAAGAAGTTTGAAAGTAAAGGTGTGGTCAATTAGGCGTGTGACTAAATAGGGGCATAGCACGGAGCATTAGATACACAGAAAATATACACTTTGATAACCGATATTGAAATCAGCGGATATATTGAATGAAGTGCCAAAAATTAAAATAGGGATTATTTTTAATCATTTGGCCGCTTTAAAGTAAATTTTCCGGAAAATGCGATTTTACTATTAACCAATAATAATTGGATTATTTCTACAGCGCCGTTTTGGTGATAAGTCACCTCAAGGGGTTTTTGACAACCTTTTGTTTGAAAGTTTAGGCGACGGTTATTGGAAAATAGTACTTAGCAATATGGGTATATACCTAAACAGGAAAAAAACGACGTGGTCGACAGGACAAAAAAAGTTTGGGTCCTTTGATTTAGACCAAAACGGTTTGTTCTCAAATTCACAAACAAGCATAAAAACCTAATACTCGAATCTCGAAACAGAAACAAAAAGAGATAAAGTCGTGTTGAGTTTTTTTTTTACAGATAAATTGTTTGTTTTGGTCACGGTGCGCCGACATCGTAGGAAGTGGCAGTAATGCCTGCCAAAGAAGCGCACAGTGGGGAAGATGTAATATTTTCGATAAAAAATTGTAGTTTCGGATTTTGCGGAGTGGACAATTTGGTGCCACATATTATCTGAGAGTTAGTTTTACATAAAAACCACATCCGTCATTAAAACATTTTTTAACTTTTCATTCGGTCGAGATTTTTAAAGAATGAATTCCTTATTGGAATAGAATGGAGTCATTTAGATTTCCTTTTATACATCACCTTAGAGTGGTATGTTGATGTAGTGAAGAAGTAAGCTCACCTGTAAAAAAGAAGAAAAAAACATTAGCAAACATGGAAATAATTCTACGCTGGGAGGAATTTATGGAAGTTTAAGTTAGGTGTATGACTAAAATATTGACAAAAAAGAGCAAATTTTGGTTGTGTTAACGAATTAGAAGAAAAAAATAGTAACATGAGTTAAAAGTGAATTTAAAAAATACACTGTTCATACACTTTTTAAAAATTCCTTGGCTGACTTGAACTAATTACTCGTATCAGGCAAAATAATTATTGTACGAGGAATGCAGCCTCTGAAATTGATAACATCTTGACAATGTTTTAATAAATGACCACACGTTGGCATTCGTTTTCATCATTCGTGATTGTGCATTATAACTTGCCGAAAACAACTTGCCCAGTAAATTATGTAAATCACAACCCATCAAATTAGTGTTGTTTTGTTAATTATGAGAAAAATTGTAAGATTAAAATACCTATTTTGTGTTGGTTAACAGCGTGAATGATTTATATTATCAAATATATTAGACACAATGTAGCTTTTTAATCATGCTCTCTATTATTAATTATTTGAAGATAGAGTATGTTTTGAACCGTGGAGCGGATTCGCAAAAGTGCCCAACTGCCCGTAAACAGTTGTGATGAAGACAAAGAAGTGGGGAGGGCAAAGAGTTGTGCAAGATCAAGTTCGGGATTTACTTGACTTTTCAAACCTAGCCTTGAAACTTAATTAAAGCCATTTCAATAATTTTTCGAACAAGAAAGATGAGCACACCTTCCACTCTAGAAAGTGGTGCAAATGTACCATAATTTTCATTCATTTACACACTGGAGACCCAACGTGTTTTCGGGTAAAGAGTCCTTGAAAAATTTGCTTGCACAAGCGCTAAAATGTACGTATTCGCGGTGTAGTATTTACTAACCGAGCGAAGCAAACGCATACAAAAGATAGAACTTTGTGCCACCAAGTATAATTGCATCTAAAATGAGAACTGTTCAAGAACGAAAGAATAATCTTATCACTGAGAAATCGCTTGTTTGTCCAAGTATTCCTATTATTGCACTGTTTATATTATGATGTACAATCGCTTACGAAGTTTCTGTCTTTACTGAATATTACAATAATTAGTAAACGTAATAATTTCGTTTGTCGATGCGAGGGTGTGTGCTATGAGTATTATTGCACTCTTTATATTATGATGTACAA
This sequence comes from Limnephilus auricula, assembly GCA_951813805.1. Taxonomy (NCBI): domain Eukaryota; kingdom Metazoa; phylum Arthropoda; class Insecta; order Trichoptera; family Limnephilidae; genus Limnephilus; species Limnephilus auricula. Next base: position 13,079,402 of record OX638409.1, on the reverse strand, counting down.
TCGCTTACGAAGTTTCTGTCTTCTGAATATTACAATAATTAGTAAACGTAATAATTTCGTTTGTCGATGCGAGGGTGTGTGCATCTGAGTAATGCGTAAAAATATTCCATTTAAATTAAAAAGATTTATTGAAAACTCATTAATACAACTAGTAATTTAATATTTATTTTTGTTTTTCCGTTTGGTGCGTACACGATTAAATCAGATGGTTTTCGGCACAGTGAGCAGCAGGTCATGTACAGCTTGCACCAATATTAAATTAAGGGATATCTGTTTCTTAATCAATTCATGATGATTTATGATTAATTTTAAAATATGGCTAGCTCTGAGCATGTAATAGTGTTGGTATGTGTAGTTGAATAATTATCTACTGGAAATAAAAGATGGATGAGATTAACATGAATTTATTACATAATAAAAGTTATAAAATGGCATAATTAGAGCATGTAAATTTAACGACTCGAATAATTTAATAATATCTAGGGCGTGAGGGTAGAACCGAAGGTCTCCCTTGTTAAATTATGTTTCACTTGTCACGATTAGATAATAACTAGTATCTGTTATTGAAATGATTGTTGAGCGCCAGGACATTTATAAAAATGGCCAAACATAAAAGGAATTTAGTGGTAAACCAATGATTTGAGAAAAACTATCAAGGTGGGAGGTTATTATTTACGTAGGATACTATTTGGTGTTTGGCCGCCATGATGAGCTCCAGGCCTCGTACGTCCTTCCTTCCCCCCTGTTAAAAAATTAACTGCATTACGTTGCGGATTTGCAAAGGATTATCCGCCTCATTCGCTGTCATCGAACCTATTCGGTTGTTCCGTTTGTAGTGTAGGAACTTCCAACAATGTCTTAAAGTGGGGTGAGTAGTGTGAAACTGCTACAAGCTGTCAGTGTGAAAAGCATGGATTTTCCAAATTTACCCATAGCTTTTTATTACCGTTATTAAGTTACCTTTGCAATCCCTCCCTCTGCCCCTCCCTAGTCCTCCACCTCTCAATCACCCGTCACCCTGTTTGTTCTTTCCCATGAATAGTAATATTATGATGTAAGAAGGAAGTATGACTCGCACCATGATCTTGTGTTCAATTTAACTGAAGGCCACTTTTTTAATAACTTCTTGCAGGTTATTAGTTTGTTTAGAATTGGATTTGAATAAATACCTCGTAATACCACCGAAACATTTTAAATTTTAATGCTATCGATTGTAACAGCAAGCAATCTAAAAACACCTTCAAGGTCATTGGGCATGATGGAAAAAGTAACTACATTAAATAATAATAAAATTTGGCTAATTTCTATAGCTCATTTTACAAAGCTATAAAATAGCTATTTTAATACGATTCAACTAGGTTCTTTGAAATAAACGAAATTTAAATGTTGCAGGCTGTGGAAAGGTTCAGACTTGTGGGGTAAGCCGCGTGGCTGTCAGAAACAAAAAGTTGCTTGAAATTTAATATTAATAGGGTTTAGTGAGTAGATCTGAATAGCCGGGTACTTCCTAATCACCATCTGCTTTCTCTCCCCACACATGCCTTACTGGCACTGGGTAGTTGGGAGTCTTACGATGTTTTTTTTGTTTACCCGAGAGCCAGCGTTTTTCTAGAATGTTGCACACTATCCATAATATTACATAGGTATATCAAATTATTTCTTAATCATTATTTGAACATGGAAATCGAACCATTCCAGAACTGTTATTATAAGTATCGTGTATTTCAAAGCGACATCCGCGAGCGAAACGGTAAACAGAAGATATCAATCGCCAACACAAAACAGACGATTATTGTTATGATTTACAAACGTAAACGATTGTTGGAACTCTTTTGATGGCCGTAAGTGTATTTACGTGAGTCATCCATTCAGAGATTGGCTACGGCCCACTTGAAGCTGTGCGAGAGTACACTGGAGGGCAGCGGAAAGGATACATAATGATTTATTAGTTTAATTCAACTTGGTTGTAATAAAAATAAATTATAAAGAATTACCCATTATGAGAATATTTCACTTCTTAATGATTTCAACCAAAAAAAAACCGGGTGTCCCCCAACTTTTTTGACACATGAATTATAAAAACAGGGTAAATGACGTTGAAATGAAATATTGACAGACTTTGAATAAAATTGTTTCCGTTGAATAAACTCAGTTTCCTTGGTAATTTAGAATTATTTTGACAGGCTGGAAACATTTTTTATCGATTTTTAAACTTGACTGTCCATAAATATGTGCCTGTTCACCATTGGTACTCCTACTCTGTGTAGTCGCCAGGCAAAAATGTCTAGTTTCCTACAAAATTCCAAACCAAAAAACCCTCCATCTGAGAAAAAAGTTTCTCCGCTTCTAACTGCTTGACCAGTTTATCAGTTGACCACCCACCGTTGGTTGTACTACATAACACTCCATACCTCAGTTCTCAAGTCCTACCAAGAACTCACACGGAGCGTGTGCAAGGAGATGTTATTGAATAATACAAGACCTCCTCAGAGGATACGCAATTCTGCCACTGATGTTATAATACTGAAGCACATGTGCAGTAGGATGGCTCATCAAAACATCTTTTTGACGACCGTCCGTGGTCGAGTGGTAAGACACTTGACTCCCAATCGGAAGGTCGCGGGTTCGAACCCGGCGTGCGCAAATACTTTGTATTTGATTAATTTGTGTTATTTCACAATGAATTAATATATACTATATTTGCGGCACGTTCCAGAGTGCAAGATACTTTCAGTATCGCCCTGGTGTAAGACCACCATTCAGAATTGAAACGTTGCTTAATAATGGCTTTAGCCGTGTTTAGTGACTAGATCTGAATAGCCAGGTACTTCCCCACCTTCCTCTTCCCCATCTCCTCACAACATACCCCAATTGGGGATGCCATAGTCTCACTGGCTCCAGACGGGAGCAGTTGGGACTCTTGTGAGGTATTCTCTATAAAAAAAAATCACTTTCGTAAATTTCTAACAGAGCCCACGCCAAAAATCGCTCCACAAAGTTTATCCAAATTTATAAAGTAATATATTAACTAAAATGATGTCTAATATAATTTATTGAGATAGCGGGGTGATCACCATGATCGCAGAGCCTTAGGAATGCCCAGAATTGTCGGCTGGCGGCCGTGAGGACAGCAGCTAGGCTTACAAAAGTTAAGATGATACCCGGTGGTGTAGAAATAGCTTTTACTAAAATATTGCTGTCACTGTTGCTCTTACTCCACCGGATATTGAGCGAAAGGGACAATGCACTGACACCTAACTAAAATGGAGGTTTTGTATTCCCCACTTTTCTCCTCCAAAAGTGGACTGATTTTCAATTTTTTTTTACCAACTACATAAGAAAAAACTATTCTATGTCTGTACGTTTTGCTTTTTTTAAAAAAACATTGTCTGGTTTGTATACTGAACATCTTTTGACGGCGTTTAATCCAGTCAATTTTATTGATTTTTGGAAGGTCATGACTTCTATAAAAAGTAACTTATCAAAAAAAACAAAAAGTACCGACACGCTAGTAGTTGATATCTATTTTATGCAAAAACAATATTTTCTCTAGGGTTAAAATCCAGAGAGATAAATAGGGAATACGTTTGTATGGAAAAATCACCGCCGGGTATCCTCTTAAGAGAATAATCCGGCGAGAATAATGTGAATAAAACAATAATTTACAGTAGTATTTTGTTATCAATGCTGTAGTATCAACTATTAACCATGCTTATTGTAATTGTATTTGTGAGAGCTTTGATGTGAATCACTGTTGACAAACCTTTAATAAAAATTTTAAAAAAGACGTTTGTTGTATTTCGAAAATTTCTGGCGTCTAAAAATACGGTAATTTTGAAAAAAAAAACTACACTTCAAACAAATCTAATATTATCTACAACCAGGACATATCTACCTATTTTATAATAATAATAGCTGGTAACTGCACTGGGATGTTTCTTTCTTGAAAGTAGCGAGCGATTAGAGATTTTGAGCAGAACAGTGGAAAGTATTTGGAAAACCTATTGGTTGTCAAAAATCAGACATCAATTGCTAAAACGTAAAATATTTATTTAATTTATTTATTTATTTATAGATAGATACAAAAGAAAGTTCAAGTTACATATTAGGAAGCTTTGACTGTCCAACTAGGAAAGTTTCCCGTTCCAGGACAGACAAATTGACAGGTTTAGTTCAAATTATTCATTAAGTACATAATTGCATAACAAGAACAAAAAAAAAAACAAAAAAAAAACAAGAAATTTCATTTTTCTCTGAAACTAATTTGAGTTATGAAGAAATATATAAAAAATAAACATACATTTTTTTTGTGACTATGTTAAAAAGTAATCTGGTAGCATATGTGCTATTCTGATTTACCGAATTAACCTGGTAACAAATAATATATTCAGAATTACAGAGTATGAGATAAGTAGGTAAGTTGGGAGTGTTGAAAAGTGTAAACAAGGTATCTGATAACAAGATATAGGAATAACAATAAGATTTACAATATAAAGATTTGAAGTTATGTTAGGTTATGTGTTGAGAAGTGTGAACTTATAATACAATAAGCATGATTATTTTCACTAATTTAAAACATGTTTTCAGTACAAAATATATTATACGACAATACGAGTATACACCGCGCTCATGTCTTTAACTACTCATGCTGAAATATAAAAACAATAACTATAAATATAGAATATAAATAGAAACTATGAATACCAATAAATAGTACCTGATTATTATATATAATATAGACCATATATTACATGACCGGTTTTATAACCGGATTGTCCAAAGCTTCGCGGTACATTTTTAATTTCTTGTTGGGGAAGTAGGGAGATTTTAAATACTGTCAGAAAATTCTTACTCGGAGACATTGTTTTCCTTTAAAAAAATATCGTAACTCATTCATAATTTTTAAAAAGTATTATTATAATTGTCATGTATTGCCTACAAGGCCAAAAGTGCTATTGAATCAGAAAAAGATAAATACAGTTATAAGCTTTTAGGATTATAAAGTTTATTTATTTATTTAATTTCAACGGTATAAACATACCATAAACAATATTTACATTTCACATTAAAACCAAAAGCATATATTAGGAATAATTAAAAACAAAAAAGAGAATGACAATTGATTGTGGCATTTGATTGTGAAATGACATACGAGATATGAGCAAGAGATACAAGTACAAACAAATTTTATAGTACAAATAAGGTAAACTTAGATTAAATTAATATTGGTTGAAAATATATGATAGCATAGCCCTCTTGTACCTACTTTCCGTGCAGTTAAATATATCCGCCACATCTGCGTATCTATTACTAACTGCATGCAACCTAGGTACAAGTGAGTTTTTGGAATACTCAGTCCTGGTGTTGTTGCATTTAAACAGAACTTTGGAACGAGTTGCTCTCGTAGGTATATGAAATTCAATGAGGTTAGTTAAATCGGAACTGTCTATACTACCATTTACAATTTTGAACATAAATATTAAGTCGGATATAATTCTTCGATCTGAGAGTTTTAATAAATTTAGTCCTTTCATCAAATAATTATAGTTAATGTTTTCAATGGGAATACCGAGTTTAAAATTAATGTGTCTTAGGAATTTATGTTGAATTCTTTCGATTGAATCTGAATGTAATTTATAATGGGGGGACCAGATCGAGGAGTTATATTCGACTTGATATTATATTATATTCTTCAAGTTGCTAACTTGATTAAAGTAGTATTACAGTGAGACGGCATTAGATGCTTACCATAACATAATGTACTGCTTACTCACTCGCCCCCTATCTCGTCCAAACTAGACGGTAGTTCGTCATACTAATTGTTACTTATATCGTGTACTCTCTACAGGAGTTTTTCATTAACTTATCTCTCAAAAACAACATAAATATCACCATAAACCCGTTTAATCACAGGAGACCATATTTGTTCCAGCTCACATAGGTCTCACAGAAATCGTTGTTTTTCCCTTACTATCATAGTCAGAAATGTGATTTAAACGGTATTGGAAAGAGAATACAACAAACTATATATTCAAATCTAAAAGAAAACCACAAAAAAAAAATTTACCCCTTTCTGAAACCAAAGTTTCCGATAGCAATTTGAAAAAATATTATGGAACTTTGTAAATTTTTTAAGAATTTTTTTTACATAAAATGAAAAAAGTGAGGTGACAGTAAGGTTTATAATTCATTTATCTAATGAAATAAGAACGTGTTTTATTTTTTTTTATTATCAGTAATTTTAGTTAGAAAAAAAGTAAAGTGAGCCATTTTTAAAACTTTTTAAAGTTTTCGCAAAAAAAATTTAATATAGAAATTTGAAAGCCTATTTCATCACCTTTCGAAAACAGTTTTTAGTTTTCGAATACGTTAACAAATGTTCCATTTATTTGGATTTTATTGCAAAGCGGGAATATTTTTAGCCTCTGACAAAATACGCCAATTTTTTTAGGGGTTAAATAGATGTACGCAACTTGAGAGACACCTGAGAGAAAAATATCTTTTAAAAAATCCCACCTAAAATGATGGCCCACCCTAGTGCACGTGCAGTGAGCGCATCTACCGGGCTCTTGAAAAGGGAAATGCATCTCGTTGCATAAGCGCATAAGTTGCACGTCGTGTGCACGAGATTATCGAGAATATCAACACGTGTATCGTCCAGTGGCTTCGTGCGAGACGTATGTGGTATTTATTTACACTTGAAGGCAACTTAGAGTGGAAAAAATAATATAACAATGTTGGTAGACATTGCAGGAAGATTATGTGGTAAAGAGTGTTAACAGACATCAATTTATGGCTAGCGAGTTAAAAGTGAATGTGGTTTTGAAAACATTGAAAAGAATCAATGATTCACAAAGTAATGTAGTAGTAATGGTTAAATAAAAGTTTTTTTTTTCAACACTTTTAATGACTTTTCAAAGGAGTGATGAAGTTGTACATTGTTAGGTTCGTCACACAAAATTGTGCCACAAAAGTGACCATTGTGCATTTAGTGTATATATATTATATTTAGTGTAAAGCTAAGATTTGATATTTTATTGGAAACCTTAAAACATATATAAAAATTACAGTTTTATTACTGTTGCAATTTTATTAAAATACTAGCTCAGATAGGAATATTATAATTTATTATAGAATTAGGAGTTGAAAGTATTTATAAAAAAAAATATTTGTCTCAGAAGAAATTTACCTATCAAATGTTAGTAAATTTGGACGTTAATGTAAATTTTGGTCAAATAGGTAGTTAGGTTAGGTTATAGGCAATTTTTCATTTCCAGTTTCATCACTTTTAATGAATTTTTAAAAGGGATGTTGAAATGTCACCTTGTTGAGTTGTCATGGAACCAATTTCTTTAGATAATATTACCAGAGAGCAGAGGTGAAAAGTTTTGTTAACTTATTACCCGATTACGAATATGGCAAACTAATAAATAGTCGTTTCTTAGCTCACACGCAATATCTGCAATGAATTAGAGAGAGCGTGGTATACGAGTATAAAGTTCAATTCGGATTAGTAGCCTTTCAAAAGAGCAATAGTCAATACAAAGTAATTAATTCTGGAACAGTGCGGTAGAATTATAATAATATATTACACGTAATTATTACTAGAAATATTCTACTTCGCGACATATATATTTTTTAACTTAAAACATAAAATGAAAGAAAAAAAAGGATTTAAAGTCAGTCAATAAGTTTGAAACTAAAATTTCTTCAATATTTGCAAAATTACTTTATGGCATCATTTTAATTAAATTAAACAAATTATTATTAAAATATATAATTACGATATTTTAGGTAATTAATAACCTCTTTCTTTAATAATATTTTATCTATTGTTCTTTTTGTCTATACTTGTTTGTTTCTTTTGTTATTTTTATTCATGTTATTATCCTGAAGAAGAAACCATCGGTTTTGAAAAATGTAGATATTATAACATGTGATTAGTGGTTTACACAAAGTAATTTGTTTTATTTAATTAATATAAACTAAAAATTCACAACGAATTAAAAAAAAATTCTTTCAATTATTTTTCTTCATAAAAAGCTTTACCAATGACAAAAACTTATTTTACATCCTTTTCTCCTATTCTCCAAAGCGAAAACTATTTTATATTATATTTCTACTATATTTTTTTAAAAAACATGTTACAATATTATTAAATTCATGATTGATGTACACTCTTCTTCTGATGAATGAAAAAAAGAGCTGTCGAACAGGCAGGCCTCACATACACAGTCTCCTTTATAATTAGTTTTTCATTTATCACTAAAAGACGTACCAGCGATGATGATATTCACAACATATTACCTACTTAAAATATAACTGTGGGTAAATTGAATGTTGGAGTGTGCATCAAAGTTTATTTTGGAACTCCGCGACCCAATTCCAAGAATTATCGCGTTAACGCGAGGTATTCCGCCAAACAGTCCATTAAATGCTTCAAACACGACATTTCCACGTGAAATAGAACTACAAACTACAATAAATCGTGGTTAACGTGACTGTTACTGATTAAAATTAAGGGATGCACTCATAAGTTGCCTTTCCATTAACATATTAATCATTGTCAATAAACATAATGAATAAAAACAGAAATTATATGAGAAATTGTATAAAAAATATGTTATAAAATGTTGGTTCAGATAGAAAACCACGTAGAATAATTTTAAAAATACTATTAATTATTAATTTAATCTGTTTTAATTTTAAACTGTCAACCGGTTTCGGAAGAATCATTCTGTCATCAGGAGAAAATTTAAACTAAGATCTAATGCAGATTCGGTTTCCAAATATCCCTTGTTGTGCGAAGAGGAACATAAAAAAAACGTATCGAGTATATATCGAACTATGTATGACCACACACATTAAAAACAATAAAATAGTACGATCATAGTCATTGAAAAAGGAGTCCTTGATTTTAAAATGAAATAACTAAGTATTAATTAAATGTATACCTACTATTTATTTATACACACACAAACACGCAAAATATATTTTTTTTACATTATTAATATTTTTGAATCCTGTATATAATACAACCAGTGGCGGTTTTCTCTAAAGTGCGTTTGTGCGGCGAACCCCCAATAAAAAGATGAGAAAATAAAACAAACTTGTTGTATAATAATATAAGCACATATAGATAGCTCGACATTAAACTTCCGTCTTTAAAACTCGCGCCCCCGAAAAATACGATACCTATTCCCAATTTGTGCGCGAAACAATCCGCACATAATCATCCATACTAAAAAATCATAGCCGATACAAATCCCTGTGACGGTGAAACGAACAAAACTAAGCAATATTAATCCAGCTCGGTGCGGCGTTCGCAGATGTCATGAGACCTCCGAACATTGTCGAGTCCCGCCGATGCGATGCCCGAGATTATCGCAGGATGACCGGCTAACGATTGACCTTTGCACTTTGCACCATAATATGAGTGCAAGTTAAATGTTATATATTAAGGTATTTAACTTTGTAGTCATTTTGGTACATTTTTAATTTTCTTGTTTCTGCATTTCTCCAACCTTTTGCTAATGGCATTTGTAAATCTACTATTGAAGTAGACCGATTTTGACTTCTATTTTCGTATTATTTTTTTTAAGATAAGTTTTTATATCCCTTAGTTACGAGTACGTTTACTAAAGTTTCGGTAAACGTCGCTGGTTATGCAATTTTGTGTTGAGCTTTCTCCATTATTGTTTCGGATTTCAAATTGAAAGCGGTTGCGTTTATCGATTGTCGCGAATATTCTGTCGCAATTTTTTTTCACAATGGCGGAATACAGTGTGATATATATAAAAAATAACGCTAATTCTAATGAAAAAAAAACACCGGATGATACACACGGTGCTTATGTCCAATTTTTATGAGAAGAGGACTTTAAAGAAGGGAAGAAACATCCCACAACATCAAAAAGACAAGCCGGATGAACTTAATCAAAAGGACTGAGCTACCGTCAAAGTAATAAGATAAAACATTGGAAGAGGATAAGAACAATAAGCGTATGGCATGTCGGCTAGAGGATAAATACATACCAAAACATTAATAGCCTGGGCTGCAGACGATAGGAAAACTAAACTCAATGAAAGTTTCGTAAACACAAGTTTGACATTTTTAAGTCCAATTAGACCGCACCCACAAAAGCATAGTCCACAGTGCACAGTGGGATTCTTCTTAGATAAGTCCCACGCCGGTATAGCATCCAGCATAACATATTAGCGGCTCATGACATCACCCGATCACCTAGCCGTGTAATGCGATGCCAACGCGTCTCGGATAAACAAAACTATAGGTGAACCAACACGGAAAAAGTTGGCATAGTTGCCGTGTGGGTTTGTTTCCAAACACATTAGAGTTATTTCTCAACTGTGCCGGCAGGTAGGTGTGCTTGTTTTTTTATAATGACTGATGCAACGCTGTCAAGCTTCCCAAATTTTACAATTTTTCTAGTTGATGCATGAACGAAACGAGGGTTTGACAAGGAAGAGGAACTTTGAATGTTCCGAAAATAAACGAAATGAGCCCACAGAACCGTTCCAAAACACATTATTTCTTTTGGGTGGCACAAGGAAACTAGGTTTAGAAGTGTCAAATATAGAAAATATTCTGTTGTCATTTTTTACTGTTGTCGATGTGTATATTATGTACTTACACACGCAATTGTGCGCGAAATTTTCATATGAGACAGCGATGATTTCATGTGTAAACAGCGATCGGTTGCCTAGAATTATCAACGAATCAACTGCATAAATAGAAATATTACAGTATAATAAGACAGTATCGCAGATATTTTACTTGTGCATGTTTATTGAATGCCTTCGAGTTGAGTGTCTTTGCCTCAGAGTTTCTAACTAAGAATTTTCAAAAGTTTACTTTGAAACTTGCTTGTACTTTCTGTTTGTGTTATTATTTATAATCAAGTAAAATCAGAAGTACCTAAACAACATCTCGAATGGATTATTACCATATTCGACCTTTATGTCCTCTATCTACCAGTTTCTTGGAATCAGCGAACAATATTGTGAGGAACATGTGATTCAGGCCATTGCTGCGATTGGCTATTGATAATGAGTCACGCATTTTTTTAATATTATGCCAATTGTATAAATAATAAAACTGGTCACCGGTTGGGAATAGTTTGTTGCTGACAAGTTGAGTCATCATCAGTGAAACTGGAAATAAGCGGTTTTAATTAAGCTATTAAACATAAACAAGTTGTTGAAGTATCCCCTGATTCTGGAGAAAAAGTCAACACCACTAAGGATATAATTTACGGTGACCAGACAATTCAACAACGTGCTACTTCATAACTCCTTTGAAAGGTCATTAAAATGATGAAAAAACAAAGAAAACTTAGTTAAATCGGTTTTATTAGGTTAGGTTATGTGCTATTTTTTGTAAAATCATCACTATTTGACTTTTTCAAGAGGTGTAGAAATGCCACTTTGTTGAGTTATCATGGAACCACAAATTACAACTGTAAACTGGTCTACAGCTTGAAAAATACAATATTTTTGAAAGCGGCCAAAAGAGGTACAAAAAACGCCATGTTGCCGGCTGAATAGGCTGTCAAGATATTTTCAATCAATTTTCAAATTTAATGACGCCACAAAGTAAATTTGCGGAGATTGAATAATTAATTGTTTTTGTTCAAATAATATACTTAAAGCAATACAAATACACGAAATATTATTTTCAAGTTAACCAAATTTATAAAATTCATAAAAAACAATAATATAAGTCATAATAAATCCAGCATTACAATAAGCCGAAATTATCATTGTTATCCTGAACATAGGTGAAAATTTAATAAAGTTTAAAGCAATACAGATTACAAACTGGCTAATAAAAAATATTATGCTAGTCTGAAAACCCACCATTCAATACTGAAGGCAGATAATTGTAGACCAGTCCGGGGATCCATCGATTAGACATCTACTAACCTACCGAGAGCTTTAAACGACCGGCAGCTTTGTATACAAGACTATATCCAATGATTGGCATTAGAATCAACACCATTCTTGCATCAGATATTTTATGTGTAACATCTGCAAGTACGACGAAAATAGGACGTTTTGCTTGGATGTAAAAGTTAATTATTATTATTTTTATAGAATGTATTAAGTATTAACTTGTGAGAAAAAAACTAATTTCAAATGATACCAATTAAATTACATACGTTATACAGGATATCAGTTAATCTCACTATTAGAAAAAATACATATTTAGATATAATATCAGTTCTGAGATATTTACTTTACATGCTTTTAGGGTACAGTTAAAAATGTCAAATAGATTTGCACGTTTTTGGATTTAAAATATACGGTAAAGGTACTAAATAAACTTTTGAAATGCATCAGAAATTTATATATATTAAACAATATTTATATATATTAAACCTATATCTATCTAACCTAATCTATATTTATATATGTTAAACAATAAAAAAGGGATAAATGAACTTGAACAAAATGAAACCATTAGAAATCTGATACCAGATCATAAACAATATACGCCACATAGAACTCTCACAAGTAACAGGACAGCTAGTTAGCAATACTCTGAACTCTTGACATTAACCTCATTTATTATTTTTCTTGCTGAAAAAAGACACTCATGTAAAAAAAAGTTTAAATAGCAAATAAAAAATAGAAAAAAAACCGATGATGATGAAGCCCAGTAAAAAACGAGGCGAGATAAGCTGACAACACTGACAAAACGACTGGCTAAAAGACCTCGAAGAGTACAAGTTTTTAGACTTTATGTACATGTGGCTCAGAGGGAATTAAAAATAGCGTATTATCATGTATTCAATGCTTATGTCATCGCTCGGTGGTCGCGACTGCCAGATGTGAATAAATTGGCAGAAAAACGATATGGAAATAATAATATATTCCAGTCTCGTACTAATCGCGCCGCAGGCCAACAGTTATGTTTCGCATTCAACTCCGGAGTTTTGAAGGCGGATTGCATCATTTTACTATTAGACGGACATAGATAATATTATTATGAATGGAGATGAACTCAAAACTAATGCAGCAGGTCTAAACATAGACCCAAGGCCCCACCGATATGATAAAATAGCACACGATGACGAAAATACTATTTTAAAACTCGTTGGTTCATTCTGCTGTCAGAAAATCAGTAGAAAAAATACAAAACGCAATGCAAAAAATAAACTTATGGAATACAAGACTATTGGGCTTGTACAATGTACAGAGATAATATTTACTTTACAATACACACAACAACAGTTAGGTTACACAAAAATTTGGAAAGATATAACATGTTTACGGTAAACCTGTTCTGAAATGGGATCCATTGACATTAAAAATGTCAAGGTTGAAGGTGTATTCGCGTCCCCAGTGTACTAATAATATTATATAAGCGGGGAGTAAATAAATCATAAAAATGCTACGAAATACTTTTCAAAACTATCTGTGTTGAAATTTGAAAAAAAAATAGTAAATTAGCAAAGTTAGGCAACATTGAAATATTCCAAAACGATAAGATAAAAATTGTACAAAGAACAAAGGTTGCAGAAGATAAGTAAAAAATGCTCAATGAGGATAAATAATAAATCTGAAAATAGATAATTGAATCCATATGTAACATTTTTTAAGCCTGCAATAATTTCAATGCCAAAATGGAAAATGTAGTCAAAAAACGAGCGCCTTATCAACAATGTTTGTGTTATCACACAGCCATTATAAGCAAAGGTTGGAGTATTGGTGAGGCAAATGTGATAAGAAGGAGTAGTATTAGTTGGTTAGCGCTGAGTTGCCACAATGATGTAACACGACCAGAATAAACAAGGATACCCAGCTGAACACAAAGCAGGAACCACAATAGACAGCGGACAATCCGAGGTGTCATTCTGAAGAATGTGTGAACAGACTACCGGCAAGATGAATATGTTTGTTAAAGACAAGGAAATAATACGGAAGAAATGAATAAGGAATAAACAATAATGCATAACAGTAATTGAGCCCTTGCCCGGAATAATGTTGTATCCAACAATATATATACATTAACATTATTCCACAAAACGGTTTTTTTTTACTTTTCTGACCCTCAAGATAGCACCAAGCCCTTCTAACATCAATTTAAATATTTTATTGATGCATTTGAACTTAAAAAGCAAAAAAACTGTTTGAATAAATGAAACTATTTACAACCGAGGTTTTGTCTTGAGATCAACATAGAGCATTATTCCACAAAACTATTTCAATGGCTAAAAAGCAGCCTTAACAATATTTTTTCTGGACGAATTCTACTTTTATGCATTCTTTAGTTGAAGTGTATCTAGTTGAAGCCATAATAGGTTCGTTTTCTCCATTTATTCCCATAAATTAAACCAATCTCCGTGATTTCGATAAAAGGCTTTACACAAAATTCTTCCTCAAACTGACATTTAAAATGCTGTCACAGGCCTAAAAAATGTCATTACCATAACCCCTACCTTAAAAGATGCTTATAATATTCCCAACATAATTCCATCAATAACTCAACATTGATAGTTTTGTTGGATACAACATTATTCCGGGCAAGGGCTCAATTACTTATCGACAGCAGTGTGAAAATGATTAATTAATTTCTTCAAACTTCGCAAAATCACTTTGTGGCGTCATTTTGAATTAAATTAAAACAAATAGCTTTGTTTAAACCACTAATATAAATATATTAGTGGTTATTATATTAGTGGTTTAAACAAAGTTATTTGTTTTAATTTGATTCATTAATTCGTTGGAAATGGTTAAATTTAAGTTACGAGATACGACTGCAATCAGTGCATTAAATAAGTTCCCGATTCTTAATATATTAGGTTCACTGTTGTCCAAAGATAAAAGCAATTTGGTTCAAAGCAACAAGTTCAAGAGAAGCAAAATAGTGTTATGAATCAGCCGCCCAAAATTACAAACTATTTCAAGAAAAAATGATAGCATTTAGGGGCATATCCAAATATACATTTTTGTTTTTGTAATTACTGACATAGGTAGGTTTAATTGTAATCTAAAGCCAATATAAGAAAATATCAATTTTCAACGGCCACCAACACAGAAAATGAAAAATGACGGTCGAAAGACAAACTTCTTTCATTGCATGTCATTTAAATTTACTGTCTAAAAGGAAGATTCTAAATTCTAACCAAAAGAGTATTTCGCCAAAAAAATCATGAGTTGCAAAATTTTAGAAGCCAGATTGCAATAGTCGAAACTTAGGTCAAAAATAAATTGCGGATCAACGAACTCTCCTAGCTGACTTAGCTGTCAATGTAAGCAGGGAATCTTTATGAACCGTAACGATGCGATAGCGTGAAGGAAGGGGCTGGTTAGATTCTTGAAACTGATCGTGTTTAGGTAAACACCAGACCAGCACGTCAACACGCAATCTGAAGTTTTTTGTTGTTAGAAAGATAAGAAATAATATGACACATCATAAGGAATGTTGGAATCGGTTGCATTTGATAAAGATCGAGAAGGAATGCGGTGCAGGTGAACAATTTGCCTGGATACAAATAATGAGAGAAAGAGAAAAAAAATAGGTCAGGAGAGATTTTTTCAATATGACTGCTATAGTTTTGCGTCATTTTTTATAAAATAATGCCAAATATTAATGAATGTGGTCTGAATCAAATGCAAAAACAAAGTGATGAAATTCGTAATGTTGATTATTCAGATTTGACAGGTTCGTTACGAGCATGCGAACGCCGGGGGAGTCAAAAATCCACCATCTTGACAAGATTGACAGAACACGGAACATACAAATATATATATATTTTTTGAAATACCAAATTTAAGTTTAAAGTTAAGAAAAATAGTTTTTTTGGGGATAATCTATAAGGAGACAGGACAAATCAAATATTGAAGTCTAATTGACACCGCTCACGAGACAACTGAAAAAAAAACAGTTTACAACTAAACTCGCTATCCTCTGTATGTAAATATGATGGTCCGCACACTACACAACTTCTCAAAAACCCGTTGTCCATGGCAACGCAGGCAGTGACTCGCGACTCGACATGACAGCTGATTGTTCTTCGTCTATGGTTAAACAAGTTGAGATAATTATTTAAATCGTAAAATTGATTAGAAAGTTTGGTTGGAAACCATAACAAGCCAGTTTTAGTTTGGTTTCAGTCTCTTTAGTAAGCGGATCGCCTAAGTCTATGAACTAAAAAAACGCGAAAATTGTTGAGAAATTCAAATACAGAATACTAACGGAGAGAATGGTGGTTGATTTTAATAGGCAAACGTACGCTTTTGAAGGAAGAATGATTTTTACAATTGAAGAAGACATGGTCAAGAGTCTCCTCCTCCAAATTGCACTGGCAGTGGAGTGACTAACCAGGACTCGGATTGTAAACAAATGAACTGCAATAGAGCAGTGTTTCTCATTCTCGAAATGCAGACAAACAAATTTACAGACTGACGAAACGCAAAGCACTTCAGTTAAAACAGGGTTTTACCTACGCTGTCAGTAAACCAGAAAACCTTTGTGTATGTCCCACTAAAAAC
The DNA here is from genome assembly GCA_951813805.1 of Limnephilus auricula. NCBI lineage: Eukaryota > Metazoa > Arthropoda > Insecta > Trichoptera > Limnephilidae > Limnephilus > Limnephilus auricula. The sequence continues at coordinate 13,062,885 of OX638409.1, read as the reverse complement.
AGCAGAACGGTAAGTTTATGTCATGAAAATACACGTTATGAAATTGCACACTCTTTCCATCATGGAACTTATAGTACAACTCAACTATTTTTAGATCGCGCTGTCATTTACATTATTAAGATGCATTTAAAAACAACAACAAAAAAAAACACATATTTTTCGTCACAAAGAAACGGGAGTTTTGAAAGTAGGATAGAACAGCAAGCGACTCTGTAAACTTAAAGAAAGTCTTAATAGAAATAGAACGTGTCCCTGAATGGATCAAAAACAAGAAAACATACCCTTTTTAACTTTCTTGTCGATCTCTTGCTTGTCCTTGTTTGTCTTTTCTCGTTCCTTCTTCTCCTTCTCGGCCTTCTCTCGTTCCTTCTTCTCGAGCTTCTCTCTCTCGATTCGCTCCTTTTCCAATCTCTTCGCCTCCTTCTTCAGATCCTTCTCGCTCTTCTTCGGATGCTTCGTGTCGTCCACCTTCTCCGAGAGTATAAAGGTTTCCGTGTGGACCTTTTCCATCATCGGAGAGGTGTCTGGTTTCGGCTTCATTAATACCAAACTCCCTTCCACAAACTGATAATCGATTGACGTAAAACACTGATAAACTTAGAGCAGTCCGTGCAACAGTATCTGGGACGTTAAGCACTTGGCGTATCGTTTTATCACTTATTACTTCTTTACGATATTATTAATAATTCAAGAACACTGTAAATACAGAAATTAATAGTCTGGAAACACCTTATTCTTTAACGACCTGAGAAAATGTGTCAAGGGGCCTATGATTGCGTTTGTATTTCAACAATATACAAAAGCTCCATTATCAATCACTCGGATAGATTTCTCGTAAGTAAATGCATACTTTATACATACAGAATAGGGATGCTGACCTAGCCAAAGATACTATCCCTAAGTTCAAAGTTGAGGAATTCATAAATGGAGATTCGCTCGAGAATAGAAGAAACAACATGGTCATAGAGACAACCATAAAAATGAGCTGAAGATAAATTCAACACATCTAGAGATGAATTCAACACTAAAATAGTTGAGAACGTCAAATGTCAAGTCGAAATCGTATTTTTGGAGTGATTGGGCATCAACCAATCTTTTTTTCATTATTATATCATTTCTTAACAATGATTGTTATATATTTAAAAAAAACACAGCTTACTACAGGTTTAAATAAAATAAACCAATACAAATATAGGTGCGTCCATCAAAACTTTTCTAATCACACAACTTAAATTGAGTTTGAGAACTTTTAGGCAGCGTGAGAGCCTACATTAAGTCAAACATGCCTAACCCATTATTCCCTCCACAACCATTCATACATTTTTGATAATCTTGCCTCAGACCCGAACCCTGGGGGATACCAACCAACAAAAAAAAACACCCAAATAACGTTCCCGTAATGCTGACCTCAAAACCTGACCAAAATAAAAAATACATTTGGACAAAAAATAATACCGAGCCTTTGCTTTCGTATAATCAATCACGTCTCACTGTAGAAAAAACACACACCCATAGGAACGGCGGTCACGCTTTTTAAACTGTTAAATCTTTTTTATTTATTTGTAATCTTTCCACTCTGATTGGTGGGAAGTTGGAATAAATTCAGGGAGCGGGATACCAAACCGGCAGATGAGTCATGGCAGAATCAACGCTGGGTAAAAAAAGAGATTATAAAAACCAACTGGTATAGCGACCAAAGACCAAACGGCCGCGGCGTGCCAAACTACGGCCAGGGAAACTTTCACCGGACATTGGATTACAGCCACAATGGATTAATGGTTTTTTCACTTGTTTCGTGATGCAACGCTTTGGACATGCAAAAAAGGCTTTATGTAATGGATCATTTGGAAAGGCAACCGCTCTATGGCAATAAACACCAACGTGAATAATTGATGTAGTACACAAAAAATAATATAATTAAAACGTATTGTTAATTTCCAAAAATAGTTGCAACAACAGATTTGTCTGAAGCAGAAAAAGAGCTTTTGAACGATGAGCTCTAACGTCATGAAAATTGTGCAGCGCTTTCTGTCTATAATTTCTAGGCCAAAGAAACAATTTTCAGTTCTCTGAGACGTTTCCATCACCAGCTGTATAGATTTAAAATATCCATACCAATTCTTTCGTAAAATTTCGAAAAGAAAGTGTTGATATTTCAGGCAAAGGACGCGGTGAAGCTATCGGGCTGGCACCGATATAAAAGCAAAACACGTCGGATTTCCAAGAGCATGTTTGTTAAACAGTAGAAAATGCAAATCATCTGACGTCATCTTGACTAAAGAAGCTGGCTTTTTGAATATGCCATTTTTGCTGACACAAATTCGCCGGTCATTAACATAATAAAAAAATATATCAAGTTAAACACTTCGCGATATAATTATAACTATAAAAGTGGCTTAAAGTCCAATCATCGAAGCACTTGAAACTTGAACATAGCCAACTCACCGATAGTAAAAAAATCGTAAAAAACACTAAAAAAACTTTATCCTAGTAAGAATCACACTCGAATTTACACAAACATATGCTTTTTTGAATTGGTATTCATAAACAGCCAACACCCGGGCGCTGGGTAAAGATTTTTTTTTTGAAAAAAAAATGATTGGGAGGGGTCCAGCAGAGGATCCGAGGGTAACAATTAGTTATTGTACCGAGAGCGCGGAAAGAGCGAGGTCGTGGCGGCGCGCTTGCGGCGAGGCGACTGAAGACGCCGAAAGCGCGGAATGCCGCCGGACACAGAAATAACCTCGCGAGAGCCGTAGATAAAAATGACGCGATAGGGGGAACGGGCACTAGCGGTGGCCGAACCGATTAAAACAAGCATTTATTATTTAGCGAACCAAAAAACTTTTAATAACATTTTTTTTGATGGATTTTCCCACATTTACTGTTTAAATATTGTACATTTCGATACAGAGAATCTTCAATTTCCCGATTTCTTTCATAATTTCAGTCAGTCTGCCAACTTTCTCTAAATAGATAGTAATGCGATAGCAACATTCAAAATCGAAACGTTGTTGTTTCAAGTGGTATTGGCTATTTAGTGACTCGATCAAAATTACAATCTTCCTTTTCTATTCTCCATCCTAACACCATTTTGCTTCACGACTTTCCCCTGTGGGGACGCTATGTTTCCACTTATTTTGTGGCAGTGTGGACTCACGAACAAAGTGATGAATTTTCGTTGTTTGTTTTTTGGGTGTTATGCCGTGTTGCGCTACCTCCTTCTTTAGCCGACGTTTCGGACAGCGTCGCAGTGTCCACTATCAGGGGATCTGCCCTGATGATGGACACTGCAACGCTGTCCGAAACGTCGGCTAAAGGAGGTAGCGCAACACGGCATAACACCCCAAAAACAAACAACGAAAATGCTTTTGGCCGTGAAAATCTAAAAACGTATCTAAGGGGATGAATTGTTGACAGTCGTAGTAGTATAGTTTTTAATATAGTAGTTCACAATGGAAATGATGCTGCGAGCCTAAAACAGTCGACATGACACGGATATTTCCGATAGAAATAGCTACTTGCAAATTCCTATATGCTTGTTTTTACAGCTACAACTTGCAGATTTACAGCTTTATGGTTACCGGGAGACATGCCCATTAGTAAGTACCATGCTCATTTCCCCTTCCACCCGTGAAAAAATGAGCATGCACACAAATCAATAGCCAGATTTGTGAGCTTGTGTGTCAGTACCATTATAGCTAGAATATTGATGGTACAAGGTGAAATTTGAAGATCATTTGAGGAAAGTAGTGCATTATTTAACGATGAAACCGGGCCTCAACTAGACGTTTTTTGATACCAAAGTACGAAAAATAGTAAAAAAGCCATGAAATCAGGAAATAAAATAAAAAAAGTGAACGTCAACACCACATTAATCAAGACAGAGACAATATATAAATCAAATATAGGTATTATGTTGATAAACGAAACCAGAACCAATGGTTTGCCACTACTAAAGAATGTTAATATTTTATATTATTAATACGAATTGGCTACTTATCATTGAAAATAATGTTAATTAATTCACAGTTACCACGCTCTCAAAAATGTAATTAAAGGCCTTCAGTATTCAGAACAACGTCCAAACATCCGTTAATTTATTGGCAAGTTTGTTTATTTTGACTAGTGGCGTGATTTATTGGATATATTTTTAGAAATATATTGGGGGCTTGGTCAGGAGATGGTTTTATCGTAAATTTTTTAAATTTAGTTAAGTTAAGTTTTATTTGCTTTCTAGATAATAAGAAAGTAAATTGATTTTGAAAATTGTCTTCAGAATAAATTGCTCGAAATTAAGTTTTTATACGCTTGTGATTTGTGTTACTCAGTCTTGGCATGGGGCCAAATGGCGCCTGGAGTGGCAAAAATTTAGGCGCCTTTTGACATTTCATTAACATAGAATTATTAACACCTTGGCTAATTTCTGTATGCATTGCTTTTATTAGTGATAACACTGATAACCTTTGTCATAGTTTGGAAAAACACTTTTTTCAATCCCCCCTACAAGAAGTATTATGGTGGTACTGATCTATTCGACCAAAAAGATATTATCAATATCGCCTTGATGAAACAATTCGACATCTAAATTTAGCTTGGAAAGACTTTGACCAGATCTGAACAGCCAGGTACTTCTTAACCTACATATACCCATATCCTTCCCTTTCTTACTCCCTACAGCCTTACAACGTACCCCATATGCGGATGCAATGGACCCGCTGGCTACGGACAGTTAGAAGCGGTTTGGACTAAAATAAATAATGAAACAAATATGAGTGTGCTTTAGACCACACGACTGAAGTAAATATTTCTTTAGGTCCATCTATACATCCGCATCCGCATGACTTAGTAGACTTCGTAGAAAATGTGCTGCTCTCTCTTGCTCCTACAGTCGCCCGATATAACGCCTTTTCGTAACGCATTTCAATTTCCGTAACGCATTCGCCAGTTTACCCCTCAAGTCAAGCGTGCGTAAAAAGTATTTACTTCAAAAACTTATATATTTTCTATTTTTACATTAACACTAAACGGGAAGCCCTAAGGGAGATAATTTCTGGGTGATGTGTGGAGGTTCTTTTTTAGGAGAGGAAGGAGTAAAAATGGATTTAGAAGAGGCCGGCAAATATTTCTGAGCTCTACGGTTCGTGGTGTGGGGTCGTAACACCGACTCATTCTCATGTGACAAATAATGTCAACCGTGTACAAATGTTGGGCACGCGTCTGGCGTGTTTCCCGACTATGCACACGAAGAAAAATGTTATTCTAAAATACGATAATTTTATTCGTAAAAACGGAACTGAAGATCTTACGAACAAATCAACAGTGTTTCGATGTTTATTCTTACATGTTCCCTCCAATAAAAATTAAACCCTGTTAATTTGTTCGTAAGAACTTCAGTCCCGTTTTTAACCGTTTTTACGAATAAAATGAGCGTATTTTAGAATAACATTTTTCTCCGTGCACCGGTGCATAAGGATTCAATGACGCTAGTGTTTCGGAGCATCTTCCATTGAAATACCGGTACAACAACTACCGGTGTTCTATACAGATTGCAATCCATCAGACCGACCGGCCGTTTCTGCACAGCCAAGTATTTTGGGTTCCAAACCAGAGGTGGCTGCCAAATTCACTAGTGGGGCGCACTTGCGATTCGTATTTGAATAAGATACGTAGAGTGGAAAGACGGAGAAAGGCGATCAGGAGAATTGTGTGACAAATAGTTGGAGATGTCCCACGAAAGAGATATAGAAAGTGTATGAGGAATTGTATCTGTCTACCACCGCGGTGTAACGAAGTCGGGTTAGATATTTAAATAATATATTTCCCCATTCATTACACGACTAGCTCTTATTCCCAGAGGGATAAAAAGTAAAAGGGACGGCACAGAACTTCCAGAATTCAAACCTCGTAGGTATAATTTAATATATAATTATCCCAACCCGTTCCGCCGGCTGCATTCTTAGCATTGATAGCCGGGAAGGAACATGGGAACAAGAGAAGGGATGAAGAACCAACAAAAATGGTTCAGACTGAAAACTAATTCATAGCAAACCTTTCAGCATATCACGGAGAAAAATGTTATTTGAAAAAAACGATCATTTTAATAGTAAAAAACGGTTAAAAACGGGACTGAAGTTCTTACGAACAAATTAATAGGGTTTCAATGTTTATTGGCGGGAAAATGTAAGAATAATTTGTTGGTATACGTACGAAATTACGTGTACCAACAAATTATTCTTACATGTTCTCGCCAATAAACATTGAAACCCTGTTAATTTGTTCGAAAAAACTTCAGTCCTGTTTTTAACCGTTTTTACTATTAAAATGATCGTTTTTTCTATTAAAATGATATTTTTTTTTCAAATAACATTTTTCTCCGTGAACGCAGGGCAGTAGATAATTAGATCCTCGGATATGAGTGATTCATATTCATATGCTAAACTAAATTATTTTCGGGTGGCAAATTCAAAAAAATTAATTATAAACACTGACACACTAACTAACTAACCAACCATTATGCGGTTTCAGAGCGGGTATGCAGAGAGAACGGACCGCCAAACAACTCGGTCTTGGCATACATTCCTTGCCTCGTACATCATCGCATATATACTCTTCTTTTATTCTGACTCTTGACACTTGACATTGCCCGACTTAGTGTTTGATCGTGCCACGTCTTCCTCAGACGTCCTCGATTTCTTCTATCATTAATATATAAGTTAAGACATTAGCTTCACATTTTTTTGTGATGATTTCATTAAATGAATGTGAGTGGACAATCCAGTGATGTAATTTTAAATCAGAGTGTTGTGATCTTAGAGAAACAATATAGTGTTACTGCAAGATGTGATAATGTCGATTTGTGATAATGTCTGTTGACTTCGATGGACCTTGAAGACATGATCTAATATAATTCCATACAAATCAATAAATAGATATCCATACAATATATCCACATATGTACATAGGCCGGCAAATATTTCCGAGCTGTTCGGTCGTAGTGTGGAGTCGTAAAACCGACTCATTCTCATGTGACAAATAATATCAAATTGTTGGGCACGCGTTTGGTGTTTCCCGACTATGCATCGGTGTAAAAGGATTCAATGACGCTAGTGTTTCCATAAATATCCACAAATTACCACAAATTTCCATAAATTACCACAAATATCCATAAATATTTTAATAAATATTCTAAAATGTATAAAATAATCTAATAATATCAAACTTATATTTTCAAAACTATCTATAAAGATTAATTAATATCTGTGCTATTCCACAAATTTCCAATAAAAAAATATCCACTTATTTTCAAAAATATCTTAAACTATCCGTGCATATCCATGAATTTCCATTAAACTGGTAAATATCCTTTTCTATTTCTTTCACATCTTGAAATCCTTTATTGACAAATCTTGCATTTTCTTAATTATCCCTTGTTTTTTGCCATATTGTATTATTTACTTTCATACATCATATTATATAATTGAACTAAAATTCTCTCACCAAACACAAGAGCCTCTTCTCTTTATGGTGAGGAAAAACTATTCTTATCTACAATTTAACACTGTATATATAACATGTAAAAATTGTGTATTTAATGTAAAAAAACCCTACAAATATTAAATAATAATTTTAAAAAAATATATATATATATATATATATATATATATATCCATAAATATCAATAAATAATAACAAGTATCCCAACTGTCATGAGCCAGTGGAACCATTCCATCCCCATTACAAGGAAATGTTGTGAAGGGAAGAAGAGGTAAAGAGGAAATACCTCAATGCTAATTATACTGATAAACTAAGAATTTCAAAAAATAGAATTTTTATACTTGGCGAATTATCGCAGTAAAAAACTACAGAAGTAGCGCCAGACTTTAAAAGCCATTTTATCACTGACTGGAACTCTTATCAACAAGGTCTTATCAGAGTCGCTTGATAACGATGTTTATCACAGATTATTGAATTGCGGTAATTGAAAATTTACACTATAGAACGATGGAAAGTCAAGAATGTTACTACTCTGATATTGCCAGCTATGTATTTCTATAAAAAAATTCGTTAAGTCCTTACCTACTTTTCTTATGATTACAAACAACTCTTCATAATATCTTTTGGTTTCTAATGATTTGTCACCACGACTATGACTGTTAGAAAATTTATATTTCTATTAACATTAATTACTTCATAACTGTGTTGGATACTCTTATTATCGCCCTAGTAAAAGTCCACCATTCTGACAGCCCGATTTTGAATTTTACAGGACGTAGTGCATCGCCTTGAACACAAACTGAAATTACTTAAGTTTCGAAATTTTGAGATTTGGACGGATACGAGAATCGCATTGTGGTAATTTTATCCTCTACCGTTTCCTTTCCAATGTTGTCTAACTTTCGCCATTCAGATCAAATTTTAGATAAGTAACTCCATTGTATCGAATTACGCGAATTCGTTTTGTACCTATCACCTCCCATCTAATATTTATTTAGATATATTAACTTGTAAACTCTTACATACCTTTGCATTCGTTAACGATGGACTTACAATAATCTTTTATAGATAACAACTTACGAATGGTAATAATAAAAATAACGATTGCACCTGCATAAACCCTTTTACTTTCAAACAATGTAGTTTTCTCTGCCATAACGTTCGATCGATTCAATTTAATTTATGCAGTCTTTTTTCAACATAGATACTATATATAACGATTTCTCCTTTAAAAAATGTATTTATATACCTTTAAAGTAGAATGTTTTTTATTTTTTTATTTATTTAATATTAATAGGTTTTTTTTAACAATAAATACATAATTTTTACATTTTATACAGTGTTAAAATAGTAGATAATAATAACTTTTCCTCGTAATAAAGAGACGAGGCTCTTGTGTTTGGTGAGGGAATTTTAGTTATATAATACATCGTGTAATAAAAATAATAAAAGTAAATAATACAATATGGCAAAAACAAGGGATAATTAAGAAAATGCAAGATTTATGTGATTCACTTGAATTAATTTTTTCCGACTGTTTTAATATTATTAACAATTTAAGACACAAATCGTAAGAAATTTACCATTGTTATAGCAAATTCATAATGTACGTAATGCTAAAAACCATGTAAGAAACTACATAGAAAACACCAACACGCCTCTCCACAAGTGAATGACTTTAAGCATGAATTTTGTGCAAATAAATACGTGGCAGATTTTATTTTATTTTCTATTTATAATAAAGAAGAATGAGGAAGAATCTACATTTTTCATTTCGAGATTGGTAAAATTTTGCAGCTTGACCTTCAAAACAAGAGGAAGGTCGATGTCTACATCTGATTTCGAAAAACTCTATGTAACGCCCGGGCAGCGCCGGGTACTTTAAATATATATTATAATATTATTATTTGAACGACAAGGAAGCCGAAAAGATGATGTATTACAGGCGCCCAAATCACATTTAAAATGTGTGACTGATTAGCTTTTATGATAAAATTTATGGATTTACATTTAGACAAGATAAGTTTGTGGATTCGATAAAACATTGCAAGAAATTCGCAATTGTCTAAAAGTATAGTGCAAAATAAAGCAAATTTTGTCAAATCATTAAATTATGATCGGCAGGATGAGGATTACCCTCATGAAAGTCAACCTCCGATAGGATAGAAGAAGAAACAAAATAATACGCTTTTGAGAGATAAAATCGATTAATTACGGTTTAAGTCGTGTACAAAATAATACAACTAACACAAAACGACTCAAGGGCAAAACAAGCAGACAACACTCACATGCAGAGGTAGAACATGGAGTTTTATTTATTACAAAACTCACACAGGTGAGATGTAGGTATACACTTACACTACTGACACACTGAAGGAGGCTTTTAATTTTGTACCGGTGACGTAAGGCAGTATAAATAGTGGCCATGCTCGTGTACGAACCGTGATAGGATGTGATAGCCATTAACTTGCTATTTAAGCACGTTCGACTTCTTTGCCGGTTTAACGTTTCAAAAAGAAGAACTTTAGACCTATAACGCCGTTCTTCCATGGAGCTACTCTCAAGTGGCGCGATCGCCGCTCGTCTGTACCTTCCATACTATTATTAGTGTTTGAAAACGCCGCTACGCGCTGCCCTGGCAAAATAGTATGACATGTAGCGGGTAGCGCTTGCAAGTAGCTGCGTGAACGAAGGGCGTTACTGGTAAAAAAAAATGTTATGAGCTACCTTTCACGTAAATCACCTGTAGAAAGAGGCATTCCCTTCAAGACATGTGCTTACCTGTAACAGAAAGAAGAAAAATATGAATAATTAATTTTATCGATTTGTAAACATCAGTAAAGTTAGATATAAGTATAAGAAATAATAATATCATAATATTAGATATTTGTGTTATATTTGCATAAATTGATAAGGTTCCTACATCACTGTAAAGCGCCATTAAGGTGATATTTAACAAAACCGGTGCAATAAAAATGATCCAAAGAAGATTATTGTTATGGCTAACTATTCCTAGGGGTTGGTCATTTACTAGGCAGATATGATGGAATTCCCCAAAACTCTAAATTGACACGTAATATTACCTGATTCTTGCTTCATTCACATTTATTCGTGCTCTTCTGTTATATTTAAAATACAAATACATAAGATTTAGAAAATAAATACAGTTGGTTTATAAAGCAATTTACAAATAGTTTTTTTTTTTTTAAACAATTTTTTTTATATGTATCTTTTGTCGTGATTCGATACAAATATTCGATCAACATATCGTCGTTGCATATTTAATATGAACAATGTGACGATTGTGACGAAAATGTGTTATATATACAGTTATTTTTATTCTTTTTTTCTCCATCTTCTACAATTTGAGCCATTTATTTAAGGCGATAGAAAATGAACCATGTGAGGACAATCAAAATAGTACATAATAAAAAAGTCAAATCCTCTGTATTCACCACTTCACAATTCAATTGCCTTGGTATGTACATAATATTAACATCATTTTGTGATGCCTAGCTGTCAAATTTGAATAAATTTAAATGAAATATTTTGACATTATTATGGTATTTAAAATTATGATGAAAACTGTGCATAGAATATGAAGCATGTTAGAAAAACGCGTTAAAATTCAATTTTCTGGCATAAAATAATTAATGTTTGCAATAAATATATTCTTATAATGAAAGAAATAGATTTTTCCTAGTTTGTCCGTAAATAGAATAGTTATTTTCCGTTTCGTTATTTTTTCAACAGTTTTTATCGATTTTCTCAAAATGTATTCAGTATCACATGCTTCACATTCTATGTGCAACGACCATAACTAGGTCGTGCAAAATCCTGGGAGATCCCCGACTTGTGCGCCATATTATACCTACTACTCTTAGGTTCTCTTTTCTCCGTCTATCTCAATTCGCTCGTCATGTAAAAACCCTCTGCATAACCCGTTTTTATCTCGATCATTAAGCTTACATCGAACCCCCATCGTCGTCCGATATCCTTATTTGTAATTCAGTCAAATATGGCTTTACCAGGCATATGTCCCTTTCACGTTGAAATGTTTAATGAACTAATTTTATTGTAAAGGTCCTAACGCAAAATCCATTTTGAATGCATGGTCAAATTAAACCATTGAATATTATTAGATGAACTAAAAGACCCAAAGACAGGGCCATAATAATGTTAAAAAGTTAATCTGGACTTAAGAGTGCTTTACCAGAGAATATCGGAAATTAGTCATTTTTAAATCAAATTCTCGACGTATTAACTCTTTTTTTACAAAAAAAAATATAAATTGATTTTGAAAGATTGTTATTTTATCTGGTACACGCAGTTTTAAAATTTTGAAAAACCAAGGGTATTTATAATATACTAAGGTTATACCGTTGGTCGTTGGCAGATTTGTCCAATTTTCAAACGATAGATTCTATTAAACAACACAAATTTCCAATCATATAATCATACAACAAAATAAATCATTATATAATCTAGTCAACACAGTTTTCAAGATTTAAATTTTAGACAAATTAAAATCATTGAAAAGTAAATCCGAGAACGTGTTTTGTGACAAAAATACCTCAGTTTTTCTATTTATTTAAGGTCTTACAAACTAAAATATTTCAGGATTTTTTACACACTTATTTTGTTTAGACATCGTTGAAAAATTATAAATTTTTTTGATCAAAAATTAATTTTGAGAAGTATATAATTTTCATTCATTTATCATCTCCGGTTTGATCATTTTTATGGCAGTTCGAGTCATAAATTCTCGCGATCTATTAACCGCTGAGATGCGGCCGTGCAAGGTTCTGTGTTCGCGCCGCTCTTCATGACAAAATTTTGCATTAATTTTAAAACTAATACCGTTTAGCTTCATCGTTGTAAAAACATCCGCGCGCAGCGCTGTTACCAAGAACGGAGTAATGGATTGCTGGATATTACCTGTTAATAAACAAAGGTGAGACAGTTTGAAGTAAACCCCGATGATGGGTGTGAGCATTGCTCCCGAAACAAGTGACGCCAAAAGCTTCAGCAAAAATTCCGGACAGTGTTTCCAAACATTGACAATAATTGCACAAAATTGGTCTCAATTCTGACTTATGGACAGCCATCTAAAAAAGACAAATGAATCGATAGGTTAGTTCGTCGAAGATGTCGGATTTCCACACAGACGTTGTTGGTTCAAATCCTATAATAGCCAAATCCTTACAATATCAACATTTTCAGCTTATTATGAATTATAATGGTAGCAGTAGGAATTTAAATATCGTCTGGTTATTCGTAATCTGATAATGTTAAGTCTTTATATTTAAAACTAGCACGTACCCGTTAAAAATCTGGGGATAGTTTAATTCTTGACAAATCAGTTCCAATTCTGAAAATGACAATTAAAACAATTTTCTGTAAAAAATATATTATAGGAAGGTATTTTATCGCTTGGCTGAATTCTGCACACAATCATTTCCTATTTTGAAAGTGACCCTTAAATTCAAAGCACACTCGAGTTCATTGAACCAGAGTTACGCAGGGCGCACAGACAAAAAAAATTGTTAATTTGTAAAAATAAATCTGAAACACACACCGAAGGACAAAGGGCGAGATGACTGGCGAAGCTTTGGGTAGTTTTCACAACGCATTGCTATATTATATTTTATTAACATTTTGCATTACAACGACTTTCAAAACAGCTGTTGTGAAAATAAGCCATTAATATTACTACTGCTAGGACAATAAACAGTAAGGAATAGCGACCAGATCATGATATCATAAAAAATATTAAGGAATAAATCATAAAAGTAGGTAAGTGCTGTGTACTGTGTAGAACCTGCGGCATCCAAAAACCAATTTAATAAATGGTGGCTGTCCAATTTTTGGTTGATTGCACAATACACGATATTTCATTTTATCTCCCACCGCGAATATATAATAATAAAAGGCACATAATAATATCAAAGCCGCATACAAATGATGATAAGAAACAAGGCCGATTAACAGGGTTGTCATAAATGCAACGGAAATGAATACGGGAAAGAATTGTTGAATATACACGAGCATTGCTCAATAAAAGGTTAATCACGATATATAAAAATGTATTTAAAAAAATATGTACAATGTAATTGCAGTGTATTGGTTTCGGGTTTTGCCGAGAGACAGCGGAGCAGCACTTCTACGGTTTGGCAGTCCTTTCAATACTAGTAATAGTTGAATCTTTGTATTATTATTATGTACTAATAAAAGTGTAAAAGTACACGAAGTACCTACAAGTCTTATTATTAAGTACCTAAGAGGATTCTACGAGGTAAAGGAGATATTGGCCCCCTTATCACGGAGTAGAATCGAGAGGATTATCGTGATCATTAACACACGATAATTAACAGTACATTAAATTTTTTAAAAATATGCTTTTAGTTTCAATGTCTCTAAAAGGCTTTAGAGTGTGTAGTTTCAATGTGTCTCAACATATATCGTTAGAATAGGTAGTTTTAAGACTTAACAGGTCAGTAGAGTCAGTCTGAGTCCCGTTCTGGTCATTTTTATTTATTATCAATTAACGCCAATTGACGGTCTATACATGGAAATTACAAATACTTGACATATATATACAAAATATACACAGTTAAGAAAAAATTAAATATAAAAATATAAACGAGAAAAATTCACGAGAGAAATTGCATGAGAGATAGATGAAAAGTTCATATGATAAAACTTTGAAAAGTAAGTATTGTAGTAATAACATAAAAAAGAGTAAGCTATCATAAATACAAGTATGAAGAAGAAAAAAAAATTCACCACGGGCACATATATACAAGATATTTTGAAAAGTGCTTAAGAAGTACTTTGAAAGTACCAAAATAACTTCATAAAAAAAAATATTAAAATCCCGGAAGTAAACTGTATTTTGAAGAATATCCCGAATGATTACAGAGATCTCCGATAAACAAAGAGCAACGTACTGGGCGGCGGCTCGCTTGGCAGATTAACACTAAGAACGGACGTTAAGTCCAGATAAATATTCATTGTAAATACGATACGATAATAAACAAGATTCGTAATCTCGACGAAGCAAAGTATTACTGAAAAACACACGATCATAATAATTGTATTGCTAATTACTAATCAGTGGAATTAACAGTATACCTCAAATATCAATCAGGGATAATAATAAAAAACCGTCGGACTTTGAAAAAAAGCAAGTATAAAGATTAAAAAACAACGATTCAGACGTATTAGAATTATTATTAAATAACCCAAATTAATATTTAAACTCTTATGTTTCGCCATCGGAATGCACACCACTAGTAAAAGTGACATTTGATACAAATCGTGTGTTACGCACGGGGGTGCTTCAAATTGTGTTTTCGTGGTTTCACAAATTACATTAATTAATTAATAAGTACGATTTGGGTCTCCCGTGAACTTTTTAAACTGTAAAACTGAATTCTCAAAAAATCCTGATTTCTTGAAAATAGGTTACGGTCCATAAATACGGGACGTGTGGCAACCCTACCGTTGAATACGGTTACCAGATTAATGCACAAGACATAAAAGGGGAAACATTTTCAGATATCAATTGGAATTTTATGAAATAAACTTTTATCGTTCAAGAAAACAAACCTCAACATTCAATCGTAATAACTTCATTGTGTCCAGAAAAACAATTGAGGTTGGTGCAAGTTATAAAAAAAGTCTTCCATTGTTCATGAAGTTTTGAATAACTCACTTCATGATTATATTTTCAAAATTACATTTTGTGGTGGGTGTAGTAACAAAATACGTATACCAAAAATTTACACATTTAGATGGGTAGAGCATAAGGGATTATATTTAAATTATAAAAGAAGGATATCCAAAATTTCATCTTTGGGGTCATATGAATATACTAATAATAATTGTTAAGAGTCTACTTGAGAAAATGGTATGTGGCGAAAGAGGGACAACCACGAGCCATATACTAAAATTGTTAAGAGTCATCGATAATAATTTTTTATTGAAACCCGTTTCCGTTGGGCAGTACATGTAGCAAGATGAAAGATAGCTGACCAAAAAGAGGCTTCTTTAAAACAAGTCTGCAGAAGAAAGGAGTGTACACAGATATGCTGGATGTGGCAAAGACCGCATCCTTGTTGAAGGAAATGGTGTAGACACCAGAAGACCGAAAGGAGTCTAGGCGTTTCCTAGATTGCCAGGACTTTCAAGATACTTGAAAGAAAAACTACATTTAGAAAAACTACATAGCCGAAGAAAAACTACATTTAAAAAAATTAAAAACTAGGTTATGTGCTTATGGAAACCATATATGGTAACATGGTAACCCTACTAGGGAATTGGAAGTCAGAAGTCGACCAAATTTGCATTTTTATATGACCCAATTTAAAGCAATCAAATCGATAAACCGAAGGGTGAATGAAATCTTGACGAAAACTTTAAGCAACGATTTGAAATTTCGACATTATGGAAAATTACTTTCGTGTTCGTAAAAAGCTTTTTCTTTCTGGCTTGCTTTCATTACAATATTAACACATACACGTGTTAAAATGATAAATAAGCATTTTCGGTGGACGATGGGTAAACGGTAACTCCAAGATTATAATGTTCGTGTTGCAATGACAAGTAGATCAAACCCCAAGAGTTGATCTTGTTAAAATCAGTGAACTCGTGCAGACCCATTTTTTGATAATAAACCAAAATACCTGCTCTAACAAAACAATTCCAAATGCATACTCGTAGTTTCAACGTAGTACCTCTCAGTACCAGAGTACGCCAATGCCTATATTTTCTACTTGTTGACTGCATGAATAAACATTCAACAAGTGGAACTTACTCAAATAATGTTTGATATAAAAAAGTTATCAATTTTATAGCCGCTGCCAGGGAACCATATTATATTGGATAACCAACACCTCTACCATAGGTCGGTATAGGACTTGTCCTCTGCCATAGGACATATTTATGTACATGATCGGGAGTGGCCGGTTTGGGGAGACGATTTAACTTGTTTTAACAATTGATCTCTCTCGACACATAGTCTTACACCGCAGCGGAAGAGATGGATTCATACGTCCGTCACTCCTGGACACACGTTCATACATGGTTTTACCAAACGTAAGCCTCAGGGATCTCATTTCTACAGCATTCAGTCTATTTTCATCCTTTATCTGCCAGTTCCATGCTTCACTGCCATACATCAGGGTAGGTACAAGCGCTCCATTGTGGACTGCCAGCTTCGCTTCTATGGACAGCTTTTTGTTGGCTCCAACGGCGTTCAATCCTCAATTAATGGAGTTACCTGCATTTACCCTTCTTTCGATATCCCTATCAGCCTTCCCGTCTCTCGTAAACATACTTCCAAAATACACAAACTCATCCACCTGCTCCAAGTATTCATCATTCACAACCACATTGCACACTGTTTTCGTACTCTCTTTCAAAAACCAAGAATTTTGAACTTAGAAACAAATATATAAATAGACAGTTTCATATGTTAATTATGAAGAAAAAATTATCATTTATTTGTTTTAAAATTGAATTGCTATTTAATCGCTTTTAGTAGACATTTATTGTCTTCGACTTTTCTTATCTTTTCCGGTAAACTGATGGTATTTTTTTCCTAGATACAGTAAGATGAGTATATGTAATGATGTTGGGCAAATGAGGAGTTACATTTTTATGTTAGAAATATATGTTTTTGATGAGTAAGACTTTCAGTTAAAAAACTTAATTCGTACCTTAAACATAAGGAAAAGTATTAATAACATTTTGGTCAGAATTAAACTCCTTCAGAAGGAAATGCCACCAGGAGGACTGCACCAGAGACGGAAAAAACTATTTTAAAAGATGCGGAGATCAAAAATGGTTGACTTTCGACCAATAAATAGGAAACTTTGAAAATAGAGGAAGGAGACCAATATCCACTGAGACAAAGAAGAATTCCCAATATTGTGTAGGTACTAATGTTCCCTAAATATGTACAGATACTCCCGTCTTGGTTTTAATGTTCATTTTGCGAACTTAATTTTATGCAAAAAAAAAATCATCATCGTAAATTATTTATTACACACGGAAATTAAATTAATCAAGTGTCGATAAACCTCGCCAGACCCACAAATTATCCACTTTCCTCTCCTTATTGCGATGTCAGACATCAAATAAGGAGATTTAAGTATGTTAAAAAAAAAAAAAAAATAATAATGCAATTTGTTTTCCTAATCAGTGTAGGTATTAAGTTAGTATGAAGAGACACAGGCGAATTTTAAACTTGTTGAGACGCTAAATTTAAAATTAATTCAGATTGACACGTCCTTAAGGATGCTGTCATGTTGAGAAATCTTTGGCTCGTTTATCTTTTATCACCGACATTGATTGAAAAAAAAAAAACAAATGACTCATTTTCTATTTTCAGAAAAAACATTTGGCAATTGTAAGTTTAATATTTGCAGTTACGGTGAATTGACACAATTGCTATTCAAATAATCGCGTCAACCGTAAATTTAACAGTTTTACAGAAAAAAAACTACTTATGTATAATTTAATGTTTTAATCGGATTTTATCTCCGAGAGATAATCAAAACTGAAATGGGTTCCTAATAGTGATGGGTAAACATAAAAGTATCGTAATAATCGAAGTATTTTAAACTTCAAATTACACTTTTTCCTAATAGACAATACACATATACACTAGCAATTGCTCTCCGACGATAATCTGCAACCTAGTTTTGCAAACAATCGCGTTCCTCCTATCACACTTGGCTGAAGGAACTTCTTTACGTTTTACTTACTACATCCCAGTCAAAAGCTTGAATTAGGTACACTACTAAAGTGTAATTATATTTTCAGCGTACACATGATGTATAAATATACATAACGCGTTAGCGCTAACTTCTCAACATGTCAGAACAAATTCCCTGTTATGAATTGTTGTTTGAAATGGTAACCGGAAAAACAAAGAGAATAGCTGATTTTTTTCAATTATATTGAAATGTAAATCCTAGATTTTATAATCGGTTTTATAGAACCGAAGGGTCAACTCGTGTGCCTATGGTCCTTTGTAACAATTGACAATACCGTATTTGTCAACACTTCCACCGGAACACACTTGGAATGTACCCGTGTCCTGTGGATGGGTTTGTACCAATGGACATTTATAGTAAAATACATATTTAGAATATGAATAAGTATAATGTATGCAAAGTAATTAAAGTAAGTAAGCAAAGTAAATAGGAATAAAAATTACAATGAATAAATATTTTACCGAAATCATTAGCGGTGCACAAATTATCATAAAATTTTAGTTTAATCCCAAAATCTAGCTTTAGCTTTAAGTTCGAAGCTTTGAGCACAGAGCTTTAAGTTCGGAGCTTTGGTAACGGAGCTTTAATTGGATATTTAATCTCGGAGCTTTTACCTCGGAGCTTTAAGTTTGGAGCTTTAAGTTTTGAGCTTTAAGCATGGAGCTTTAAACTCGGAGCTTTGAGCACAGACTTGAAACATTTAAGTTTGGAGCTTTTAGGTTTAAGCATGGGGCTTTAGTTTCAGGCCTTTGAGCTTTAAGCTCGGAGTTTTGAGCACGGAGCTTCCAGCGTTGAGCTTTAAGCTTTAAGTTTGGAGTTTTAAGGTCAGAGCTTTGAGCTTTAATACTAGAGTTGGAGCTTTATGCTTGGAGTTTTTTTTTAACGCAATTTTTCAACGTAACGAACGTAGGATTTCTCAGATACCTAAGACAAGATCGTATTTTCAACATTATAATAGTAAAATGGTCTGAAACTCGAAATTGAAATTCGAATGATTTGATGCATTTCATTAAAAAGATCGTTTATTTCCAAACATGTCCATCACTAGCAGTAGGCAATATGGGATATGTATCTCCTAAGTGCTCTTCTCCTTATACGGGTAACGAATTAATTCGGGGGCAATAGAAAGTACCAGACATGACCTTATAAGTGCGCGGAATAATAATAAGAAAGTTAAGAACGTTCGACAGATAATAATAATAAATAACCACTCTTAGAATTCAAAGGAATTCTGCACTCACCCGACATTGCTACCTTTTATAGAGAGATGGCAAATCAAATCAGTGTTTATAGCAGAACAGCAACAAATTATTATTTTACAACCGGACAAAAAATATTCTTCCATATCAAGAAAACAGAACTTAAATCAGTTTATAGGTTGCATCATTTGTCACGACAAAAATTATTGGCATATAATCTATGTATTGAATTAGTTGATGATGTTGTTAACGACGGGAATCAGGAAAAAGGTGTTTAATATCTCTTCTTCCTTCTTCTTCCTTGCACTGTCCCAACTCATTGCCTAGGTAGGCTGTTGGGGTCGGCTCTCCTCGTTCTCAGGTTGTAGCTTCTTCGGTTCTGGGTATCGCTCTCTTCCAGGCCGTTTCTACTTCGGATTTTGGAGCATTGAGTCATCCAGGAGTTCTTTGGTCTTCCTCTGGATGACTGTCGATGAAGCTCCATAGACATTGCCTGCTTCACTGTGTGGTCTGGTGGTCTCCGTTTTATGTGACCATACCATCTCAACTGTCGTTCCTCTAGCTTATTGTTTATGTCCGTGACACCCAGGCTACGAATGCGTGAACTTTTAATTTTATCTTTTAGTGACACTCCTGCCGTCCATCTAAGCATTCGAATTTCTGCTGATTCAAGTTGCCTGGTGTAGGAGTTGTACATGGTCCAGCATTCGGAGCCATACATTATCGCGGGTCTAACAATAGTCTGGTATACCTTTCCTTTTAGTTTTATAGGTATTTTTGTGTCACACAAGATTCCTGTTACGGATCTAAATTTACTTCATCCCACACCTATTCTGTGGTTAACATCTGCTGCACATCCTCCATCTTTGTGGATGAGTGAGCCGAGATACTTAAATGGGTACAAACAGAAAATTGATAATGTATTTCTAAGAATACAAAGGTAGATAATGTTATCACAGGCTTGAGTCTTTTTTTATGGATAGAAAGCTTTATTTAGTAAGATAAGATTTGATTTTCGTAAAAGCAGCAGATAAGTAGATAGTAGCGATTGAAATAAGATTACATACGGAACCTAATATGTCTGGAGATTTTTTTATTGTACAACAGAATATTTATTGGAATTATAGCAATTTAACCGTATCGTCATGTCAGCTATTTTGCTAGGTGACTCTTTAATAATTGTTTTAAGACATTCAGAGAACAGTAACTTACATCCAAATTCTTTGCAAGTTCATTTAAGGGGATGGTAACCTATTTAACTTTATTTTTATTTATTTTATTTATATAATTGTACAACATTTTAAGATTGTTGTGTCTAAATTTTAAATAAATCAGAGCAAAAATAAATATGATAAAGAACTTGTATGAACAAAATTTTCATGATTAGTATTGGATTTTCTGGTATCCAAAACATTAAAGCGATTTTCTGACTCTCGTCATTTTTGAAGCCGGTGAACAGTTTAAATCAAAATCCACTCATCCGATTCTTTTGAAATTTTTTATACTACTCCCTTACATGGTAATAATGCTGGGAGCTTTTTTTATTTTTCATAGCAATGAATTTTACAATAACAAATAGGGCCCATTCATGTGTCACCAAAAATTTAAAATTTAAAAATAAAAAATAAAAAAATTCCTCACAGCATTTTATTTAAGGAAAGTGGTTATCTAATGATATCATTATTTTTTTATTTATGATGATCCAGTCATGAGTTATAATGTTCACCGCAGACAACTTTTTTCGAGGTGCGTCTGAAGATTTGCTGCCGTCGGCTTAATTATTTATATTTTCTTTTAAATAATTAAGGAAATTTTTGTTTGTATGTTGTACTATAATGTTACGATCAATAAAATATTTTTTTATTATCTGTAGCGTTTAAAAAAATTCTTGAAAATGGGCCTTTTTTAAGCCGAATTAACATTACCATCCCCTCTTAACAGCACCACTCCCCTCGTTATGGCGTGCTTTACCAGGACGTCGGTTTTTCCATTTGGTACTCTGAATAGGTCATTATATGGACTCCGGCTGCAGTGGTCTGGTACATATAAATCATAGCATCCCAGGAGGAATGGGATATCGATGAAATTGTTCCAAATTTTGAAAAATGCTAGACTTGCTTTCCGCCTAGTTTCCAGACTCACAGAATTAGTTTCCTCAAGTAAGTCAATATGGTGCATGAACCTAGGATAGGTTCCATGCGTCTGCATTTAGACATACCTGAGGAATTTCTTCTGGGTTTGCTCCAACATATCAATGTACTTCCGGTGGTATGGTGCCCAAACATCGCTCGCATACTCCAGCTTGCTTCTCAATATGCCATTGAACAATGCCAACATAGCTACTTGGTTATTAAACTTCTTGCATATCCTGATGACGAACCCGAGAAGTTTGTAGCGTCAGAGAATTTAGTTCGGGATCAAAGACGACATCGAGATCCATTACGGATTTTACACGTGATAGTGTTTCGCCCTTTATCTTATAATCGTAAAGAAAGTATTTATAGAACGAGTGTAGGACATAGTGACACATTTTTTTGTGTTGATATCTAATCTGTTTATCAACGACCATTCAGATAGTGCATCCAGACCAGCTTGCATTTTAAGACAATCTAGTTGGGAGCTTATTTCTATCGTAATTTTAAGATCATCTGCAAACACTAGACATTTTCTATTCCTAACACAGTTTTGGGTGTCATTTGTTAGTTTTAGAAACAAATTGTTGGTTTACTGCGAAGCATCACTTAGTGCCTAATTTGGAAATAGCTAATTTGTGTGGAATGTAACCCCAAAGGCGCTGGAAAAAAAGAGAACCGAAATAATTAAAACAAGTAACCTAATAAAGCTCATTTTATAGAACTTACAAGACGTAATAAAATGTTTCTCCGACAAATTAAAAATGTTTTAATTTAATATCGGGAAAACAACGCGTAATTTCGAAATTAGAATCAAAGAACACTTAAATCCCTTAAAAATAATGAGTCGATTATCAATAAACAAAAAATATTAACCTATAGCCCAATATTAAATCTCTTCCCATTCGGTGTCCATTCTGTCCCCTCTTACTCTTCATCAATTCCTAGCCACGCCCCCACCCCTACCACAACACCTACTGATAAATTGTACCCACCCACTATTTTGTAATTGTCATCATTATATGTTTGCCCTGAAGAAGGAACGGTTGTTCCGAAAACGGTCGGCGTTTAAACTAAATAAATCAGTGGTTGTAACTAAGTTATATTGTTTCATTTAATTAATTAAAAATGTATTTCTGAAATACGGAAGTCAAAATATTAGGGTCATCTAGGTACCTACCTACAATTCATCGAAACTGTGGTTGGGTTTTATCTTTACAATGTCACATCCGGGGGTTATGCCGTAGGGCCACACATGGGCGTGCAGACGGAAAGTCTGAAAGATTGCAACATAACATACATTCAACAGAAATAAACCTTTCTTACCATAAAACTTCTGCAGTAACGAAAAATATAAAATTAAATCCATCACACCCTGACAAAGTCTAGTTTAGTGAGAAAAGAAACTATTTATTTTTGGCGTTGAGTTATTTTTAAGTAGGCATTGAAAAGAAGAAAAAAATCTTCGTTTTACTAAGGAAACCACACCGTGTGGAACCGTTTTCCGCAAATTATTAATGTAAATGTTCACCTATTTAAAAGCAGAGAAAATGTTTACTTGCTCAGCGCAGTTTACCAACCCGAAAAACTAATGTTTTTCCTAGGGCGCTTCATTTGAAATCTAAACTAAAATCAAAATGTAATTGAAGTGTTTATTTCTAAATAAATTTCACTGACTTTCAATGACTAATAAATAATAATAACGGTTGGTTTTATTACTTCGTTTTAACAGGGGAATTACATGTCATCAGATTTCTGACTAAAATAGGAAATGCTAAATTAGCGGTGAATAATTTCTTAACTTTTGGGTTTGTGCTAAAAAAAGAGGATTAAAAATGAAAGCCGGTACAGTGACACAATGGCGTCGGAAGCAGGTTAATATTTGACAATTGTTGAAATATTAAATACATATATTATGTCTTATACACATATTATAAATGTCCAAAAACTCGTAATACATGCGAGATTTGGATTTTATTTTGAAAAAAAAATAATCGGTCGTCTCGGGGTTAATATCAGTGTTTCGTGTCTTTTAATATGAGTCGAAGCGTAGACTCAGCTCCAAAAACCTTCTTGACATTTTAGTTGCCGAAAAAAAAAGAAAAGGCTGATAAAAAATCGATTTTTTTCGGTTCTCTATGTGATGTAGATTCACCAGTTTCCCGCGTATTTTTTTTTTTTTTTTTTTTTATATTAACTCCACACAGGAGGCCCTGAGGAAAATAATTTCCCTCAGGGCCTATGTCATCTTTGAAGATGCTGTGAGGAGGGTCTTTTTGAGGAGAGGAAGGAGTGAACGTGGGTCTTGAAGAGACCCATGTTATAGGAAGGAGGAAACACAGAGGCCGGCAAATCGTTCCACAGCCGAGCTGTTGAACACAAAAACGAGTCGTAGAAGCGTCCCGTTCTCATGTGACAAATGTCAACTGTGTACATATGTTGGGCGCGCGTTTGGCGTGTTTCCCGACTATGCACCGGTGCCGAGGGGATCAATGACGCTAGCTCCTCGGAGCATCTTCCATTGAAATACCGGTAGAACAAGGATAGCATTCCCACCCGACGCCTGTGCTCTAAAGATTGCAATCCGTTTGTTAAGACAGGAGAATCTATCAATCTACAAGATACTTGAATATTACATTCATAGATAATAAAAACATTTCGACATAATTATGGCATGGAAGCGTGTCGACTGTCGCCGAGCTACGATCAAACTGCACTGACTATCGACGTGACGGAGCCAATGACCGTCACGCATTTGGTGTGTAGATAGAAATAAAGGACGGATAGGCATCGGTGGGTGAACAATGTTGACAATACTTTCTTGCACAAAAAAATACAAAAACCCAACGCAATACATTAAATATTATTTTCAAAAAAATGTGTAGGTAAATAAAAACATTTATAAACAGCAGGACACAACGGACAGAAGCAGCAATAAATAACTGTTTTTTATACTGCCATTTACAGTAAAATGATTTATTAATAGAGCGTAACCAGTGAAACCGCAGTCATTTGCAGCCTCCGGATCACCAAAACACGGGCATGATTCATCCCAACAAACCAATCAGCAAACCACCGGAGGAGACGTGGCGGATGTCGTTTTTATAAACACTAGTTGCACCGCAGTAGCTTCAAACTCAACAGGTTATTGTACAAACTTTAGTAAGGCTTCCCGACTGATCTCAAAAACACAAAGTTATGTACTATTTACATAGTTATAACGTCAACTTTAAAGACTTCACGATTTATTGAGCTTTGACTTTCTTGATTGCCGTTTTTCTCTCCCTATTATTTTCAAATATGTAGATTTTATTATTATAGGTATATTGAACGTGATTGCATCCCAAAACGACAAACAGCTTTGTGAACACTGTAAAAGAAGACAGCCAGTTTATACGTCGTATCCGCTCCACGGCTGAAGAAGATTGAATACAGTGGCCTCTCATCCACACTTCGAACTCGCAACATGCCTGACCGCTTTGATCTTCTTGGACTGCTTCTTCCGGCTTCAAACTCTACAACCGCCTTTGACTTCCGACCTTGCACTTCCTTGGACTGCCGACTTCTCTCTCCTTGGAACTACTGGAACAAGCCCTGAACAAACAAACAGGAACAGGCCCTGAACGCATAGCAGCTCACCGACTAGAAACGCACCCCTATTTTACAGTCAATGTAAAGGACACCTAAAAACGTTCGATACAATAGGAAAACGCTATGGAAGGTGTTGTCCAAGTATGGGTGAATATGAATATAATAATCTTTGTATTGAGGAAAGGGTTGCACGTGTTAGGGTACACGGTGGTTTTACGGGGTGGTTTAGAAATCACAAAAAATGTTAAGCAAGGTTTGCGTATGTCACCTTGTTTACTTAATCTATACATGGATATGCGAGAAATAAGAGCGTTTATCAAGAATTGAAAGAGGTTGGATTGGGCCCGAATTTGAGTAATCTGAAAGTTCGTTGCCTGTTGTACGCTGATGATGCGGTGCTGATTTCTAACAGTATGGAAGATCTACAGTCTCTCGTGTACAGGATGAACGTAGTGTGTACAAATAATGAGTTAATGATGAATGTAAGTCAGTCTACAGACATGCCGATTGAAAGAGAGGGTTCGGAAACAGTTTGCAATATAGTTGAGTAGCAGGTGAACAAGTTTGTTTATTTGAGAAGAATGTTTTGGAGAGATGGAAAGGCTGATATTGAAAGAAATTGAAGATCACATAACAGATAGAGATTAAAATAATCATAAAATATAGGTAGGCACAGTATAGTAGAGTATATCGTGAATGTAGACACTTGACCATATGATGACAGTAATATAATTAGAATTATTAACAAATTGATTTTTTTATCAAAACGCATGCATAACGATAATATTTCATCAACGTTTATTTACCAAACACTCGCATAGGCGTCTGCCAACATAATAAACACGAAATTACCAAGAAATTGGCACTGCTTTTCGTATACAAACTTACGAGTACTTATGCATACAAAATAAATAAATAAAAATATGAAGACGATTAGGTGCGAAAAGAGGGACGTAGGTTTTTTTTATCAATATGATAAAATAAACAACTTAAAGTAGGATGACGCCATTATTAGCTTGTGTTATCTGTAGCCATATCATCGCGTATCGTTGCTGGTCAAATTAAAGGAATATAATATTTTTTATCTTCGAGTTTATTATTATTTAATTTGCAAATGACTTCAGATGACGCCAGAAGGCCCCTTGATCTTGAAAAATCTCTAGCTGTGTTTGGTGACTAGTTCTGAAAACTTCCCAACATTTCTCCTTCCACATCTCCTATCCCTCTACATTTTATTCAACATCACAACACATAAAAAAATCGTGGTGGCGTGTTGGTCATAAAGGCTGAAAAGCAGCGCCTACCCGAAGAAAAACGAACCTGAAAAGGTATAAGATTAACATAAAACTGCGACAATTTAGAATTCACAGCAATCAGCGGATGACGATCGAATATTCAGTGTGTAATAATTTATACCCGAACTTAAAAAGTTACATACAGCTTAGTTTGGTCTTAGGGGGTTTCTCACCATCCTCCCAATAGCTTATCTACACTAATAACGAATATTATTAAAAATAAAAATAAAATACTCGCAGTGGTTAGAAACTCGGCCACTCGGAAACTCGGTTCGAGTACCGAATTATAAACTTAATAAAAAAATAAACTGTAAATCGAAAATATTCCTTATTAGTGTAGATAAGCTATTACGAGGATAAGGATATGTAGATAAGGCTATTGGTGAGAAACCCATTTTAAATTAATAGTGCATTAATGAAAAATGGTTTCGGGGGGGGGTACAAATAATGACGAAACGGCGAGATGGTGCAAAAAAGTAGTAACTTATCATTCCGGAGCCGTTGGGAAAATTGTATTTTTCTAATTTGCAGTTTTTTCGGCAAGAATCAAAATAAGCGGTGTACAATGAATTTCGAATTAAAAATTAAACCTTATGCCGTTCTCAAACCTTTCCTAAAAAGTCTCCCCAAGTATTTTTAAATTCCTCCCAAAAAGAGGCGGGGATTCCGATTTCAAACTTTTCAAGGGCTAGTGGATCACCTTACTTAACCCATTCTTCGTACATACTTTATTCATCCTAGACATGAGATACTGTAGATCAGTGGTGCCCAACCGGTAGCTCGCGGGCACCTGGTAGCTCGCGGCCTGTTTTCTAGGCGCCCTCCATGGAAGAGGTACCTAGTTAGAGGAGAAAAAAAATCTACATTTTCCTTCGTTGACTCTCCCTATGGACGCGGAATATTTTGCGGAGTATAACCCAGCTAAACATTTGGAGTTGTTTCACCAGTTAAAATCTGAATTTGAAAGGCGTTTTGACAACATTTTCTGTATGGAACCTTTGTTTATTTTTGTCAAAAATCCATTTATCGAAAGCTTCGACCAAGTAGTCAATGATCGAAAGCGATATTGCACAACTAACTTCGTTGATGGAAACCCATTGCTTCGTTAATAAAGCGGAAGCTGAATTAGAAATTATTACACTTCGCAGTGATATCGTCCTTAAAAGCACAGACAATAAAAGGGACGAAGCTTTTAAGCTCATGGACCCTGTTAAATACATGTACGTACGTAACTGTGCTCTCATCGTTAAAGCATTTTTTGGGTCAACCTTTCTATGTGAACGTGCTTTTCTCAACTAAAAGTAATTAAAACCAAATACAGAAGTATGTTAACTAACGATCACGTCAAAAATTGTATGATTTTGGGTTGCACGGAAAATTATCAACCACACTTTAAGAAGCTTTCTGAAAATATGGACAGCCAAGTTTCGCATTAGTTTTTTGCTCTTCCTGTCTATTCTGAAGTAATTGTATAATGTAGTTCCCTTTATACCACTTATTAACTCTGCGGTGCCCGCGTGGCGTATCGGGATTTTCAAAATGGCCCTTGGAGCAATACTGCTGTAGATCTTCCTTACTGTTAGAAATCAGCACCGCATCATCTGCATACATATTGTTTGTCAGTGGCTTCATGACCTTTTAGCAACATCGTCGAAAGGTTAAATGGCTGTATACATTTTGTCACATAACTTAGGAAAGTAAATAAATATCTCAAAAATAATAAAGCAAAACTGTGATGTTTGTGATATACGAACCCAATGAAACAAATTAAGAATTCCGTGGTAAGTTTTATTTTCATTGATCAATTACATTTGAATAAACGAATGGACTGCCATCTTCACATATTAATTACAATCGGCATCGATGTCACATTGATGGGGTTAGGTTAGGTCAGAAGTCAAACTGACTTGATTCAATTTGAATAATTGCCATCGTTGTTTCTGCATATTACTGGCCGATGTTCCTCATCATCTGTTGTGAAAAGTGACTGTCTGTATTATTTATCTAAAGGGTCCGTTAGTCAGTTTGAATACCAGTTTGTCCTGGCGAAACTTCACCATTCATATTAGCAACGTTACTTGGAAAGACTTTATGAAAGTACTCTTCAACCATTCGTAATAGACCCAACTGGGAGTATGGAATTGGATGTGAGGTTTAGGAGATTGGGGAAGGGAAGGAGGCGGGGAAGAGGAAGATTTCAAAGTAACTAGCTATTCAGATCTGGTTTCTAAACACGGTCTAAGCCATTTCGACAACGTTTCGATTCTGAATGCTGGTCTTTCACCAGGGCGATACTGAGAGTATCTTCAAATCTGTACGTGGTTTTTACACACATTCGCCTCAGGGATTTAATTTTTACAGCATTCAGCCCACTTTCATCCTTACTCTGCCAGTTCTATAACTGACTGACATTAGGGTTGTTATCAGCACTCCATTATGGACTACTAGCCGAGTTAAAACACATGTAGGACTAATTTTTATTACCGATGTTCGCATAAAAAAAATGAAAGGTTTTTGGAATGTTCAAAATAAGCAGAGATGTTTTTTTTTTACAAGAGGAGGACCTGAAGAAAATAATTCCCCTCAGGGCCAGTCATCTTTCGGGATGCTGTGTGGAGGACTCTTTTTAAGGAAGAAAGGAGAGGATGTCCTGAAAAGGAAAAAGATATGAGGGGTGGGTAGGAATCTGGGGGTCAGTGTGTCCAGGAGTGACGGACGAATGATTCCATCCCTCCCACTGCCTGCGGAACAAGGTGATGTTCCGAGAGAGCCCTGCTCGAGAAGTCAAAAGGTCTCCCTCAACCAGTCTCTCCCGATCTGGCCTGCCACGCAATTGATGGGCAGACGCATCGGCCGCTAAGACCCGGACAAACCTCACCCTATGAATCCGGGCACCCTTGCTAAGTCACCAAACGTAGCGAACCACTCGGGGTGACCTATGGCAGAGATGTTGGTTATCCAATAAATGATTCCCTGAAGATTGAAGATAATGGCGACTGAGCGACTTGGAATGAACGTAATACCAAAAACAACAACAGTGTCATGTGTCACGAACAACGAGCTCTTAATTATTCTTGACAATATAATGCAGGAGTAATGGTGTCACAAGTGTCACCGTGGTGACCTATCGCGCACGTTCAGGAATGCCCACATCAGGAGACGATGGCAGAGTATAAACAAAATAACAAACCATGGATACAGCTTACATTTCAGTGTGACCTATCCAGAAATAGGTAGAAATATAGGATTTAGTCCGAATTGCTCCCAATCGTCTGGGGACAGTGGGACTATGGTGTACCCAATTGGGGCATGTTGGAGTACGAGGCTGAAAGAAGTGAGAAGGGGTAGAGTTGCGAAAGAGGAAGGATGAGATATACATGGCTATCAGAACTGGTTATTAAATACGAGTAAAGCCATTTAAAGATTCGTCCATTATTGATGTTCCGCTCTTCAAAAAAAATGTTCCAAATTGTTTTTTCATCACTGAAACAAGCTAAATATAAATTTAAATGCATAGTAGTAGCTACCTATTAATTACTATGAAATAAATACGAGCATTGTTTGAATATTGGAAAGTACATGTCACAAATATATATTATGGCCATATCCTAAGTGGAATAATGAAGACCAAGCAATGGTATAAATTAGAAACCAAAAACAAAGAGAAAGCCATTTCTGCAGAAAACATTACCTACACACAATGAAAGCAAACCAAATTATTTATCGCAAAATTGAAAAAAGCAATTTTTTTAGAGTATTTTATTCAGTGGATAAGAATATATTATTCCGAAAAAGACTTGCAAAATGTTGAATGTACAATCGTTCGAAAATTGTATTTGTTTATAATGTTTTTTTTTCTTTTTGTCATTTGAAATATGTTGTTTATACAATTATTTCTTTTCTAAAGAAATATTAAGCACAGGGGGGAAACCGATGGACCTTTGTTAAAGAACACGTTGTCCAAAGGTGCTCGCTCTACCACTCTACGAAAATGATTTTAACATACGTTATTTAAATACCTACCTAAATAGAACGGCGTTCTTTGCGCCCCACAATTTTTACCTCATGTGAGTATTAAAAATATTTTTTTTCGTTGTTTGTTTTTGGGGTGTTATGCCGTGTTGCGCTACCTCCTTCTTTAGCCGACGTTTCGGTTTAATGTAATGTTTTTGGCCGTGAAAATCTAAAAACGTATCCCATTAAAAATATTACTTGGCTTTTATAGACTTCTTCTATTAGGTCTTCTGTTTTTGGGTAAGAAAAAATTGTTTCTAAAAAACTTTAAAAAACCGTTTGTGCGGCGAACCCCCAATAAAAATATGAGAAAATAAAACAAAGTTGTTCTATAATAATATAAGCACATATAGATAGCTCGACATTAAAATTCCGCCTTTAAAACTCGCGCCACCGAAAAATACGATACCTATTCCCAATTTGTGCGAGTAACAATCCGCACATAATCATCCATACTAAAAAATCATAGCCGATACAAATCCCTGTGACGGTGAAACGAACAAAACTAAGCAATATTAACCCAGCTCGGTGCGGCGCTCGCAGATGTCATGTGACCTCCGAACATTGACGAGTCCCGCCGATGCGATGCCCGAGATTATCGCAGGATGACCAGCTGTCGGTTGACCTTTGCACTTTGCACCATAATATGGATGCAAGTTAAATGTTATATGTTATATATTATGGTATTTAACTTTGTAGTCATTTTGGTATATTTTTTATTTTCTTGTTTGTGCATTTCTCCAACCTTTTGCTAATGGCATTTGTAAATCTACTATTGAAGTAGACCGATTTTGACTTCTGTTTTCGTTTTAATTTTTTTAGATAAGTTTTTATATCCCTTAGTTACTAGTACATTTACTAAAGTTTCGGTAAACGTAGCTTTCTCCAGTATTGTTTCGGCTTTCAAATTGAAAGCGGTTGCGATTATCAAGTGTCGCGAATATTCTGTCGCAATTTTTTTTCACATTGGCGGAATACAGTGGATATATACAAAAAAAACGCTAATACTAATGAAAAAAAGGTTGGAAATTATTTTTTTATATGTGTATAATGGATTTTTTGTATAAGTGAATAATTCTAATTTTATATCGTGCCACCTTCATTTTTGATTTTTTATGTTTTAAAATATCAATTATATATCCTAAATTCTAAGTTGTTTTTCTTATTGAAAACAAAAAATTGCAACGTACATTGAGTGTTGTAAAAATCATTAAACAATTTAATTCCTCTAAAACTTTTCTGGTTATCTAATATTTTGTCGAGGAGTGTCAAGTTATTTAAAAACAATAGTATGTAGGTACCCCTCCCACTAACTTTAGTTAGTAAATAAATTTCGATTAGATATATCTTCTCTTGAATTTCTGAACCCCCCGTTAAACAGACCACGAACCGCCACTGTACTGAAGTGAAGGTACAAATATGTTAGTATGGTTCTTCTATTGACTCCGTTATAACCTCTCTTTCTGTTACATGCTTCATTCATGAGAAAGAGGGAAAATGTGAAAATAGATGTAAGAGCGGTATGTCGTCATTGTGTTTACTTAATAATATTTCTTGTCGTATAAGGCAAATAATATTTTTTTTGGCAAAAGTTCAAGATGGTAAGCGAAGCGTGTAGAGTGTTGGTAAATAATATTTATCTATGCAAAAGAAGTTGTATGTTTTTGGTGATTATATCTATGTATTGACCTTTCAACCTCGTTACTGGGAACGTGAATAATAATGGCAGTAAAAGAGGTCTCAACAGTGAGAGAAGAGTTTTCGCTACACAATGACAAAAGAGGTCGTGTTTTATATAAGTAGAGAGTAACGAAAAAAAATTCTAAAATTTCTATTTTTTGTTTGGCCTGTCTCTCTGGTAGGAGGTCCTGTGGCCCATTAAATTATTATGTACGCATACATAAGTAATTTAATAGACCATAGATATACATATTTTAAAAAAAATATTAAATTTATTAACAACTAGCTGATTCCCGGCATGCGTTGCAATGCAACTCAAATAAAGATTTTTTTTTCTCCTTGCGTTTCTTTCCCGTTCGACCCGTTCCTTCCCCTCCCGCGTCTCCTTCCCCTCGTGCATTGTTCCCCTTCCACCTTCTCTGCCTTCCCAATCCCTTGTCCTCCCACCCCCTCGCGGTTTCCCCTCCACCTCCCGCCTTTTTCCCTGCCGCCAAACTCCATAAAATACACCCATTTTTGTCGTAACAACTCGCTTGTGACCAATTGATTTTTTTTGCAAATTTCATAGTGCCAGAGCTCACTAATATAGAAACCTTCGCAGGCATGTTCACAACAACTCATCGAAATCCATCGAAAAAAGGAAGGAATTTTTAAACTCCGTTCCAAAAAAGAAATAAACAGGGTTTTGTGGAAAAAAATGCACGTAGCATATAATACGCTAACGGATAAGACAAGACATTCTAGCAATATGTGAATCGTATAAGAGAAAAAGAATTGCATAAGAATCTCTCAGCGGAAGACGGTCAAAAACACAAGATACAAGTTGAATAGTATATTGTTGGTAGGTCACACCACAAAACCATAATATTTTTATGAAATTAAGGGACCAACAAGAAATTGGATAGAAACCGCAGATCGAAGGATCATGAAATCGATTATCTGTTAGAAAAATCAATCATTCCTTAATTTGATGTAAATACCAAAAAACTACCGCATGATTTGATATTAAAAAATATATGATTTCAAAATAAATAAAAAGTGTTCTACAGGTTTGGGCCCTAATAATTGAAGGCTGCGCAAGGTTGTGCACTAGACGTGGGCAAAATTGAATGACTGAAATAAATGAATTAATTCATTATTGTGACACACTTGATCTGATTCTCAATTTCAAAACGAATTAATTCTTCATTCCTTACACCCTAAAAAATAATAAATTTTAATTTGCATTTATTTTACTGTAAAATTATTTCAATGAATGTTGTGTACCGTAAACGATTTAAATATTACAATATTTCGTAGATATTATTATTCTAAAGGATGCGCTCCGCGAAGTGGCCAAAGTATTGTGACTCCGAACGTATTGTAAATCACTTAAAGTATCCCACCCCGCGCCGTAATTCATAAAAAAATCTGTAGATCCATCCAGTTCCCGGCCCAATACAAGCAAAAAACGGCCGAAACAGTTCGCGAGTTCTAAACGACCGGGATTTCCAAGATGCATTTTTTTTTTGGGAATTTTATGAATTAAAGGATCGAATGAAAGGAATCAGATCAAAAGCCCAAGGGAATCAGACTGAATCGAGTCACTACTGTGAATAAATCTGCCCATGTCTATTGTGCACTCACTACATCAATATGTAACATTGGACCACTGAACTACTTTGGTAGGAAACCACAATATTTTGGCTTTTTTTCAACCTCTCGTACAAATTGGTGGGATGTGGTTGAATTTTTGAAGTTTAAATTCTATCGTAAAAACAAATCAAAACGTTAAGTCTTGTATTTATCAATTTTTTTTTTTTAATTAAACTTTGATTTTAATATTAATCTAGAAGTATTGTGCCTAAATGACACATCAAAGAGCCGCACAATATACCATTCTGAGTGTGATCATAGTAATCAGATGTGGATCTTATCACGTGAATAAACGGATTTAATCAAAACAAGGCAACGCACTACTTATTTCGTTTAGGTAAGGCATTCCACTATGCAATAAAATTGCCTAAAATATTTATATCAGTTATTTTCATTGCACAACTTGCAAATTTTCGCCCTTTCTGCCATGCAATCCGATGTCTGATTTTAACTACACCACTAGTGACAAAAATTATTCGGTTTGTGACTAACGAGTACCTAACCGATGACAATATAGCAACGGTAGCCAGCCATCTCGATGATGACGGTGATTCGATCGCTATACAAAACGAAAGTAAACAAGAGCGTGACCTCACTACTGTGGTTCACTGTACCACATACCACAATACCAAATATACAGTAGAGTGATTCAGATTACCTGACAAAACACAACACAGAGAACCCCAGTGATGATATCATTAATTAGAGACAACAACAAGCCAATAACGGACCATTTTGGCGCTGGTGCAGAACTTGCAAAGGCATTTTTGGCTATCCATTATTCCAGTGGCAGATAAATCGCGAGGATTCCGAAAATTTCATTAAACGCGAACAATTTGGACGAGATAATATGACGGTTGCAACTATTTGGTACAATACGGCAATATTTAGATATGGTTCATCAAAGGCTTTCAGAAAGCACTTAATTTAAAATTTTTATCATAAATAATGGTATCTTAACAAATGGATTGTTTATGACAAAACACACGGAGAAGAATGTTATTCTAAAATACGATCATTTTATTCGTAAAAACTGTTAAAAACGGGACTGAAGTTCTTACGAACAAATTAACAGGGTTTCAAGGTTTATTGGCGGGAACATGTAAGAATAATTTGTTGGTATACGTTATTTCGTACGTATACCAACAAATTATTCTTACAGTTTCCCGCCAATAAACATTGAAACACTGTTAATTTGTTCGTAAGAACTTCAGTTCCGTTTTTAACCGTTTTTACGAATAAAATGATCGTATTTTAGAATAACATTTTTCTCCGTGCATATATAGATAAAGACTATAAAAATGTACCACAATTTGACAGAGAGAACGTAACTAAAAATATTCGCAATTTTGGTGCATAAAAAATTGAGATTGATGAAAAAGAAACCAGCTACAAATTAAAGAAAATTTACGACTATCATAATCTATTCTAACGAGCTAAACGGTTGAGATAGTGTAATATTAATAACCTAAGTTAAAGGGATTGTTGAAGCCCTACGAGTTACCAAAGACGCTTAGCTAGGGTTAAGAGGGCACTAACATTTCTTTAACGTATTGCGGAACGTAAGAATTATGTAATTTAAAACATTACCACGCCATATTACACAGGATTGTAAATTATGTAAAAACCGCAACTTATGCTTTTAGATAAAATATTGATAGTATAACTAATGTGACCAGACGTCCCGTTTTCACCGGGAAAGTCCCGTTTCCAGGTAGCGTGTCCCGGTGTCCCCGAAACAGCTTCGGGGTGTCAAAATGTCCCGGTTTCGAAATGAAAGAAATTCGCAGTAGATTTTCAAAAAATATAAAAAAGCCCGCAGATAATCAAGACGAGTCATGATCTAGCCTCCTACATAGTAAATAAATTCACCCCTAAAATCCATTTTAATAACTTATTTCGATTATTAGTAAAAAAATCTCTGGTTTTATTGAACAAGGGTTTAGAATTTTAATCGTCCATGCGATTGGTAGCTACAAGATGAAATGTATTCTAGCCTCTGCAGCGCTCTTGAGGATTATTTTTCGCGGAAACAGCGCGAGCGCTACATAAGTTGTCCAAATGTATTATTAATGATTATTAATAAGAATCCATCTTTTTTGTAGGTGTTTTTCAGTTTGGGGAAAAAATAAATGGTCACGTTAACGCACCTCGTACACTGCGAAATTGTACCATGCGGACTTAGAAGGAAGAAAGCTTGAATATCTTGGTCGCCCCACGTTGGGCTACAAGTACAAGATAACAAAACAAATAAACCACAGGAAAGCCATCGTGATTAATTTTTGGGTTATGATAACAGTGTTGCGCTTCCCCCTATTTTTGCCAACGTTTCGGACAGCGTTACAGTGTCCATCATCAGGGTAGATGCAACAAAACAAAATCACAAATTTGGCAGTGAAAAATTTAATTCTTAACAAAAGAAGTTTGTTGGAAAATGTGATAGAGGAAGATGCAGTCATTGGCTTAAAAACTTATGTAACTAGATGGGTGCATATTGACGTAGCGAGTACCCAGTAAAAAATAAATGTTTCATTCGTTTCTTGGCGTAACGTGCTCTCCCGCTATCTCTAAAATCTTACAATTCCATAAATTTAAAAGCAAATGGTGTTACTTAGTGAATAAATTTATAATAATCTTTCCGAGTTCATATTCTCGAGTTCACATTCACATAATACCTTTACTTTAGTGCCAATAGGTCGTACATTGACGTGACGACTGCCAATCCCCGATATTGTATAAATTAACATTAATTAATTCCTGATTTCTGTCCCTTCCTATACCAACCTGTAAAAGTCATCATACAGGGTAGGAAGTGATTTAGCTTTACTAACCCCTAGATTTACACACTAGTCAGGATGTGAAGTGTAACATAAGAAGTATATATCACTGAGACATTTTGTGTTTTCTTTGTTGAATTAAAAACCTTGCTTCAAAAACAAACGTCCAGAAAAGCTTTTGAGATCCCAGCATATGTAAAACAGGTCAAATTAGACTCGGAAGTATTGCAGTTGCTGGCAATGGTAGATCTTCGCAATACTGCATGGCATTCTAATAGACAAGACCTACAAGCGCCTCTTAATGGTATAATCTTCATTTACAGTATTTAAAATGTACACCAATTTCTCCACGACGAATAATTATAATAAAGTGCGCCAATTCAAAAGGAACATTTACCAAAACCACCTAATTCTAACACGGCCGTCATAATAATTATTAGCCGGCGCACAGTGGTCAAGACTAGTTTTAAAGTGAAATAATTATTTGTGAACTTTAGTAATGAAAAATAGTGATAAAACCACTAAAATCTATTTTTATGGGAAAAATAAAACCATCAAACAAAAAAAAATAATGATATAAATGTTTTACTTACCGATTTATTTAAATGTTACATAAGTACAATGAAGCCCCATTGAACTGCTTGATAGCAGTTTGTCAACGGGTTTTTATGAACAATCCACTTTATATTCTTATACTATAGGATCTGAATACATATATTATTTTGAATCAGTGGGCCGCCCCAGAGACAGTTGGGCGAGGCAACACCAGAAACTGTGCGAGGAGATGATGGGTGAACTTTCGGCGCAAGATCCCATCTCCTTTTCTTCCTCGCTTACCTTCAGTCTCACAACATACCCCAATCGGGGATGCCATAGTCTCACTGGCTCCAGACGGGAGCATTTGGGACTCTTGTGATGTGTGCTGACTAACAATTTTAAGCCACATTATGCACGAACAAATAATAAATTTACAGAATTATGAACAAAGAAAGGAGCGTAAGGAGAATATATGATGCAAGTGTAAATGGTATAAGAAGTAGGGGACGTCCGAGAAAGACATGGCACGATCAAGTGATTCAGATACTTGAGTCGGGCCATGTCAAGAGTCAGAAAAATAGAAGAGTATGTATGAGACGATGTATGAATGTGAATGAGGCAAAGAGTGTGTGCCAAGACCGAGGTGTTTGGCGGTCCGTACTCTCTGTTAGTTAGTTAGTTAGTTAGTATAACAATGATTTAGGTACATCATGTCTTTTTTTTTTTTTTTTAATGTTTCTTTATTCTTTGAATAGTAAATATATAACAATTGTGGAATTTATGGCCGCCATACTAGGCACACGCCCGTGTTATGGTGGCCGTATATGCAGTGTTGTTTATATGCAGGTTTGATTAAAAGTAATTTGACTATGGAGAACAGTATATTATGAACTAAATTAAGACTGGTATTCGTTAAATGTACGTAATTTGTAGAAATGTACATTTACACAGCACAAACGTTAAATGGTTTCAAGAATATGGTATTTTGATTAAATATAATATATTTTTATAATAACTAAATGCTTCAAACGCGAATTGCGACATAATATTTTTCTATATGACCTAGCTAAGGTAGAACTAATTGATCACTGTGCGGTGTAAGTATCTACTTCAGCCAACAAATGCGGATGACTGGCATTATATTGTGTTCAGTAGTTCAGTAGAGATTGTACATGTACATTCTTTGAAAGTGGCTACTCGGTTTTATTAAAATAAAAACTCGCTCGTTAAAACGGTAAAATAAAGACAAAAAGTGAGAATTTTTCTTTCAGAGTGATGAAGTGGAGAGAATGTGATTTTTAATAACTGGGCTGCAGTAATTTAGACACTAATTTCAGAGGCCTCATTTTTTCAATGAACCGTAAACATGTTTAAAAAGAGACAATTTTAAAAGATTATGGACAACTAGAAAATAAACAAATTGTTCTGAAATTAAAGCGTTTAATTCTTTCCAGAACTTCGTTAAAATTTAACCTGAGTACTACAAAAATACACGTTATTTCCTGTAGCGCAATTTTTTGTGGAATTCGAGATGGGAGGACAAACCGATGACGAAACTTCAACCTTATTCACTTATTTTATTACCTAATTATTTGGCTACTATCGAATTTGAGAAAGAATATCATTTCAGAATGAGCAAACGTAATAATGACACTATTGATTCAATTGATTGTGCATCGTCAACTCAGATGATAAATTAGTAATCGTAATAACGGCGCTTTTTAACGAGCTGTTATGGTTTAAATGTTGTGTTCGGAGTTCGTACAACAGGACACCGGCACACATGGACACTTTGATCCCTAAGTTGATCAGGTAGAGTGCAATAAAGTCAGCATGAGCTTTAGGAAGTAGGAGTAGGAAGCAGTAGGAAGATAGTCAATAAGCTGTAGGATGAGGAATGTCTGATATGTTTCGACTTTAATTGACACTAGGCACAAAACCACGCAAGTCTATTTTAATCTCTACTAGATAGTTGGTCTTTTATTATGTTTTTTTTTTATTGATGAACCCAGCAATCAAGATCAGATAAGTTAGCATTAAAATCTGACAAGATGAATGCATAATATTGTTTCCTGTTTCTAATCAATGACTATGCATAATCGGTGATAATAAAACAGAGACAATAATATAATAGTCTTTGCAATTAATTTATTATTAACATATTTCATTTCAATGAAGCCCATTAATCAATATTAGGATTTGATAGGTCTGATCTAAATATATCCTTAAGATGACGATTCTAGTCAACGTACTCGAAAATAATCGACTGACGTACATAATTCTAGTCATATTTTTATTGTAACATGTCATATAATATTACATACATGTATTTGTATGGCGCAATTTTCTGATATTTCACACAACGGTGCGAAGTACTCTACTAGCCCACAAAGAGCAAAATAAAAAGCCAAAAGTAGCAAGGATATCGAAGCCTGAATGCAAACGACTTTCGGAAATTGGAAGGAAATAGAACTTTCCACCCATTACAATAGTGTGAAGAAATGTTGATATCTGACACAATAACTATGGCTCATTCATTGTCATTGCTACGAATTGCTCGTGAAAAATGTGGTATTGATAAATTATTGTGGGATTCGAACAATTTGGGAGGCGGGTATGGTTACTGCCGCACCGGAAACCATTTACTGGATAACCAACAACCCTGCCATAGGTAACACCAAATGAAATTGGTGACTTTGCAGGGGTGCCCGGGTTCACGGGGTGAGTTTTGTCTAGTTCTTGGCGGCGGATGCTTTTGCCTACCTACTGCGTTTGACATCTACAGTCGGACTCTCTCGATTCATCGCCTTGCACTGCAGTAGGAGAGATGGAATCACACCTCCGTCACTCCTGAACACATTGACGCTTCCCTAAAAAGTTTATTCACACAGCATCCCCAAAGATGATATAGGACCGAGTATTTTTTTCCTCAGGGCCTCCGGTGAGAAGATAATGTAAAAAAAACAACAACAATTACAATTCGTATTATTTCACAATTTATTAAGTAAAAATAATATGTTAATTAATTAAAATAATATAATAAGGAGATTCGTACAATCAACCCGCTAATATTATTGGGAATCGTACGTCAATCTGCTAATAATATGGGAAATTCGTACTATCAATCTGCTAATATTATTGGGAATCGTACATCAATCTGCTAATAGTATAGGAGGTTAGTACATCAACCTGCTAATATTATTGGGAATCGTACGTCAATCTGCTAATAATACAGGAAATTCGTACCTACATCAAACTACCAATATTATTGGGATTCGTACATCAATCTGCTAAGAGTATAGGAGGTTAGTACATCAACCTGCTAATATGATTGGGAATCGTACGTCAATTTGCTAATAATATAGGGGGTTCGTACCTACATCAAACTACTAATATTATTGGGATTAGTACATCAACCTGCTAAGAGTATAGGAGGTTAGTACATCAACCTGCTAATATGATTGGGAATCGTACGTCAATTTGCTAATAATATAGGGGGTTCGTACCTACATCAAACTACTAATATTATTGGGATTCGTACATCAATCTGCTAAGAGTATAGGAGGTTAGTACATCAACCTGCTAATATGATTGGGAATCGTACGTCAATTTGCTAATAATATAGGGGGTTCGTACCTACATCAAACTACTAATATTATTGGGATTAGTACATCAACCTGCTAATATTATAGTAGGTTAGTACGTCAATCTGCTAATAATATGAGAGGTTTCTAAATCAACCTGCTAATAATATGGGAGGTTCGTATGTTCGTACATCTACCTGCTAATATCGTAGGTATTCGGATAGCAATCTGCTATTATTGTCGAGATTCGTACGTCAGCCTGCTATTATCACTAATATTGGGATTCGTACAACAATCATCTAGTATTGGTAAGTTTAAATAGGTTTATCACAATTTACCTGCAGCATTCGAAGATAAATCTCACCTAAAAACGATATTAATCTAATCTGACAAAGAAAAGATACAAATATTTAAAAAAAAAAATTGTCACGGTATCTCGGTTGTGCAAAAGAAACACAATTACACCAAAACATACGTAGACAAATGCTATTCTAAAATACGATAATTTTATTCGTAAAAACGGTTAAAAACGGGACTGAAGTTCTTACAAAAAAATTAACAGGGTTTCAATGTTTATTGGCGAGAACATGTAGGAATTATTTGTTGGTATACGTAATTTCGTACGCAAAACACTGTTAATTTGTTTGTAAGAACTTCAGTCCCGTTTTTAACCGTTTTTACGAATAAAATGATCATATTTTAGAATAACATTTTTCTCCGTGCAAATTTAATTGAAACATCACAAAATCTAGCTATAAAAAAAACTTACGCCATATAGGCACCTGGAGTTTTATTAATTCTTGAGTCTCGCATTTAGAGGGGGTTAAATCCTGTCGAAACGCAAAAAAAAACATTAAATGAAAAAACACACTTCGTAAAACACCTTTTTTTGTTTTACAAAATGTGTTTTTTCATTTAATATATATAATGTCACACCACAAAATATTTGTTTCCCTCCACAAAACAATACACTCGAAGGGAGCACATGTTTTATCTCTGGAATGTCTAGTTCAACGCGACAACATCCAGCTCGCACGTAATTCCATCGTGAGCCGTGAAGCTTTGAAATAATGTTAAAAAAAAGGTTCAGTAAGAAAATATGTTTAAAAAATAAGATAAAATTAAGTAGTAATAAAATTAAGTAGTAATAAAAAAGTAACTAAAAAAAAAACAACGCTTATTTTGGGTAAAGTTAAGTTTTTATTAATTTATTTTACCGACCGGTTTCACTTTGCTCAAGCATCATCAGGGTACAAATTTATACTAAACAAGAAATACAAAGTGTGGGCTTATATATAAATACATATATGTTTAATATTCGCATATTCACTCTGTGCGTCATTTTAATTGAGTGAAAAGACAAATTACTTTAATAAAAGTTTTTAATACGTAAATGCCACTATCACCTATTCTAAAATAATTTTATATTTTTATTTTATTTAATTGTATTTTTGATTCCTTTAAATAATTAATCACCATGTTTGTCTTTTGTCATTAAAGTAAATTTTAATTATATCCTGACGAAGGAACCATTGGTTTCGAAACATATTCATATTTTAATTAAATATGTAGTGTACACAAAATGTTTTGTTTTCGTGTAACAAAAAGTTCTGACTAGAAACTTCCCAAAACTTTTATTGACCAAATGTACCTTTTCCTAACTCAATTCCTATAAATATTATTTGCTTTTAAAATCTTCTAACCCAGTTTCGCGTCAGTCTACTGCTGCTATTTATTTTATTTATTTATTTATTTAATACATGTTACATAATTTGACATTTACATAAAGTTGATATATTAAATCACCATACTAGGCGGCTGCCTGTATCATGGTGACCAATATAGTATAGTTACATTGTATGAAATATGAAGTCTAGTATAAACATGGAATTAGTATAAATCATGTTAAATATTGGAAAATTATAATAAAAAGTAGAAAATAGAAAGGAGAAAAAAGTACATTAGATTATATAAACAGGCTTCTAATTCTATCACATTCACTCATCAAAAAGTCTCCAAGCGTCTTCCTGAAAGTGTGATATTTGGTTATTGTCTTTATTTCAATTGTTAAGTTATTGAAGATTTTTGGAGCAAGAAAGTTAAACTGTGACTGGGCCATTGAGGTTTTTGTTACTGGAATTATATAATTGCATTGGTTGGAATATATGAATAGCTATGTGTCATCTTCAACGCACGCACACGTTATTTGAAAAAAAAAAAAAACAAAAAAGAAACAGGTCAAAATGATTAATGTCTGGGAGTCATTCGGTCTCGTCCGAAGCGCTTAGAAATTAGACAAAAAAATTTCAAGAAAATGTATTTATTTAGAGATGATTATAGTTCCCAGGCGCTCGACAAGTGATGATTATTAGCACAACTAACGAGACACGGTAAAGTTTTGAAGATGTGTCACTCAGGTTATCTTGACATATGTTGTACCTATTAAATTTTATAAAAGAAATTGGCAAAAAAGTGAGGCTGAAGGAAGTAGGAGGGGAAGGAAAACGGAAGCTTGAGAAGTAATGTCTGTCACTAAATAATACTAAATCCATTTCCAGAGGCAATGCAATTCTGAATGATCATTTCTCAATATAGGTACTGAACTTTCTTAATGTTCCAGAGTGGTAGATACTCAAAGTAGCCTGCGGTCCTTAGT
Organism: Limnephilus auricula; assembly: GCA_951813805.1. Classification (NCBI taxonomy): domain Eukaryota; kingdom Metazoa; phylum Arthropoda; class Insecta; order Trichoptera; family Limnephilidae; genus Limnephilus; species Limnephilus auricula. Next base: position 13,019,504 of record OX638409.1, on the reverse strand, counting down.
GACCACACCTGTCACACCTGATAAGACAAATTCTTCTAAACCTTCCCCTCCCATGCTTCTTTCTGACCCAAAGCAATCCCCTAATTAGCGATTGTGAAAGTCTCTCTGGCTTTGGGCAGTTGAGTCTCTGGCCAGGTACAAAAATACATACATATCTTTCACGCTGGAACGTGGTGAAATTATAATTATATTTATTGTTGTAGCTGACGTCCCCGGCGATGCTTGGAGTTTTTCAAAATCAGATGTAGATAGTTAGTTTATTTTGAACGTAAATTGTGCAAAATTTCATCTAATCTCCCGCAACTCCGCCACATACCCTATTTTAAATTATTTTGTTTATAGATCTTATCTTCAAGATTGTTGGTTTCCTCATCTTGAAATTTGTTGATTTCCCTATATTCATATTTAAAGACCTCATCTTCATATTTATTGATTTCCTCAACTTCATGTTTGTTGAATTTGTCATTTTTATGTTTGTTGATTTCCCCATGTTCGTGTTTTAAGACCTCATCTTCATATTTGATGATTTCATCGTCTTCATATTTGTTGATTTCCCCATTTTCACGTTTGAAGACCTCATCTTCATATTTATTGATTTCCTCAACTTCATGTTTGTTGAATTTGTCATTTTCATGTTTGTTGATTTCCTCATGTTCGTGTTTGAAGACCACATCTTCATATTTGTCGATTTCCTCTTCTTCATATTTGTAGATTTCCTCATCTTCATGTTTGTTGGCTGTAGGTTGTTGTGTTGGTGTTACTTCATAATTTTTTTATGATTTCCTCATATTCATGTTTACTTAGTTATAATTTGATATTGTTTTTAAATTTGATTATCTCCATGGTATTTTAAATTTCATTTGGAAGGGCGTTGTATAATTTTGTTGTGTGGAATTGGTTTTTTCTGATCCAAAGTATATTTTAAATTATTAAATTTCAATAAATAGAAAGGTAATAATTATTTGTCAAAAGAAAAATATTAGACCACGCAGGGATAACTGTGTATTTAAATTTTTTTTATATAATACATGTAACATAATTGTGACATTTACGTAAAGTAGGTATAATTAGGCGGCTGCCTGTTTAATGGTGACCAATGGTGTATAGTTACTTTGTACGAAATATAAAGTCTAGTGTAAACATGAAATCAGTATAAAGATGCTAAAAATTGGAAAAATTATAATAAAAAATAGAAAATAGAAAGTGATTTTCACATCCGGAATGAAGGAGTTTAGCAATCTGCCACGGACATCATCTATAAATTTAATTTTTGATAAAATAAAAAATAAAAATAAAATGACAATGTGTGACCACAGCTTCAGAGAGGAAGGCGACAACGGTAGACTTTAGAGAAAAAATAACTAGAGCAAGAAACGGAAACGAATCGCGACGGAAAAAGAAATTTGTATTCCGAAAATAACGTGAGAAATAATTATACACGACATAATGCAGCTGGGAAATAAATAAATAATAGAGAGGAATGGAACAATGGAGGCGTCGTTAGGCAAAAAAGTAAAATAGATAATAATATTCTGACCTTTGACACAAACGATGGAAAGCTTTCTTTGTACAAACGCCACAATATTTTCCAATTCGCTCAACCTTAAATGATTGCATTAAGGCATTATGGAGAAAATGGGATTCATATCAAGAAGTAAGGTCCTTTTTCCACAGGGAAAGGCAAGTAGACGGTACTCGACGATTCAGGTATTGTAGTATTCTGGTATACAGGTTCAGTAATTTATCGATATATGCACAGAGAAAAATGTTCTAAAATATGATCATTTTATTCGTAAAAACGGTTAAAAACGGGACTGAAGTTCTTACGAACAAATTAAAAGTGTTTCAATGTTTATTGGCGGGAAAATGTAAGAATAATTTGTTGGTATACGTACGAAATTACGTATACCACAAACTATTCTTACATGTTCCCACCAATAAACATTGAAACCCTGTTAATTTGTTCGTAAGAACTTCAGTCCCGTTTTTAACCGTGTTTACGAATAAAATGATCGTATTTTAGAATAACATTTTTCTCCGTGTGGCAGTAGGCATAAAGCCTACGCTAGTTTCCGTCAGATGGCGGGAGGTTAGAGTTAGTCCTAGCAGTTAATATAGTCGGTAGCGCAGGGCTCTACCGGACAGATTTTATCAATAGCCAGTAGTTAAAGGCAGTCGCTGAAACTCAGCATCAATATTATTGTGATCACGTAATTAACAGTTGTGTATCAAGAACCTTTATAATTATTGAGAAGACCCAACATAAAGTTTGCCTGTGGTAGAGGCAAAAGTTACAGGTATCTTGGCGACTACCGCCATAGATGTACGAAGAGGTTCGTACACAGGCATACGTTGCCGACATTTTGTAAACCGACAGATAGTCGGTGACGCCAGTCTCCCGCGACCGGCTGATCGGAATCCTCACCATATTAGATATTAAACGTGGCGATATGGTCCAGCAAAAATGATAGTCTCACCGTCACTTTAGTGTCGTACATTTTGTAACAATGCATTTAGATAGATAGTAAGAACAAAACCGACAGCTACAGTTGTTGTGAATGAGGTTATAAAAGATATTTTTGAAGTTTCGAGGTGGTAGAGATGCGGGTCTCGTAATTTTCAGTAGCGACGTGTACGAACTGTGCGCGACAAGTTGTTTGCGACGTGAATACATAACATAAGTATCGGATACATGCGTATTCCTGTGGAAGACGGGCCTAATATGGTTTTCCAGAACAGCTGATCAATTACGAGCTAGGTCTTGTATGTCAACTTGCGAAATCAATTTTCTTTCAAATCAAAATCAGTTGTTAACATTAGATTTATGTGTGAAATTCGTCATTAAGAGCCTCATAATTTTACCGAATAAGAAACAATAATGAACAATGGACCTTCAGGAAATAGATAGTGTTCTCTCTCTGAATTCTCTACGCTTTTTTCCAAGGTGCGACTTCCTGTTACCGCCGGATTTTATATAGATAGATATTTTGAAGACGTTATAGATAAGTAATCAATAATCTAAGGCAGTCAATAAGTGACGATCGACGATAAAACTTACCTTACTTTGGTAGCATTGGTGGCTTAAGTTGGAATAACTAAGATGGTAAAATGTGTGCTTATCACGTGCTGCTTACCTGTAACAAATAAAAATAAACAATTAGAAATTGATATTAATATTTTATCAGTACGAACTTGATAATCAGACCTAAAACAATACATGTTGATACTTATCCGCTTAGAAAAAGCGGAAGTAATTTCAAGCAACGTTTCACATCTGAATATTGAGAATCGATAGGGTGATATGGAAAGAATATATTGAAATCTGGAGAAAAGAAAAAAAATAACATTTTAGTGATATGCACCCATCGCCCTGGTGAAAGACCACCATTCAGAATTGAAAAGGCTTTGACCTTGAATAGTCCATTTGCGAATAGCCAGGTACTTTCCAACCTTCCTCTTTTCGATCTCCTTCCCCGCACTACTCCCTTCAGCCTCACTTCACATACCATTAGACTCAATGGCTCCGGACAGTTTTTTAATATTTTTTTTTATAGTGAACACATCTCACAAGAGTCCCAACTGCTCCCGTCGATTGTGAGGCTGAAGATAAGCGGGAAAGGGAAGGAGATGGTAAGAGGGAGATAGGGAAGTACCTAAATATTCAGATCTAATCACTAAATACGGCTAAAGCCATTTGAAGCAACGTTTCAATTCTGAATGGTGGTCTTACACCAGGCCGATACTGAGAGCATCTTCCACTCTGGAACGCGCTGCATATATAGTATATATTATTTTTAATCAATTAATTGTGAAATAACACAAATTAATCAAATGAAATTTATTTGTGCACGCCGGGTTCGAACCCGCGACCTTCGGAATGGGAGTCCAAACCCTTGCCTCTGGACTACGCCGGCCGTCTTGTGCAATATTCACATAACAAGGGTGATTTAATTAAGACCGAAACTTGTCGATAATTGAAATAACGTACGGTGGCTAAAGCAAAGTATTTTGTTTTCTAAGAAATGTGCAACGAAAATTTGCATCATTTTTTAATCTCTTGAAAGAGGTGTTGCAACGTCCCCCTATCCGCTGCCAATCTGTCAAGATAACAAATGCGAACCTGTCACGTGAAAACACCGATCGAAATCGACAAATCATTCAAGAGAAAGGTGGTGATTACTATTAATTTCTTATCTATCACATAAACTAAACAACAAATTAAACTGAAAACAAATTTGCATATAATTGCCGGTTTATATAACACAAACGACCGCAGAATAAGTTATTGCGGATAAATTTTCTATGCATAAAATTATATCTAGTTATTACGTTTATTTGCGAAGAAAGATTACTAGATCGACATTTCCGAGCCAAAACGACTTAAGTGATAAATTGAAATTTATGACGACAGTGAAAACAATGAATTTCCAAAGATTTTTCAAATCCCATATTTGGGTACGTCGTGAATCAGAAGAGATTGGGGAGAGAATGGTTGAAAAGCACGTGAATATTCATATCTGCAAAACGTAATGATGATTTCCTTTTACCAGGGCGATACTGAGAGTATCTACCACTCTGGAACGAGGTCTGATTTAAAAAAAATCAGAATACCTGCTCGCAACGACCTGGAGCTAATAAGACTACACCATCCCCAATTAGGGTATATTGTGAGGCTGAAGGTAGTGGGGAAGGGAAGGAGATGGGAAAGAGGAGGGTGGGGGAAGTACCTGGCCATTCAGATCTAGTCACCAAACACGGCTAACGCCATTTCTGGATGGTGGTCTTACACCAGGGCGATACTGAGAGTATCTACCACTCTGGAACGAGGTCTGGTTTAAAAAAATCAGAATACCTGCTCGCAACGATCTGGAGCTAATAAGACTACACCCCCCCCCAATTAGGGTATATTGTGAGGCTGAAGGTAGTGGGGAAGGGAAGAAGATGGGAAAGAGGAAGGTGGGAAAGTACCTGGCCATTCAGATCTAGTCACCAAACACGTCGAACGCCATTTCTGGATGGTGGTCTTACACCAGGGCGATACTGAGAGTATCTTCCACTCTGGAACGCGCCGCAAATATACCCAATATTATTTTTAAATGTTATATACGCCAATCTACCCAATATTATTTTTAAATGTTATATACGCAAATATACACAATATTATTTTTAAATAATTAAATTGTGAAATAACACAAATCAATCAAATAAAATTCACTTGTGCACACCGGGACTAGAATGTAATAAACGAATCTTATTTTGATTAAATTATATGTGAAATAAATTATTTAATTAAATTTAAATTTTATTTGCCCAGACCGTTCCGTCCGAGCTTGCGACCCATGGGTCTGGGTCAAGAATCTTATTGATAGGCTACAGGCGTTGTCAAAATAGAGATTTGTCACTTACATCATTTTGGCTTGGAAAATTAAGTAATTATGCAGATATTATTAATTGCTGGGAGTGGTTCTCCACGGAGATAGGCGATATAACAGAAATAAATACTTGGAAATGGTAATAACATTTAATATTGATTGCTACGCTCAGTACACATATAAGAATATAATATAATGTAATCTATTCCAACTACTTTTCCTTTTCAATCGATAAAAGCTAAAATGTATAAAAATTTGACAATTAAATACAGAATTATGTATGTAATCAAATTAATCTTATTGATAGGCTACAGAAGTTGTAAAAATAGAGATTTGTCACTTACATCATTTTGGCTTGAAAAATTAAGTAATTATGCAGATATTATTAATTGCTGGGAGTGTTTCTCCACGGAGATAGGCGATATAACAGAATTAAATACTTGGAAATGGTAATAACATTTAATATTGATTGCTACGCTCAGTACACATATAAGAATATAATATAATGTAATCTATTCCAACTACTTTTCCTTTTACATCGATAAAATCTAAAATGTATAAAAATTTGACAATTAAATACAGAATTGTGTATGTAATTAAATGAATCTTATTGATAGGCTACAGAAGTTGTAAAAATAGAGATTTGTCACTTACATCATTTTGGCTTGAAAAATTAAGTAATTATGCAGATATTATTAATTGCTGGGAGTGGTTCTCCACGGAGATAGGCGATATAACAGAAATAAATACATGGAAATGGTAATAACATTTAATATTTCTTTGGTACGCTCAGTACACATATAAGAATATAATATAATCTAATCTATTCCAACTACTTTTCCTTTTAAATCGATAAAATAAATTAATTAATTGTTAGTAGGTAATGAATATTCAATTGGTATTTTATTTAGATTGGGGAATGCGAGATGATTGCGCGCGCACCCAACAGCTGACCGGTGAAAGTGTGCTTCAAACGTCAAACGAACGTCAAAGAAACGTCACTGTCAACTGTCACTTTGACAGATGGCGGCCGAGATCGATTCTTACTCTGCGGATGATGAAAGACACATAACAAGGTTAATTAAAGATGGAAATAGTTAAAACGATATGATGGTTCATTAATAAAGATAAGATTTGGTAAGATGTCTTCATCAGCATTTCTTAATTGTGTTTTTGTGAACATATTATATGAAAATATGTACTACTAATAACTATAGGTTTTAAACTCTGTGTTCAGTACACGTCAGGTGACGCTTTATAATATTTAATAATTAAAAACGAACAAATAATGTACTTTTTCAATATTATCAACAGTTTCCAATATATTGTTTTAGTTTTAAAAACCTCTAAAGCAAAGAGTAAGAGATCAATCTGAAGCAGAAATAACACTTGAATGGTGAGCATTTGTGCATTTATTTTCGCTTTATTTTATAATTTTTTAATGTAGCTATCTATAACTTGGTGGTTATCCATTATAAATAAATAAAACAACTACATTTTTATGCGCCGATCGGTTTCGGAACAATCGTTCCTTTCTGAGGGCAAATTATATTTTATTTTTTACAAACTGTTTTTTTATAAAATCATATAGGAAATTATTGTGAATATTATAATATAATACAATAATGACCAAAATTAGAATAAAATTTAAGACCAAAATAAAATATAAAAAAATACATTTAACAATAATACACCTAATATAAACAGTTTCATACCTGTATAATAGTGACGGGACAACTCAGAATCATGCAACTTCAACACCTTCTTTGAAAAGTCATAAAATGATATGTATTACTTCGGCATTAACTATGTAACAATTTCGAGACATTTTACACACTTACATTTTATATATAATTAAATAATAAAAAATAAATTTTATATATAAAATATACACATATCAGATATATAAAACTTAAGTAATGTACCTACATAGAAAAACAAAACTTTTCAAAACAAAAAAAAATTATTAAATAGGTTACGTTAGATTAGGTTATAGGTTATTTTTCTTTTTTTCATAACTTAATGACTTTTCAAAGGGGTGTTAAAATTTAATGATTCTTAGTTATCATGGACCCCTGTATAATATAGTTAATTTTATGTTGTATGCACATGGAGTTTGCCACGATTAGGTACCGTTGTAAAAGCCGATCTAAACCAGATTCGATCATCATCCGATAATGATGATGGTAGATGACTCATATCACGGATTTCCCCGATACATTGGGAGCGCAGATACAAAGTTACAAGGTTGTTAGTTTGTGAATTGGAGAGAGAAAACACCGTGATTTCATTTTTAAATATAAATTTCGACTCTATTTTCTTAAATGAAATGGAATCTTGAAAGTGGAAATTAACCCACTTCCGATTGAGCTGAAACTCGGCGGATAGACTCGTTGTCAATGTCAGTTATTCCCATATTTCAGAGCATCTTAAAGGGAATGGGAAGTTATTCAAGATTGAACAACTCGCAAATAACGCTCGAAATATAAAATGGCTTGTTACAATACCTACTGTATAATATTCAAATATATTATTATCTAATCAATATTTGAAATGCGGTTAGAATTGAACTAGCGAAACTCAAAACAAGAGTATTTTCCACATGCTCAGTCAGAATCATATGATTATGCGATTAATTATTTGATGTAAATCACCACGTGATCAAAATAATCCATTCTTGCCACAAAAGGGGGGCATACATTAATTAGGTGAGCTGTTTTTTTTTCAATTTAGACTCCTCCCCCCTTGGTGAGATTAAGTGAGATTTAGTGGGACCCCCGCCCCCCTCCCCCTCACGTGAGATTTACACTACAGTAAAACAAATGTTTTTCATAATAGTCATTTTTTCAGCGGGCAAAATGGGACACTTCAAAAGAAGTGAAACAATTTCAAAATATTTTAAAGTTGACGTGAGATTTTTATCGACCCCCTCGGTTTAAATGAGATTTGCTGAGATTTTACTGGACCCCTACACCCCATTTTTTGCTCACGTAATTAATGTATGCCCCAAAAAATAATGATTTTTTTTAAATATCATAATGTTACATTAACCGCACTCAACTTCGCAAGTAAGTTAGCTTATCCCACGCGCGATCATCTCACCTCATTACAATGTGATGGGCGCTCATCAATTATTAATTATTGTAATGTCTATTGTATTGTAATTAATTAGAGTTGTTATTTTCAACACCTGACGGATGGTTGAAGTTTACATTGCGTATAGCCCGAAGTCAAAACGAAACGCGATCTAGTCCCGATAAATTTTAATTTTACGGAATTGGTTTGAAGATAATCTTTTTTTTTTAAATAATTAAGTTGAGGGGGAGAGGGGGAAAGATCGGGACTACCTAGCTATATATTAATTAATATACATTATTATATAATATTAAGAAGATATATTGAAATGTAAGACATAAATATTTTAAAAAAACAACAACAGATCTACAATAATCACGGGCTAGTGAGGTTAAACATTTAAATAATAATAACTCCTGCACGGAGAAAAATTTTATTCTAAAATACGATCATTTTATTCGTAAAAACGGTTAAAAACGGGACTGAAGTTCTTACGAACAAATTAACAGGGTTTCAATGTTTATTGGCGGGAACATATAAGAATAATGTGTTGTTATACGTAATTTCGTGCGTATACCAACAAATTATTCTTACATTTTCCCGCCAATAAACATTGAAACACTGTTAATTTCTTCGTAAGAACTTCAGTCCCGTTTTTAACCGGTTTTACGGATAAAATGGTCGTATTTTACAATAAAAAATTTCTCCGTGTGTAGTGATCCTGTGTGATTCCCAAAAAGAATTATGGCTGGACACCCAGGTGGAAAGAGAAAAGTGGGAAGACCCAGACTGAGGTGGGAAGACGAAGTAAGAGGGGATGCAGCACAGCTTCTCCAGATAACAAACTGGAAGTCAGCCGCTGAGGACAGGAGGAGTTGGAGGCGAATGTTGCGGGAGGCCAAAGCTCGATATGGGCTGTAGCGCCATCGAAGAAGAAGAAGTGATCCTGTGTTGAGACGAACTAGGTTTTGGATAGAAGAATTCCAGCGACTGCTATGGTTTAACTTAAAGGTTTAGATTTTTATTTTCAGGAACTTCTAAGACCATTTAATTAAAAGAATACTGTCAGCAATCTTTTATTTTTTCTGATAATTGATTAGTTTCATAGTGGGTGGGAGTTTGTTATATAAGCAACTTTACAATTTCTTAAATTTTATTTGTTCCAAAGTTAGTAGTTTTGTCCTAAACTACTAAAGAAGTAATGAGAACGGGTCGCATCTACTATTCATTCTCGAGTTCAACAGCTCGGCTGTGGAACGATTTGCCGGCCTCTGTGTCTCCTTCCAACTACAACATGGGTCTCTTCGAGACACTCACTTCACTCATTCCTCTCCTGAAAAAGACCGGCCACGCAGCATCCTTCATAGATGACATAGGTTCTGAGAGAAATTATTTTTCTCAGGGCCTCCTGCGTGGAGTTAATGTAAAAAAGGTAATACACTTAGGTTAAGGGGATAACCGGCGGTGATTTTTCCATACAAATTTATCTCTCTGGATTTTAACTCTAGAGAAAATATTGTTTTTACATAAAATAGATATCAACTACTAGCGTGTCGGTACTTCTTGTTTTTTTTTTGATAAGTTACTTTTTATAGAAGTTATGACCTTTCAAAAATCAATAAAATTGACTGGTTTAAATGCCGTCAGAAGACGTTCTGTATACAAACTAAACAATGTTTTTAAAAAAAAAGCCAAACGTACAGACATAGAATAGTTTTTTCTTATGTAGTTGGTAAATAAAATTGAATATCAGTCCACTTTTGAAGGAGAAAAGTGGGGGAATACAAAACCTCGATTTTAGTTAGGTACTAGTAGCCCGAGGTGCATTGTCCCTTTCGCTCAATATCCGGTGGAGTAAGAGCAACAATTTAGTAAAATCTATTTTTCAAATTTTTCCACTACCGGGTTTCATCTTAAGTACTAAACACAGCTAAATTAATTCGCCAGGCCCGCGAGTGACCGCAGTCACTACACAATCACATTAGCAGGCAAGGTACCTACTCTCAGCATCGCTATGGTAAAAGACCCAATTCGCGTTTAAACGTTTCAAGGTAAATCTGCAAAGAACCGTATAATCTAGTTAAATTTCAAAGAGGCCTATATCCAAAGAACACAAGAAGGTCAACGAAAGAAGAACAGCTGTATGTAACTGTACCAATGCGTGTAGTTGATTGAACAACCTATCGAGAGAAATAGTTGGAAATGATGACTCACAGCTCACAACGCAAACCACGTACCGGCAAGATGGAAGATTAAAACCACTTTCAAATGCCAGACACGCCGCACTGATGTTACTCCTCTATACCACTCTACACCATACAACACACACGATAAAATAACCAGTCATTTACCTGTCCATGTCCATGTGTTCATACTTCCGCATTTCGCTGGCAATATATTATATTACTTCACATTTTGAACAGCGAAAAAAACAAGTTCGGCAATGTTGTAACTGTGAGCAAGTGGTCATTCGATACTTTTTTACGATCCCGAAATTATGTATTATCTTTCCTTAGGTTTTTTTTTTCAGCAGTAGCAGTAGCAGTCCACAATGGAGTGCTTGTACCTACCCTGATGTATGGCAGTGAGGCATGGAACTGGCAGAGGAAGGATGAAAGTAGACTGAATGCTGTTGAAATGAGATCTCTGAGGCGTATGTGTGGTAAAACCATGTATGACCGTGTGAGTAATGTGGCGATTCGAAAAGAATGCAAGGCTGATGTAAGCATAATGAGTAAAATTAAGAAAGGAACCCTCAGATGGTTTGGGCATGTAGAGCGAATGAACAAAGAAAGGAGCGTATGGAGAATATAAGATGCAAGTGTGAATGGTATAAGAAGTAGGGGACGTCCGAGAAAGACATGGCACGATCAAGTGAATCAGATACTTGAGTCGGGCCATGTCAAGAGTCAGAAACATAGAAGAGTATGTATGAGACGATGTATGAATGTGAATGAGGCAAAGAGTATGTGCCAAGACCGAGGTGTTTGGCGGTCCGTCCTCTCTGCCTACCCCTGCGGGGAAACGGCGTGATGGTTAGTTAGTTAGGTTTTTTTAATTCTACTCAGTGAGGATCTAAATCACAAGTTTTTAATTATTATCTACTTATGTAGTTATTATTTTGATCATACTGGTAATTCCATACCGAAGATATTTGGTATATTTAGGGACGGTACGCTCAGTATTCTGTATGGAACCCGTGTGCGCACTAAAGTTTAAGTTTTACACATACAGAATTTAATTCTTCATCTGTGTGAAAGCAACTATGAAACATTACATGATAATTACTTAGATCGTCTTAAATCATAGTGAAATAACTCAGCTTTTGCGGTTTATGAGTTAGAGCTTGAAACTAGGGCTCCAAATCACAATCTAACTCTACCAGAGAGAGCCAATCAGAGAAATGCTGTATTTACCAATCATAGACAGTTTTTCTATGATTGGTTCTCTCTTGCAGAGCTAGATAATGATTTGGAGTCCTCATTTCAAGCTCTAACTCAAAAATTGCAAAAAGTTCACTAAGCTTCAACCATCACGCCGTTTGACCGCAGGGGTGGGTTAAGACGATAGACTTCGCTTTTCGGCCCATACAAAAACAGTTTTCTACATCGAAAGTTGCAAGATATAAATATTTTATATTGCCTTCTAGAAGGTGAAAGCTATGTCGGTATGTTTTTAAATTTTCAAAGCGTTTCGTATTAACGTAAACATTCACTGTCAAACATGTATAATTTATCGGAAAATATTATTTAAGGAAAAAAGTGCTGCTAACTCAATTCTCATAAAGAATTACGAAATTATAAAAACATACCGACATAGCTTTTTCTTTTACATTTTTGTTTCGTGAATGTTTGGGTGTAGAAAAATGTTTTAACCCGGAACTCCTTTTCGAACGATTTCTGTAGGTAAATATGAGAGTTTACGGCAGTTGTCCCATTCGCACGTTTCGAATTCGCATGTATCGTAAGTGTGTGATAGCTTATTTAGAGCGGGACAGAATGACAGACAATGAAATAGCTAAACATTCCGCGTTTGGTGCAAAGTCTAGGCCCTTAAGAGGATGAACTGTATATTGGCACACACTCCTTGATTCATTCACATTCAGAGGACGGTTCAAAATCAAATTCAGAGTTTTCACCCCCCCCCCCCCCCCCCCCCCTGTTTGCATCCCTACAAATGTCCAGTTTTTAGACCAAAAATCTGGTCACCGTAGATACGCTGCATCCAGCACGTTATGGGCACCGAGCCTGCATAATACACTAACTTTATTATCACTAATGTGGTTCACGAGGATGCGGTAGTTAAGTTATCAGGTTTAACCGGTTCAGAACGACGACCAGTACATTATGGAGGCAGACGGTTTCACTTATAGCAACAAGCAAAAACAGTTAACCGACATTAACCAACTGCAACGGTCTGTTACTATTATGGTCATTGGCGAGCAGATACCATAGATAAATTAATATTAAAAAAATTAATGTTGCCAAAATATTTCTTAATTTATCCTACCTAGGTATAGCATATATTATACTTGTAGCAGCTGTTTCGCCCTCAACAGGCAATGTAATTGAAGGACATGACAGTATCGAGGACATGCGCAAATCAGCAATTTTGAAAAAAAAAATTAAAATGCCACCCAGGTGTTTGAAACATGGCACATCTAAATTGAATAAATTGTATAACCATAACATCAACAGATTTGGCCAGAAAAGAACAGAAAATCAATTATACAATATCCTTTCAAAATGAAATTAAAAATTCCATTTCCATGGAAACAAGTTATAAAACAACATCCCTAAGGCGATCCGCTCACTGAGGCAACTGAAAACTGCCAACTGGCAACTGTCTTTGTATGACAATGTGATGGCCCGCACACTTCACAACCACACAAAACCCCGTTGTCAATGGTAACGCAAGCGGTGACTCGCGACTTGCACTGCTGGTTGCCGTGGCCGGCCGTTGCTAGTTTATTTATTTATTTTATTTATTGATGCAATATTTTTACATTTTATAATAAAATTCAATAATGTTGGCCTCACTAGGTGGTTTACCCGTGCTGAGGCCTCCATTTTATCTACAAATAAATTTTTACACAGTACATTTAAAAATATATGAAAAACATAAGATTAAGATAAATTTTATTTAATTTAAATTTAAATTAATTTTAATTTAAATTGAATTTAATTTGAATTTAATTTGAATTTAATTTGAATTTAATTTAATTTAATTTAAATTAATTTAAAAACAGAGATGCCAGCTGTCAGCTGATTGTTCTTCGTCTATGGTTAAACAAGCTTTTTGACCAATCAAGACATAGAAACCAGCTGGTTTTGGTTTGTTTTCAGTTGCCTCGTCAGCGGAGCGCCTAATATTTATTAATAAAAAATAAAATGAAAACTGGATAAGTCACAAAGTTTTTAATGCATTTGTTAAAAAATCGTGGTTACTTAGAAGACTTCCAAAGAAGTTATTATTTTGTATATAAATAAAAAATTTAGAATTTTGGAGGTTACAAACTTTTTACACCACATCCCTAAAAATTGACAGTTTAAAAAGATAAAAACAGCTATAAATATTTAAAACATACACTAGACTTCATGTCCGGGTTAAATTTTCCCCACAGGAAAAACTTAACCCTTTCACACACTTTTCAACAAATGATAATCTAGTAAATCCACGCTATGAAAGTGTATTATGTAAGTATAATTAATACAAAACAATACAAGAACAACATGTTAACCTACCAGAATACCAAATGGGAAAATAACTCACCGACTTCAGATATTTTCATATCAGAGGGTTCGGCTCGGTGGAATTCCTAATTGGACCGATAAATCCTACTGATCCCTCAAAATAAATATTTAAACAATCTTTCGTAATCCTACATGTATTTAATTATTTATTAAATACCATAATTATTTCACACATTTTGTAAACAAGTATAATAACTAAGTTTGATGGAAATTGATTACGTTGCTCTTATTTCCCTATACTAGTTTGATTTAGTTACCTAAGTAATTAGTAGGTAGGTACGTAGGTACTTATATTTACCATGCACACAAGCATCGTTTGTCGCACAAAATAGCACCCAAGTCTACGATCAAAATGATGTAGATATGTTTATGTTCATTCTGAGAATGAAAAAAAAACCAACTCGATTATTTGCCGTCTGTGTCGTAATGGTAATAAAAAAGCGAACACCCATTATTAAATAACTATTATTGTTTGCGTAACATTCTTGAGGTCGCTGTGTGGCGGTAGTCGTCGTCATCATCACAAGATTAAATAATAAGAAACCACAAAATGAATTCTTGACGAATAAACAATGAATGCATCAGCCAAGATTAATTTAGTACATTTCAAGGTCGCATTCGTAAAATATATGTCGAATGCATTATCAGTAAATTTTAAGGTTGTAAGAATGAATGCAAAATCTTAGGTACATAGATGTATTATTGATCTTCACAAATTTGAATGCATCTATGAAAACCGTATACGATTACTAGAAAGATACCTTCTACATACATAAGTTGGTAACATTTCCCTCCTCTCTACCAACTCACCTGATCAATGTGCATGCATTTTAGCTACATTTAGACGCTCTCTGTTTACTTATTGATTTATGAAAACCTCTTAAAAAGTTTTTGAATTAAAAGTGGTCCGCATTCGGAACCTTGTAGAATCGACGAAGGACCGAGGTTAGGTGATGTAATTATTGTAATTTATTCCTAGGTTAAATTAGGAGTTCTTTTCCTACGTAAATATCTGAAGAATAGACAACAATTCAATTTTTACCATGATCATGAAATAATAAAAACGTCTTCATTCGCCTCCTACAAATATAGTAAAATTTCAAAAATTTAAGTGGCCGAAATTGAAAACCTTGTGGAATCCCACATATTGTCGATCTATGTAAAATTATTGTGAATTATTCCAACGTTAAACATTGTTCTGTTCTTTCCTTTTCTACTTGTTTACTGAAAGTTAGGCAACCGTTCAGCCTTGATTTAAATCAAAAACATTCAAAAGACCAACAAAAGATAAATAAACTCAAAAGACCTTTGACATTATTTGTAAGTATCAAAAGATCTACCAAAAAGGGCACTCCCAAATATACGTAGGTCTATATTAGAAGTGTCCTCAGGTTCACACGAAAACATAAAATCTAGTATAAATATATTACGTAATACAGTAATAACATTATTATCTTATCCGAAGCCCTTCGGTACTATACTTCAAAAGGGGTCATATACGATATAATCACACAGTCGAAATGATGTATTTGTTCATCGACATTATCATCGATTTCGACACTGACACATTGAGATGTTATCGTAAATCCAATTGAGTGTGACGTGGAAACAAAAGGGATAAATAGTATGGAATCACTCGATACGTGGTCGGTGGCAATCGAAAACCTTTAGATTAAGTGTCATTAGGTGTTTCTTAATATCCCTCCTGTATGACTGTACATAAATATGTGAGTAGTCTTTAAAGAGTACCCTTGGGTGCCGAGATCAATTTGCGTTATACTGAGTTACTCAAGTCTGAATTACAATTATATTTACAAGCCAATTTATTATATGACCACTGTATATGTTACACAAAAAACACTCGCTATCTAAGTGTACATATTAGGGGTATTTTATTATTATTATTTTATTTTAATTTGAAATTTTAGTTGTAAGCTGAAACAACTGTCACAAAAATACAAATCTAAAACTTCTGTCTATGAATTAAACACAAAAACAATAAATACACTGGGGGTATTTTCAAAAACTCTTTATAGGTTCCGTAGTGACTTACTTTGCCATTGCAAACATTTCCAGCTCATAATCTCGTATATACAACCAGAGATGTTATGGTCCATTGAAGTTTCCGGTTAGAAAAACACAACAACGAGATAAATTTAATAATAAATAAGTTTTAATAAAATTTCAATAAAAGGTCGAAAATAATAGAATCGAATAATATAGACCTAAAACTGAGAATAATCCTCATCAAGACCTATGTACGGAGTATCTCGATGTACGGCTGCGGAACATGGTGCCTATCCGAAAGAGATAAACGGAGACTAGAGGCTTCTGAGATGTGGTCCTATAAGACTATTAGGAATTTCCTGGAGAGACCACATTACAAATGAGGAGATTCTCCAAAGAATCGAAGGAGGAAGGCACCTGCTCAGGACCTTGTCCGAAAGGCGTGCAAGATGGATCGGCCATATAATACGACAAGAAGGCCTCTTGCATGCCATAATGGAGGTTATGACCGAGGGACAAACTCTAGGGGACGCCCACGCCGAGAGTACCCGGAGGACCTGCCGGTGGACATGCGCTGCTCATCATGAGAGAATAAAATTTAAATAATTCTTTATTTTGTGAAAAATACCTAATCAGAAATTGGAAATCCGTTCATGTTAAAAATAAATATAGCTGATATGAAATAATTTTATTAAAATAGGTACATGCTGTAGGTACTATTAGGTATAGTGGATTTGGCGGTACGTTCCACCAATGGAACTCAAGCAAAGTTTTGATACCGACAGTCTTACTGGCTTCGGGCAAATCGGTAGGCATGAAACAATGAATGAACTGAAACAAAATGTATTAATGCGGGATATTTTTACAGTGTGACTTGACACAATGTGAGGGCCGATATGACGTCATATCAAGCAGCCTATCCCGAGGAACTGGGCAGGTACTTGCAATGATTAGCGGAGCCATTTAACAAGTTGACACAAACAATTAGAGCAATTATAAGACTTACCATTGTGGTCAGCACAATCAGCCCAGCAAACTTACAGACAGCTTTATTAAATGCTGTACAATATTAAATCCTAATATAACTAACTAGCTAACAGCCACGTAGTTTCTCTTCCCGAGAGGATCTACCGCCATATAATTCTGTCTAGGCACACACTCCTCATTTCGTTCACATTCATACATATTCTGTTATTCTGACTCTTCACATTACCTGACTTCAGAAAAAAACTCTCATTATAAAATACATCTATTTGAATTCCAATTTTGTTTTATTGATTGAATGAATGTATTAAGTGGAATCTTGGAAGTGGAAATTAACCTTGGAAGTGGAAATTAATCCTATCGAGCTGAAACTCGGTAGATATACTCGTTGTCGATAACAATGCACGCTAACACAAGTTTATATGAATACCGTCCCAACAACAGTCCCAACTACTCCCGTCTGGAGCCAGTGAGACTATGGCATCCCCAATTATGGTCTGTTGTCAGGCTAGGTAATGGGGAGCGGAGAGGTACCTGGCTATTCAGATCTGGTCACCGAACACGGCTAAAGCCATTTCAAGCAACGTTTTAATTCTGAATGGTGGTCTTACATCAGGGCGATACTAAGAGTATCTCCTCCTCTGGAACGTGCCGCAAATATACTGTATATTATTTTTAATTAATTAATGGTGAAATAACACAAATTAATCAAATAAAATTTATTTGCGCACGCCGGATTCGAACCCGCGACCTTCGGATTGGGAGTCCAAAGCCTTACCCCCTGTAAGTTAAGCAGTTAAGTATACGCATTTCTCCGAAATTAGATGAAATTACAGCATTTTTTATGCAAAATAACCCAATATCTACACTATGTATAAAATTCTTTTAATAAATAAAAAAAATAAAAATAAATAAATGTGAGTTTTATCCATTCGGCATTTGGCTTAGTTGGGAGCGTGGTTGACTCCTGTTCCTGGGTAGAAAGGTTCAATTCTGAGAAACACTAACATTTTTTAAGTATTCAACGAAATTAAAATTTTTTGTTTATAGTTCAAAGAAGATTTGGTTTTAACTAATCAATTTCTTGCGCTTTTTGACAGCAAAATCAAGAGTTGATTTATTTTGTTTTGTTTTAAATAATATGTTGGTGATCTAACACATATGAAGCCGGTTGTTCTCGTTAGAGTAAGAGTACATGATTTGCATTGACGAGAATAATACCTAGTATGTACAATGCACAATGTTACACCTTTGCCGACAGTGGGTCAAACAATATGGTATCTATGTAAATAAACATGACTGAATATGGCATAGGCACTCTGTCAACTTTACTGTGTGACATCATCCGTATGTTGCAAATAGTGCGCATTTCAAACGAAATTTTTACACAGTTACTTTATACCAGAGCTCTGTTACATGTTAATACGGTTCCATGTCTAACCAGACTATGAGATCTCAGTGTCTGAATTACCATAGTAAATTTATTCAGACACGATACTTCCTCACATGATAATTCATCACATCATAACTCACATTAACCTAACCTAAGGTTAAAAACCCCAATTATCAGTTTTCGACGCTTCGAGATGATGAATTATCATGTGAGGAATTAACATCCGATGAAAAGTTTGTACTAAATATTCATACACTTAAAAAGTTTCCACTGAACATTCTGGTCACCGTTAATACAGAGACTGCTCAAAACAAGAACTACAATCTATTAGAACTCGCTATCCTGTGATTCCTTTGTATGTCAATGTAATGGTCCGCACACTACACAACTTCTCAAAAACCTGTCAATGGCAACGCAAGCAGTGACTCGCAACTCGCCGTGCTAGTTGCCGTAGCCGGCCGTTACCAGTTTGCCCAGTTGCCATGGTTACGCCAGTTTTCGAGTTTTTTTTGTTTTTTAGTCGCCAGCGCCAATATGACAGTGACAAAAGAGTGAGATGACAGCTGAAGTGTTCCTTTCTATGGTTAAACCAGCTGGGATAATTAATGAAATCTTAAAATTGAGTAGCGCCGTGATGGAAGTTTGGTTGGAAACCATAGCAACCCGCCAGTTGTAGTTTAGTTTCAGCTTCTCCATGAGCGGAGGGCTTAAAATTGTGCATTTATTTAATGATCCTGTTACAGTTCCAATTTTTTAAATAGTATATAAAATATTGCATTACAGGTAGGTACTTTACTGTACCGTTTGTCTGAATTCTTTACACAATTGATTACAATTTTGAAAATGATAGTTAAATTAAAAGCAAATTTGAGTTCATTGAGGCAGGTTTTACGGGAAATTCACGGGACAAACAAACACGCACAGACAACGGAAATTAGTATGTTTGTTGAACTTTCACAAAGAAAACATATTAAAAAAATATATACTATTTTTTCAACGGTCTATTGACGATAAGACTTTAGTCTCCAAAAACTTCAGTGAAACGAGAAGCAAATACAAGATCTTAGGTCAATTAAAAAATACATTGAAATATTATTTGGGTTTCGAACCAACGTTATATGGTTCCAAGGTAAAGGAACTTACCACTCTGCTAATCTCTGATCATCAGCAGGTACTAAGAATAATTTACGAATAGTACGTTGCATTATTGCACTCGCCTGCCTGCGAGCTTGCATTTTACGATGAGTGATCACGTAGTCACTGTAAACCTACTTATAGTCCCTGAAATCACATAATGCAGGGGACACCCAACCGGGCGATCGCGGAGTCCCCCAACTGGTCGATCTGGTATTTTGAAAATAATTATATTTCCCAATTTTAAATGTATCCACAAATATGGTAGGATAGGTAACAATTAACGATATGGCGGATTTCCTGGCAAAATAAGGAGCGTCCAATCCTATTGTCACCCTCATAAACTACATTTCCCGATCTGAAATGTTTTTTCCTAATCAAAGATTGATCCCGCAATGTTTAGGCAGATTATTGACACATTATTAGTCAATCCAAAGGTACTATGCCTCGGTACAAATAGATATCCGATCAACATATTGGTTTCGACAATTTTCCCATAAAAAATCCTCACTTATTCGAATGAGAATTGGAAACTGTTCAAAATTGTACTTCCTGTGGTCTAGAAGTGGGAACTTTAGATCACATATTTCTTGGTTATCTCTTGCTTCTTTCTATCAAGCCTTATCGAAAATTGCCTCCCCTCCGTTCAACAACTCTTCTAAGTCTGAAATCGACTCCAATCATCCATACATACAAAAAAGATTTTTGCGTTACCTGTATATGAGGGAATATACGTACTATCCATTCCTGTATCCATCCTTGTTCTTAACAGGGATGCTCAATTTCAACACCTTAGAAGCCCGCAGAAAAATATTTTTAGGTAAACACTTTTTTAAGATAATATCTGGTAGGTACCATACTCAATCCGCCTATGTTAAAATAGGTTAATTTTTACGTCCCTAACAAGTATACTCGCGGGAGATCCCATACACTTTTTTATGCTCCGAAAGTGAGGACTTCTGCCTATCAGAACTCGCCAATAAACAGAGCGACTCAACTGCCTAACGATTCTGCGTTGACCATCGACATTTTCAATGTCACTTACAGACAGTTCAGCAACTATCTTTTAGCACATGTCACTAAGTATTAAAACTGCCCTTGTGTACTTGGTAATTTATAATTTTCTAAATGGTGTATAACTGTTTTATGGAGAACATGAGAAAATAAATAAATAATAAATATAATTTGAAATTATTCATCTATTGGCCATCTAAATAATATTAATGTATAAATTTGCCTTCCTCTCTCCATAATTTGAAATTTATATAGCGCCGTTTTTGTGAAAAATCACCTCAAGGGCGCTGTGGGCGATATATCCTTCTGGGTCCAATTCGTTTCGCAAGACCCATTGACCAGGGGCTGAGAATTAAAGTTCCAAAATGCTTGCAACTGTACAGGGAGGTTCCGATGAGAAAAATCGATTATTCCTTTATAAAAACTTTTAAACTAAAAATTTAATATCGATTTATTTAATTAAAAAACCTGCTTTGATATATACTTAAGTACATTCAAGTAAGCAATAAAAATACTTAAAACGCATGATGATAAATTATTATATATCGTGTACATCTTGTAAGTGTTTTTTGATCATAAATGTTAATGAAATTTCAATAATATAAAACCAAATAAGTGAGTAAAAAAAAATCTGAAATAATTCAGTATGTAAGACCGTAAATAAATAGAAAAACTGAGGTATTTTCGTCAGTAATAACGTTCTCGGATTTATTTTTTAATGATTTTAATTGAACTAAAATTAAAATTCTGAAAATGTCTTTACTAGATTATGTATTGATTTATTTTGCTGTATGATTATATAATTTGAAATTTGTGTCGTTTAATAGAATCTATCGTTTGAAAATTGAAATCTGCCAACGTTATAAACATAATAAACGACAAAGTTTTTCAAAATTTAAAAATGCGTTTACCAGATAAAATAACAATCTTTCAAAATCTTTTTTTTTTTGTAACAAAGGGTCAATACGTCTAGAATTTGATTTAAAAAGGACAAATTTCCGACATTGTCTGGTTATAACCTCTTAATGAAGCGGTTTAATGATCCAAGGTTTTGAAGATCAAAAAAAAGTAACGAAAAAAATTCTTGTTATAAGTCGATCCTCAAGAAAAATAGATCTCAAGCACAAAAAGGTTGGGAAACCTTGAATACTGCATACCAGACACCAGACAGGGGAAATATTTCCAGGGTTCACACGTTTTACCCATTACATAACTGATGAATGCGGAACTTACTGCAGTCAATTACCATTGAATTATTCTTACATTATTTATGTACGAACATTCGCTAGATATAGATGCAATAAGTACGCCCTTAAGTATTTTGTATGGAGATTATATTAGTGCAAGAATTTTCATTTTGTATGTTCATTAATAATAATAAAATAAAAAGCCTTTCATTTCTTGCAATTAGGTATGTTACAGAATTGTGAAAAGTAAGAAAAAATGTAATTAATGCTATTTGCGAAAAATGAAATATACATATCTTAAGTTTTTCATAAGCAAGAACCCTTCTCTCAGGCGAAGGTGAAGGCCTCCTCTAAAAAAATTAATTTATATCTTGTTTTGTTCGTACAGTTGCAAGCATTTTTAAAGTTTTATTCTCAGCCGCTGGTCAATCGATCTTAAAATATCTATCTGGGTTCAATACAACAATTTTTTAACACCAATCCCACCATTTGCATTGTGCAAATCCATATTTGAATTGTAATTTATGCAAAATCCTTTCTGAAACAATAACACCAATGAGTTGGCCCGTTAAGCTAATTTGTTCGCTTTTGGGAACAACTCATATAGGTCTCATAGAAATCGTTGCGTCTCCTTTATTATCATAGTGAGAAATATGATATAAACGGCATTAGAAAGCAAAACACCACTAAGTAATTAAAATGTACACCTTTATAAAACCAAATCCTTTATTCTGACCGTAAATTGGAAAAAAATATGAAAATTTGGGAATTTTTTAATAATTATTTTTACATGAAACGTCAAAAAAAAAAATAAGACGAAGATAACGTTTATAATACATTCGTCTAATACGTTATTATTTTTTTCATTATCAGTAATTTTAGTTAGAAAAAATGCAAGGCGAGCCTTTCAAAACTTGTTTTATGATTGTATTTATTCAAAATGTTTACATTGAAAAAATTGTGTTTTTTTTCGAATTACAACTTTAGATATTATTATACTTAAAACACTTTTTAGTTTT
Source organism: Limnephilus auricula (assembly GCA_951813805.1). Lineage (NCBI taxonomy): Eukaryota > Metazoa > Arthropoda > Insecta > Trichoptera > Limnephilidae > Limnephilus > Limnephilus auricula. The sequence goes on along the minus strand of OX638409.1, from coordinate 12,996,566 downwards.
CGGATACATTCAGAAATACTCAATTTATATGAATTTTATTGCAAAGCGGAAATATTTTGACCCTTTGACGGAATACGCCCGAGACCTGAGAGATTAAATCTTGTTGAGTTTGAAGTTAAATTTTACGAACGTAAATAATACGAACCTAATTTGCAAAAAACTTTGCTTACAAAATCCCAAAAGCAATAATTCAAAAACTGAAAGCAAATTTTGATTTCCCACGTTAATTTTGCGTCAGGGACGGACGATAAAATGATATTATTACAGCGCCCAACAATGGGTCCGTATTTTAATTTCTCGGTGCATTTAGTGGTTTATTGTTCGACTCGTAACCGAAGGTTATAAAACCAGCCCGGTTAAGGTACTAAAAGTAATAGCTCCCACTGGTTTTGCTCTGAAAATTTGCAATAAAAATTGTCAATAAACAAAAATGAAGAAACTCGAATAGAAAAACGGGCCTCGTATATATCACGAGCAAGGTGTCATTATGAAAGATATATAATAGACGTCCATTCATGGAGCTACTTACAAGCGACACGAGCGCCGCTCATCATTACCCGCTACACTAATTTGCTAGTGTAGCGCGTAGCGGCGTGTACAAAAACTATCAAAATAGTATAGCGGGTACTGACGAGCGGCGTTCGAGTCGCTTGTAAGTAGCTCCATGAACGGACGGTTTAAGGAGTAATTAGCGGAGACCCGTGCAAATCACGAGAAATTTACAAAAAATATGTTTTTTTTAAATATAAATGATCTCTTCGCGATTGAAGCGAAGTTACAGACAAAACCGAAATTAATAAAAAAAATATTTATAATTTATGGTAAATTCGAAATAAGAAGGCACTGCGGTCATGTAGGGTTAAGCAGATAGGTAATTTCCGTGACGTAGTTTAGTCGTGTTAGATGACCAGATCTTAAAAGCCAAGGTGAATTTGGGAGGCAAGACTGTGTACCGCCGACCCGGGAACCATTTATTAGCAAACCAACACCTCTGCCACATGTCACCCCAAGTGGTTCGTTACGTTTAGTGACTTAGCAGGGGTGCCCGGGTTCATGGGCTGAGGTATGTCCGAATCTTGACGGTGGATGCGTCTACTCATCAACCACGTGGTACGCCGGATCGGGAGAGACTGGTTGAGGGAGATATTTTAATCTCTCTAGTAGGTCTCTCTCGGGACATCGCCTTAACGCAGTGGGAGGGATGGATTCATTTGTCTGTCTCTTTTGGACATACTGACCTCCAGATTCCAACCAGCTCCTCATACATGTTTCCTTCTCAGAACATCCTCTCCTTAAAAGACCCTCCACACAGCATCCCCAAAGATGAAGTAGGCCTTCAGGGGATTTTTTTCCACAGGCCTCCTGTGTGGAGCTAATGCAAAAATTAACTACTTCCCAACCACACTCTTCCCCATTTCTTTTCCTTCAGCCTCATAACATACTCCAATTGGGGATACCATAGTCCAACTGGCTCCGGATAGTTGTAATTCTTGAGCAGTATTCACACAATCGCATTTCAACGTCAAGATAACTATTTCGACAACAAAAAATCTAATTTTACTGCATGCCTGCTTCGCCGTAGTAAATAATTCAGCTAGGAACACCTGTCAAATTCCACCCCCGAACGAATTTATTTATAGCAGGGGTGAAGCGGTGCAATTCAATGGGTGCAACCCTTATCTAGGGGGAGAATTACCAAGCAATACGAGAAAATAATAAAAACCCGGTTTAATTTTATCACACTGCTAAAAATATATATCCGAGTACTGACAGACGTGGTACCGGTCTCACCGGGACAGGAGTGCTCCTGGCTGGGGTGGTACAATAGTATCGTATCGCACAATGTAACGCAAAAGTCATCACCCTATCGAAAGATGCCATAATTTTTGCAAATAACGACAAATGTCAGTTCTGCTTTTATATTTGTGAAGTAATGAATCGCTATACCTCTCAAGAAAGCGGTAAAAATGTTTTCTTTATAGCGGCCAGGGCAAATCACCCAAAACTCTCTTTTGGTGAGTTGCACTAGACGGCAAGATCGCCCAATTTAACCGTTCCAGACTTCTTTTTGTGGGGTTTCTAGAAAACACGAGTCTATGTTAACGAGCCTCAGACTCTTGAAGCCCTCAAAAAGAATATCCGCCAAGACTGCGAGAACCTACGTCTATGAAACCATTGATAATAATAATAATTGGATAATTGTAATGTTTAAATAGACACAAAAATAAAATAATTATAATATAGAATACATAATTTGAGTAGAATTGTTCAAGTTCTGTGAATCAACGGGTACCTTAAGCTGCTTCCACCCTTCTTCCTTTCTTGTTCTCCCATTTTGTCTCCTATTGGCATAATCTTTACTCGGAACAACACCTGTAAACTGACCCAACAAAAGCGTTTTGTAATTCCGGCAGTTTGCACTTGCCAAACAATCAGCAGTCATTGTTAAGGCTATTTATTGGGTGCGCGGCCGGTTTCATACAAAACGTAGTTTTGGATTTGGGGCCAAAATACCCAACCAAACTGAAAAAATATTTTTTGTAATCAAAAGATATGTCAAATGTCTATCTCGGACGGGAGCTACTTTATTTATTTTTGCTTTAAATAATAAAATATAGGCTATTAAGATTTTATTTTTTTATGTTTTTAGAGGCAACTTGAATAATTATTTACGAGTAAAATTAAAAATATAATATTTTTAGAAACAATTTTTATGGGCGTAAAATAAACTACAAATTACCTATTTACATCGGAACAAAAACTTGTCGTTTATATATTAAAACTAGCTGATCCGCCCACGCGTTTCTGTAGCTAACGAAACACAACGCCATCTAATGGATGGTTACCCAATCTATATAACCAAGTGTTGTATCAATAAATTAACTCACACCGCCATCTGTCAGAAACTTATAGAACTTACAAATAATTGTCCCATAAAAAACCTTCAATTCGCAATAATAAATATTGAGGTAATAATATCTTTTAAGTTGTACCAAATTACACACAGTAAGCCAAATTTCATCAAAATCGGTTAAGTGGTTTCGGAGTTTACGTCGGACGAACATTGTGACACGAGATTTTTATATATAAAGATTACTACCCAAAGAAACCCATTTTTAATTTTTTTATTTTTATTTTGTTTTTCATTATATTAGGATTAGGCAGATTTTTTTTTAATAATTATAAATAACTTCCAAAGTTGCTTTAAAAATTAACCAAAACTGATTTCTTTAATTATCATTTAAAAGCAAAAAAAAATAGCTCCTGTCCGAGATATATATTTGACATACCGTTGTATTAGAGAAATAATTTTTCAGTTTTGTTGGGTATTTGGGCCTCAAATCCAAAACTACGTTTTGTATGAAACCGGCCGCGCAGCCGTTCCTCTTAAAGCAAGTTGGTTGAACCCTTATCGATTTGTTGAGCGTGTTCGTCACTCGAACTCGAGACTCGGGACCATGACATGCATGGAATATCTACTGTAATGGGTCCGGCCTCGCACGCTACCAATAATGCGGACAGAAAAAGCTAACATTTTGGCGTATTTTGGATGCCTTGCAATTGACGCAATTTAGTAGACAATCGTAGGGGGTTCAAAAGCACGAATTTTGTTGCGAAAAGAAAACAATATACAAATAATTACACATACATCAAATTATATATTTTATATTATTACATAATTTTTTTATAATCATATTTAAAATAATACAAAATGTCAATTTTAACCCTAGAAGCCTATCTACGCTTGCGAGGCGTGCACGCAATCGAAAATTCTATTTTTCTTTCTAACACAAAAAAAACATAAATAAAACTTGAAATATAGACAACGGAAGACACGCGGAAAAATGCAAAATCGTACAAAATGTTGTGTATTAGTTTTGAAAATTTGATCGCTTAGAAATAATATAGATGCTTCAATTCAATACTGTGAGTAGAACACATCTTGGCCTTTGAAGTGATCGAGTATTTTTTTGATAAGCTTTTTAATACGCTTAGAAAAAAATTATGCGTGTGACCTATAAAAAATGGTTAAAAGTGAAAAATCTCCTACTTGCAAATCCATTTTGTGGTGTTGTTTTATTAAATAATGTAGCTAATTAAGTTTCTTATAAAGTGATCGGAAAACATTTTAATATTTGTATCTGAACTTCACAAAATAAAATAAAACATGCATTTTGGCGACGTTTCTTTTCAGTGAATAAAAATAGGCGGTACCCAACGAATTTGTAAGTGCGAATTTCATCCTTATGCCATGTACAGAAGGATTTTAGCCCGTCGCTCAGTCTACGCCCAGAAGCCGGGGCCAGCGGACATGCCTTAATCTACGCGGCGCTTCGATCTTTAAAAATATACTTGCGGAATAACAAAACACTGTTGTTTGCTAGAGATTAGGGTTTTTATTGGTAAACGCCCAAAAATCGTTCGCTCCGCCCGATTCCGAATGAGTCAAGGACTATAGTCAAACAGATACCAAGTGCACTGTCAAATTTCACACGAGGATTAACGTACAGTAAAAACTCCGAAAAACCCAAACCCGAAAGACACTCCACTGTAATATTTATATTTTGTATTTCGTATTATTTATTCGACCCTCGAAAATTCGGATTTTCGGAAATACATTAAACTGGATCCTAAGAACAATATTTTAGACGATACCTAATAATTATTCAGTCCAAAACAACATTTTGAAATTCGAATGGCGGTTATTCCCGTCGATTAGGCGACTAAATCCTTTGGAAATTCCATTGTTATTTATATCGTGCTACTATAAAAGCAAACAATTAATGATTATACATTTAGTAATGAGTGGTGCATTGACTTCATAAGATCAAAAACCAGTCCATTTCTTTATTTTCAATTTGACCTACTTTATTAATAATGTCTGTTTGACTCCTTTTATTTAATCGGTGTGCTTGTAATTTCATAATGTGTGATCTAATACCAGTGCTTTTAGTAGATAATACATATTCAAAATGGTGAATGTAAATCAACGATACGAATTGCAGGCAGGTGAAATAACGATAGTTTTTTTATACATATATGATATCAAGTTTTTCCAAAAAATCCGTGACAATCCAGAATACATCAAAACGTTGAACTTTAAGCAAAAACATTTATTGGCAGCAGAGGCTTGCGGGCCGCAAGTTGCGGCCTCAACCTGTCGAACATTCGAAGAGGTCGCCGGAAGCTTCTCTTTCTCCCCATATAGAAGAAGTAAAAATGTTCCATCAGCCTCGTACAAACTACAAAAAACCTATAACGGTAACGGGATTGGATGATTTTGAAAAGGATGTTGTGCGTCGCAGTGTGGTGGATTTGTATGACAATGGCCAATATCCCACTCTTGCAAATCTTAACAAGGTTCTAGTGAATAAAATATTTTTTTCTGGATCTATGAGTCATTGCGATGTATTTCGCATGATATTGGTTTCCAATTCAAAATACGCAACGATGGAAGAAAGTTTTGTTTTGAAGAGTTTTAATTTTCAATGTACTATCGTTACTTAAATTTTAATTTTTATGCTACCGGTTTCGACACATCCGTGTCATTCACTAGCAAACTTAAAACTGTTAGTTTTAAGTTTGCTAGTGAATGACACGGATGTGTCGAAACCGGTAGCATAAAAATTAAAATTTAAGTAACGATAGTACATTGAAAATTAAAACTCTTCAAAACAAAATGTCTAGAAATTGTTACATAGTTAATGCCCAAGAAATACAAAAAATGGAAGAAAGTATTTAATGGGAAGACTAGACATTGCTAGTTTTTCTGCTAATTTATTTGTCATCTTATTTATTGTAAAATATGGTATGTAGCACTTGAACTACTACTACGACATAACATGGAATAAATTTTGTGTTAATTAAATAAATATGTGTATCTACATACATTTTTTCCGTGAACTGTAAAATGTTTTTTTTTAATTACAAATAAAAAATTACCGATGTAACATGTATAAATTGGTCTCATAAATTGGTTACCGCTTTATTAATTAGCATCAGATAAACCTGTCTAAGAATTTTCTTGGTTCTGAAATATGTATGTAATATGAGTTACCGGACACTTTGTAGGTATTTTTAAACACCTACGCATTTTTATTCAATCCTTAAATTCAGACTTGAAGACCCGAAGATAATAAAAACATTTTGTTTAATAAAATTAATTTTAATTCGTGAACCTTATCGTGTTTCCTTTACCTGTACATTTTATTACCTAGTTTGGACTATGAACGCGCATTTAGTTTCTGTTTGACTATAGTGGATCGTCTTAACGTCAGTTTGTTAATAACGTTCTTAAAAATAGAATAAATAACATTAAAAACCAAAAATCAAAATGGAGTTCTACAAATTAAATTTGATAACAATAAAAAAAATTATTAACACAATTTTGCGTCTTTACTTCATCATTTAACGGTCTGCAAAGCTAACTGTGCCAATCTGTATGTTTGTGTACGAGTCTCACCCCCTAGGCCGCACCCTCCTATTATTTTATTAGGGTAGGTAAAGTAATCCAGCGGGAGAAGGGGTAGGGGAAGGCTGAGCGGGGCGGACAACGTGGCGCCCTTGCGAATAGGTACCGCAAGACGTACGGGCTGATAGGTCCGTTATAACCTCTCCCTCAAGTCTACGGACGTAAAAGAGATAGAGGTTATAACGAATGTCTAAGATGTTATTTTTTTACAGAAGTAGGAACTTTTCCCAACTTCCCCCAGCTGTTATAAGGGGTAGATATATAAAAAAAATCGACAAAACGATGGAGATAAAAAATAACAAGCTAAGCATTAGGACATTACCCTCTAAGATAGGCTGATAATAGAACCCCACAAAGTTCTCCCCTGTCACACATTACTAGCTCCATCCGCATTTCACACACCGTCTCATCAACATCGTCTCCAAATAATCCAGAAAAGAGAAATGAGACAAATTTTGAAGTGTAATAAATATAAATCAATACAGAAAATGCGTAAGGAATAATAAAGTGTTAAACAATTAATTTCCATAAAATTAAAATAAAACACTTATTTTGTGTAAAACCACGAGTTTTATTTAATTTGTTTACCGACCGGTTTCGTTTTGCTCAAGCATCATCATACGATACGATAGTACCATCCAAGCCAGGAGCACTCATGTCCCGGTAAGACCGGTACACCGGGGGCACTTTTTGAGGACTGGAACACGTACTCTAAGAATGGGTGGGAGTTTGAAGTTTAATCGGCCGGTATACATGGCAACCTAATAAGCCAATATTGGAATAAATAAAAAGCCAAGGATGGGCAGGAATAAAGGAAGTGATTAAGCGATAACACATTCATCATAAAAATAAACCTATTAATTACAGTTGGGCAGTACGTTTATAGTTGGCAACAATAACGTTCTACTGTAAACCAAACATGTAAATTGTACAATGTACCTGTGATGTCTTATCAGATAAACAGATGTATTCATAGGGTGACGATACCGACAGTGACTAGACGCACGGAGAAAAATGCTATTCTAAAATACGATCATTTTATTCGTAAAAACGCTTAAAAACGGGACTGAAGTTCTTACGAACAAACTAACAGTGTTTCAATGTTTATTGGCGGGAAAATGTAAGAATAAACAATGAAAACCTGTTAATTTGTTCGTAAGAACTTCAGTCCCGTTTTAACCGTTTTTACGAATAAAATGATCGTATTTTAGAATAACATTTTCCTCCGTGTGGATAGTATGAATAATAAATTATCAATAAAAAATAAATAACAATAAAGTATGTAATTCAAATAAGAACAGGTAAGTAGTAGTAAGTAAATAATTATTATTATTTCTTCAAACTACGCAAAATCACTTTGTGGCGTCATTTTTAATTAAATTAAACAAATAAGTTTGTATCAACCACTATTATATAATCACAATTACCCACATGTTTCGAAACCGATGGTTTCTTCGTCAGGGTAGTAATTATATTAAATTATTATTATTTATTGATGCAATATTTTTATATTTTATAATAAAATTCAATAATGTTGGTCTCACTAGGTGGTTTACCCGTGCTGAGGCCTTCATTTTATCTACAAAAAAAATTTACACAGTACATTTAAAAATATATGAAAAACATAAGATTAAGATAAATTAAACTTAAAAACAGAGATTTGAGATTAAAGTAAAATTAAAAATAAATAAATTTTATATAAGGTTTAAATAGGTATATTTATATTATGAGTTGTGTGTTTGTGGAATAACAAAATAAATATAAAAATATAATAGTGGTTGATACAAAGTTATTCGTTTAATTTTATTATTATTATGCTTTAAAGAACGAGCAGGAGATGGTGAGGAGTGAGGAGTTGAGGCGTATCGAAAAAACGGGCATTACTACCCAAGGTTTGTAGCGTCGATGAGAAGCTGAACTGAGGAGTGGAGGGGAGGAGGACGGTTGCGAAATCACACTATTTGGGTTGCCATAGATTTACTACTTACACCCCGCATGATGTACAATGTATACAACAAAAAACATACTTTAATTTCAAAAGAATTATCCGCAACCACACTTAGCCTTTCATATCCAATCACGCACGACCGGCCCGCTGCATTCTCGCCGGGATATGCAGTGAGCAGTGAACACCGCTGATCGCACACGGTGTGGATATCGGCTTACGTATTACCTGTACCGGCGATATAATTGACAGGGCCTATCAACTTACCTACCTGCCGGCCTATGACAGTCACCGGGTTCAAGTGGGGTATCGAATTTCACGAGAATAAGGCCGACGATAAATTTTATTTTCGGCATATCTAGTTGCGAATATTTGTCACGAGAGAAGGTACCAATAGCTTGACTTGTTTTTACTTATTTATTAGGTTGAGGTGTTTTTGAAACTCCAATACATGAATGACTAAGCTAAGTTTTAGCTTTTGAACAAAATGTGGTCAGCAAAAAAGCTTGACAACAATACTTGCTCATATAAGTCGTTGTACTTTACTGTCTGTCTGGTGAGAAATTTGATCGAAAGGGTGTTATAAAGAGAAACCTCCACCCCTAATAGAGTATTACCAGCAGTGGCGGTTCGTGGTCTTTTTAACGGGGGGTTCAGAAATTCAAAAAGAAGAATGATATATTGTCTAATCAAAATTTACTCTTGTCACACAAATTAAATAAAGTTAGTGGGGCGGTACCTAAATAGGTACTATTGTTTTTAAATAACTTGATACTCCTCGACACAATTATAAAACAACCAAAATGGTTTTAGAGGATTTAAATTGTTTAATGGTTTTTACAACACTCAATGTACGTTGCTAACTATTATTGTTTTTTTTTCAATAAGAATAATTGCGTAGAATGTAGAATATAATATAATTGATATTTTAAAACATAAAAAAAACAAGAAACACAAATAAAGGTGGCCACGAAATAAAATTAGCTTTTTTCACTTACACTAAAAATCCATTATACACGTATACAAAAAATAATAATATTTAATTTCCAAACTTTTTTCATAAGCATTAGCGTTATTTTTTGTATATAACACTGTATTCCGTCATTGTGTGAAAAAATTAGGACAGAATATTCGCGACAACCGATAAACGCAACCACTTTCAATTTGAAAGCCGAAACAATACTAGGAAAGCTCAACACAAAATTGCATAACTAGCGACGTTGTTTGCCGAAACTTTAGTAAATGTACTCGTAACTAAGGGCATATATAACGACGACGAAGTCAAAATCGGTCCACTTCAATAGTAGATTTACAAATGCCATTAGTAAACGGTTGGAGAAATGCAGAAACAAGAAAATAAAAAATGTTCAAAAATGACTACAAAGTTAAATACCATAATATATAACATTTAACTTGCATCCGTCGGTGCAAAAGTCGACCGTCAGCCGATCATCCTGCGACAATCTCGGGCTTCGTTTCGGCGAGACTCGTCAAAGTTCGGAGGTCACGTGACATCTTGACTCGTGAGCAGCGCACCAAGCTGCGTAGTTTTGTCCATTCTTCCGTCACAGCGATTAGTATCGGCTATGATTTTTCGTATGGACAAATGTGTGCGGATCGCAACGCGCACAAAATGGGAATAGATAGGTACCGTATTTTTCGGTGGCGCGAGTTTTAAAGACGGAATTTTAATGTCGAGTTATCTTTGATGCGCTTATATTACTATACAACAAGATTGTTTTATTTTATCATATTTTTAATGGGGGTTCACCGCACAACCGCACTTTAGAGAAAACCGCCACTGATTACCAGAGAATACCGGAAATTAGTCTATTGACTCTTTTTTACAAAAAAACATAAATTGATTTTGAAAGATTGTTATTTATCTGGTAAGAGCATTTTTAAATTTTGAAAAACGAAGATTATTTTTAATATACAAATTACCGTTGGTCGTTGGCAGATTTGTTCAATTTTTAAACGATATACAAAATAAATCAATACATAATCTAGTAAACACATTTTCAGGATTTTAATTTTAGTTAAATTAAAATCACGAAATGATTAAAATGACGAAAATACCTCAGTTTTATACACTTATTCTGTTTAGACGTTATTGAAAAATCATAAATACTCATGATCAAAAAATACTTTTAAGAAGTTCCCTAATTTAATAATTTATCATCGTGCGTTTAGAGCATTTTTATTGCTTACTTAAATATAGGTATATATTAAAGCAATTTTTGAATGAAATAAATCGATATAAAATTTTTATTTAAAAAAAAATGATACGGGGAATAATTGATCTTTCTCATCGAAACCTCCCTGTACAGTTGCAAGCATTTTTAAACTTTTATTCTCAGTCGCTGGCTCCGTTTTTATGTATCTCTTTCGATCTGTTTCTGTTTTTATGTATCTCTTTCGATCTGTTTTTGTTTATATGTATCTCTTTCGATCTGTTTCTGTTTTTATGTATCTCTTTCGATGTGTGTCGTCGAAATATTTCTAGTAAAATAGTGCATATTTTACGAAGTGCATTTTAAGAGGTTGGTTCCTGGGGCGGCGGTATCCATATCCGCCTACCAAATTGCAATCTTAATAATGATAAGATATTCAACCGTACAGTCGCTAGCGTATTAATAATATCACACATTATTTTTTTTTTTTATCATTTTGGTCCTATATTTCCACGAGCCGCACAGCATTCCTCAACATTTTTTACAGATTGCCATGGAATTACTGCCTTCGGAAAGTAAAAATAGTGTATGGTTTATTTATCCCCATCCCTGCTAAGTCACCAAACGTCGCGAACCACTTGGCAGAGGTGTTGGTTGTCCAATAAATGGATCCCGGGGCGGCGGTATTCATACCCGCCTCCCAAATTCTAAATATATTTCCTTTAAAAATGAATTATTTTAGATAACAGCTATGTAAAAAAAACAAAGCTAACACAAAACAGACGTGTTTCCTAACTTGTGACTTTAGTAACGAAAACTGTGCAAAAAAATCATTACAATGACGAGAAGTCAAACAGAATAAGATACAATTTCCGCCCACCCAAATATACTCGAAGAGGCCTCTCTTCCTTATTCTAAAAATAACGTTTACGGTAAGAGGTTTGTTCTAAAAATACTAATTTATGCCGCCTGTCGATGCAACAGTTTATCGTCATGTCATTATTCAAAATTAGATTTGAGGAAATTTGACGAGCCTTGTGCTCTTTTAGCTCATCGACCTTTGAACTAAGGAAATCCAATATGATGGCATTCTGACCCTTATGTCCAGATTAACAATGGTTTAATTTGGGTTACCGGGTCTTCCTGCCGCATACCGGTTGAATTTGGCTATTTTCTTTGTATTTTTACGGTACCTACCTACTTGTTCAGAAATTTGACCTTCAGTACCTAATATATGAATAAATTATACATAATAATATAGTTATGAAAATAGATAAGTTCTATCAATTTATGTCATTTTCTTATCAAAGGTTTTGGACGGATTTTAGCTTTCATAATTTCATTGTATTAATTTGAAAAACTAAAATATTTTCTACGCTATGAGTACGTGTACCTAGTGCTTTTGATATGTGATTATAGATTGATATTTATTGTTATTAAGTTTATTTTGTAGAACTCCATTTTAATTTTTAATTTCTTTTATATATTCAATAATATTATTATTCAATGTATAAAAACAGTTTATTATAAACAAGTTCTGCTTCGTATTTATTATTTATATCGTAGTAATAGATTGATATTATATTATTTAAGATACCCACGGCATGATTAGAATTTTTGCCTGCAAATAATGTTTTTACATAGGTAGGTCCTTAATTTTGGTAAATAGGTTATAATAATTGTATGAAGGATTGTCTCAATGTATGAAGGCATAAAATTGTGTATGAAAATTGATCCTACTAACACTTCGAAAGACGAGAGGCAAAAATAATCATTTGTGACCGCAGAAAAGTTTGTTTCGGGATTTCCCGGTGTTATTTCTTGTAACTTGTACCTTGTATGAGATATGGATATATAAATTTTTAAATTTCTGATAGGTTTTTATCGTTATAATTTCGATTTTTTGGTACCCAGGTATGCGAGTGAGTGAATTGGATATAAAGGTATTATTTCGACGCTAATGGCATATATGCCGAAAGATCTAGTTTAATCAGGTGTTATTTAACTCCTAAACGATTCGGCAAACACTTATTCAACATTTTTTTGTACATTTCCGAAGAAAATTTTGCGGCAAAGGCAAATAATTTGCAAAGCAAACAGTCACACCGTTGTGTAGCTCGAAAACGGCGAAGCACTAATTAAATAAAAGATTACCGGGAATATTTCGCAACCTAATGTTTAGTCGATGTCTTATCGTGGAGTTCTAAGTTATCGTGCTTTGCCGATTAACATAAACATACATTAAAATAAGGTCGTGGCTTGGGCTCGTTTTATTAGACGTCTAATCGCTCACAAGCGGCTTCGGCAACCCTTGTGACTCACGCCAAGCACCCCAGCGTTTTATTCCGATGAAAAAATCAATAATTATGACATAAATCGGCTGGAAAATCTTCACACCCTCCTCAATAAGTTACTACATCATAAATAAACATCGATTTACTTTATCAAATAGGGAAAATATGGGAAAATGATTGGAAAAAATATCAAAAGCCGGGACACTTACCCATTTTTCCTATGGCTTATTGGTATGGTGTAATCAGTTACGAAGAGACATGCACCACATCACTATTATAATTATTTGTAATTAGCACAATTTGAACACCCTGTCACGAGAACACACAACGGTTGTCACCTAACGAACGAACTGTCTCGACAAATAGGATAAAATATGGGCGAGCCCATACTTGTTTGCTCGACTCATCAATAGATGCTGCGGGAAACGTCACTGTCCGCCGCTGACAAGAAAACAATCGACAATGGACGCCCCGTGACATCTATCGGACAACGTCAAAAGCTAGTTTTATTATCTTCAGGTACGCCAACGCAAAGGACCGAAAATAGAGCCCTTGAATGTAAAATTCAAACGAAGGGGTAGGTATGGTCATTCATTTTTTTTTTTAATATCTAGATTAGGTACCTGTCCATCACGGCAGGGAAAATATAAGATTCCATACATAATATTTCATTATCCTAGCACTTTGCCCTTTTTTGCATTGAGATTTTATGAACATCATTCCTTCTTATCAAGGATGTGATTCAAACGAATTATTTTTAACTAAACTTTTTTGTTTGTACACTGTCTGTTCAAACAAGAAAGAAAATAAATTTTATGTTAATCTACCCTCCCTGGTTTCCAGGAATAGGGCGACAGTTATTTTTGAATGTGGGTTGTGATTTTTATTTTCCCCCCGAGACCGAACATTCTCTTTGGTAGAAATAATAATAATGTGTGATTTCTCATAAATCTTGCTGAATGCGTTTTCGATCTTAGATAGTTTATGGTAAGGGTGAAATCTTCTTAATTTTTTAAATACATGTTACTCTAATATTGAAAAATGTTAAAGAGCATAAGGAAAGGAGGGAGAGGTAAAATAATGAATTCCAGAAAGTTAGAAATACTTACTAAACATGGCTTAAACCATTTCAAGCATTGATTCAATTTATTCTCATAGCTGATATTTCTACAGAAGGATAAAAAAATTTACAATCGCTCTGGACAATAGGTATGTAAAATATAATCACATGGTAAATATTGTTTAATTGCCAGTGGCTGAGTTGGCAAATGCGTCGGGTCTCCACCCAAATATTGTTAAGTTCAGAGAATAAAAATGGATTTATTTTTATTTTTGGGCTAAATTTAGCCAGCCGTTAATGGAAGATATTTGACAGACTTGTCTCCTGTCGGGCCATCAGGGGACTTCCATCCAGGCAGCCATAATTGTATTCTTCCATTGGCGTAGTCTGTGCCGTAAGCATGTAAGCGTCCCCGTAAGCGTCCCATGCGGCAGTAGAGTGAGTGGAGGGGTGCTCTGAAAGAGTGCCCTTGTCCCCTCAGGAACATTACCGCGACGCTGCAGTATCTCAGTAGGCGGAATAGTTTGCAATAAGCATTATTGTGAGTGACTTTTAGCTTATGCCATCGGGATCATCATTCTAACATATAGCAATGAATAGTATTCTTCTGACGTTGGTACTGCCAAAGTGAAAATGCCTTGAGAGCATTAGTACCTATTTTTTGTGAATTTAATGAAATGAAAAAAAAAAGTTAATAATGGTTTAGACACTATCAAGTTAGAAGTGTCCGTGTTGTGACCCAACTTCCCTGTCCATTATATTATATCACATCTCCTCTAAAATTATGTCAGCAGACATTGTCTCATATCGCTTGCTGAGGGTTGGTTTGTACTATGTCCACAAAAACTCGTATTGAGAAAACGAGGTTTGAAGTTTAAAAAAATTCTATTTTTGTTTCCTTTACTTCAAACTAATTGTTATAAATAATAATACAGGGTTAATCTACCTATAATGCTGGGGTCGCATCTGCGCCTATCGTCATGAAGCTTCGCATAAAAATGGATTTGTATATATTTATCTTTATATTTTATGTATATATTTATTTTACAATGTATATAATTATCTTTATATTTTATGTATAAGCTGTCTGTCTCTTACCAATAAATAAATAAATGTATTCTTTTAATAACTCAGGTCCGGGGCATACGTCATTCCTATGTCTACCTACGTTAAATTGTTGTGAAAACAATCTTATGTGCCCAAGCGGTTAAATAATAATAAAATAAAAAATATTAAAAATTCTTCATTAGAAATAAGAAATTTTAGTATTGTCATATGAATAAATAAAATGTATGGAGTAATCAAACATTAGTAATTTTTACATTTTATGGACACGGTATACTCTAACCCATTAATTTTTTTGTAGTTCCTCCAACCCTCATAATAATAAAGAACAGGAAGTGGTGTTCAAAATGTAAGTTCCCGCTGATTTTTTTTTTTTTTTTTGTGTATGGATTTAGTAGATAAAAATATGATTAATATTACTGCATTCCCAGTTTAAGAAAAACCATAAAAGGACATAGTGCAAACCAACCCTTCGCAAGCGATACAACAAACATCTCATCTAAAAAGACGTCTAGAGATGTTGTATCCATGAGTGTGTTGAACTAAAAAGACATCAAGAGATGTTGTATCCATGAATGTGTTAAACTAAAAAAACATCAAGAGATTTTGTATCCATGAATGTGTTAAACTAAAAAGACATCGAGAGTTGTTGTATACTTGAATGTGTTAAGCCAAAAAAAGACACCAAGAGATTTTGTATCCATGAATGTGTTAAACTAAAAAGACATCAAGAGATGTTGTACCCATGAATGTGTTAAACTAAAAAGACATCAAGAGATGTTGTACCCGTGAATGTGTTAAACTAAAAGACATCAAGAGATGTTGTATCCATGAATGTGAACAAAAAACAAATCTGTGAAAAAATAAAATGGAAGGGGTATAAAATAATAAACACACAATTAATAACATTGTTTTATTAAGTAGTTCAAATTCAAGTGGCATGAAATGTCATTTCAATTCTTGCATCTATGATAAAGCTGCCAGGTGTTCCAGATACGCTAAGGAACATTGAGAAAAACATACCACAACTTGTGAAACATTACAAAAATATTTGGGAAATTTTCTACATCCAATTATATGAATTAACTGTTTCCCGGGCAATTATTTAGCAACAATCTTTTCAAAAAAATCTAATTATTGAATGTCCTTTCCTTTCATGGGATTGTCACGCGGATTTGCCTGATAGCCCGACTTTGTATAATTTTTTTTCCATTGCGTGATTGCCCGGGAAGCGGTTAATTAAAGTATTCTTTTAGGTACCTATTTATTAGAAACAAGCTATGTAAATCACCAAACTTCTTAAAATGGACTTTTAAAAAGATTTTTTCAAAATATTATGCATTCATTTGAAGCATGGGCAAATATGAATAATTGTCTAATAAGCACATTAATTAATGGAAAGCAAGAAATGTATTGTAGTTGAAATTGAATTAAGCAGAAACTAAAAGCTAATTTAATACATCATAATAATATTATCTCCTTGACAAGTCATTTCTATACATTATTATGATTTGAAAAGTTATTGAAGCAAATAATTTGAAAAAATACCACCTCATCATGAACATAAAATTTTAGAGAATTTTATCGGTAATACAGTAGTTACATGTATGTAGATATCATTTTTATTTGTGTATTTTCGATACCTAGTTTCTAGCCTTTGGAATAATTTTTTTTATGTGCTGTAAATAAATTAATCAGCAAAGAACAGTAGTGATCCAAGTGACTAACACAAAAATTTGTGTTAATGCCATTTCCGCATTTATGAAAGATGTTTTTATCATACACCAAATAAATCCACAGTCCTAGAACCATAAACGCAATTACACATACATTTCAGAGCGACGGTACCACGCTCGTTCCAGGCCACTGTGCCGCTCAGTATCATAATGGACTGCACTGTGAACCGTTACCTTATTGCGTGGCTTTTAGTGGCATGCGGTACCGTAGCTCCGAAATGGATGTGTAATTGCCGCATATGTCTTATTCATGTGCCATAGAAATGGCTCTTAGCTCATCTTCCCTGTTTTTATTATCTATGGATGACAATAATTCCTCCAATGTTCCTGATTACATATAACAAAAATAGTTTCAATAGAGAAATAACAAAGGGTGAAGAACCTTAAAACAGGATATTGAGTGACTAGCCAAACATCTACTCCACACGCTTATTTCATATCTAACAATGGTCGTACAACAGTGCAAATATTTTTTAATTATTTGCATGCATAAAATTTAATCACATACTTATATAAATATTTTATCAAATAAATCCAAGCAACCCTAGTTTAAGATGTGATCCCTTGTGATTCTAGTCAACGAGTTAAGGTTCCGTATTGAAAAGTGGTATTACTTCCACAAATATGTAGGGTATTTATTTTTAATTTACCATGGACTTAAACTTTAAGTTCTATAAAGGTATTTTAATAATAATTTGCGGCGAGTTGCTGTTAGGAGAATGCCAAATATAACAGCTCTTTGGTAGTTCATAGACGATTGTCTATGCCCTTATTGGCAGAATGACATGATTTTTTTTTTATTATTCTTATGATTTGTTTGAAATTTGATAATGATGATAATGTTGCAGACAAGTGATTTTTTTAAAGCTGTTTTTGTGTGTACTGAGGTTGTCATTCGCTAGAAAAAGAGGCTTTTTTTACTTCCATTGTGAACAAGGCACCACCTTTCGCTAACACAAACAAATCTTTTTGGACAGTAAAATTATTGTCAAAATTCAGTTAATTGCAAAATCAAGCAGAAATACCAAATAGCTACAACGACAATGACACTCCGTACACGTCGCTACCGCAATCACGATGTTGATGTAGCAGTTATTTTTATATCCCGTCATTCTTTGTTGAATGTTTTGTACCTAGCATTGATCTAAATCACACACTTTGTTACGCCACATTTAAAGTCTCGACGACGTGAATGGCAACAAATTCGACCGGCTGGTCGCGGGACACTGGCATCGTCGAGGAGTTTACAAATTGTCGGCAAGATGTGCCTGTGTACGAACTTATGGCGGTACTTGTGTTGTCGAATATTGGACACTCGCTTATCCTTGTGGAAGAAAGGCCTAAATGAAATAATTAACTAACACACTGTAAGAACATTAGGGTGTGAGGAAAATTTTTAATACATATTTTAGATGCCTAGCGTTTAACAGGTTTTGCCAGATATACAAACGGGTATATTATTCTTTCTATTAAACTAATAAATAATAATAATAATATTTTATGTACATAACATTATGTTAACAACGGTGAAATAAAATAATAATATTTATATTGCTCTAAGTGCACAGTTATTGTACCCGTACCCACGGTGAGATAGATAAGCCAAAACTAAAAATATTATATACTTACTATGTCACAAATAAAAATATACTTTTTAAAGAGGATGATTAATTAACCTAGGCAAAAAAATAAATTAGATTCTCAGAGAAAATAAAATTAATGAATTATTTACAAAGTTATAATAATTGGAAATCAACAAGTCAAATGAAAATGCACGATAGAACCAATGTACCAAATAATAAGCAACAAATTATTATGATTATAAAATAAGATTATTTTACATATTAATACAATCTAATTAACTCTTTTCTATCTTCAATTGAAAAATTGATAATTTAAAAATAGGCTGTAACAATTCAATTGTTGCCACATTCAACATTATGTGTAATGTTTGCATATGACTTGAATTTGTAATTAAAATTTCCAGATTTAACACAACATAAGAGTTACATATGACATGAATTTGTAACTACATATGTACTACAAAATTCTTAGTTGCCACATTAAATTTGCAATCAAAATAAATAATATTTAATTTCAAATTCCTTGATTGCCACATTACATTTGCATTCGACATGATTTATACCTGGTTATTGCATATTATCTGAATTTTTAATTACAAATTTCACAATGTATGACAAGAAATTATAACTACCATATAATTTGTTGCTACATTCTCAACTCTTAAATTTTGCATATGACATGAATTTGTAACTATGATCTCATTAATTGTCACATTCGATCCAATAAAATTTGAATGACACGAATTTATAACTACATTTTCATTAATTTGTTGCCACATTCCACATTTGCATATGACATGAATTTGTAACTACGATTTCAAAGTTTTATTTAAGCTTTCCACCATACGCATCTATCACATTTAAATAAATTAATATACATAACACATTCAATGCTACAAACAACACCAGAAATAACAAAATTTGTATGCTGTTAAGATTCAAGTAACTGGTTTATGGGTTACGTAGACATACAAAACTGGATGCAGAATTTTTGCGTGTTACAAGAGACCCAACTGTCCAGAATCAGTGGAACTATGACATTCCCATTTGGGGTATTGTAGAAGGAGAAGAAGGAAGGTTGGGAAGTAACAGGGTGTTCAGACCTGGTCGCTAAACATAAAATGTTTTAAATCTGAACTCAGTGCGATACTGATAGTACATAGATATATGAAAAATTTAAAAATTGAAATTTACAGCAAAAAAAACAAAAAGTTTACATTTTAAGCGGTCTACACACCATGCTGCGAACAGCCCGACATATCGGGCTGTTAGCAGCTGGCTATTGTCTCCTGTCTCTTTTTTCCTCGTGCGAACCCGTAACATTCTGTTTCACATTGTCTTCTGTCTCTTTTATTAACACAACAAATTCAATATCACCATCTCATTTATCTGCGGCGCATCGGTTGGTACTAGCGGCAGACGGTTTCTTCCAATTTGCAGTCAACGTGAAACAGAGTGTTACGGGTTCGCATGAGGAAAAAAGAGACAGAAGACCATCTCCAACCTTCGATTTTTATCCAGCTGCTAACAGCTGCTGTTCGCAGCATGGTATGTAGACCGCTTTAAAGTCAGATATAAAGAAGAAATCTGGTATATTTTATATAATATTTAGTACAGTATTGAATGTGTTATCACCATTAATCCTAATATTAAAAGACTAACAATATAATATTTAGTCTTACTACATTTTAAGATCAAACAAACCAATCATAAATATGTATTAAATTAAAGAAGAAAATACAGCAAAAATACTATCAACTCTTTGCAATTTAAATTCTTCGGCGAATAAACCCTTTTATATCACATAATATGTATTACAAACATAGCAGCAACTTGCTATTACAAGATTCCATTGCACTGAGATAATGAGCTGAAAGTGGAACCTTGTCATTCCAAGAAAACAAAATAGATTTTATTAAAACAAACATATTAAAACATTTTCAAATTTATGTTCCCATAACAAAAAAATATCAATTTTAATTTGTCTACTCATAAATGTTGAGTAAAATTATTTCTTAGTATTTTTAAGGATAATATTTGAAAATTTCTTTAGCAATTTTTAATACCTATAGACAAAAGATGATTTAGTTCATGTTAAACACATGTATTTTGTATTTCACGTACACAATCTAAAGAGGAACATTATTCGCTATGTATTATAATGGTATGTATTTAAAACACAAGGCATAAGTTCCCAGAAATGTAGTGAAGCAATAACAATATACATCTAGATTATAAATATATACTATTAGTTTGGCAGATTTATATTTCTTCTTTTAAGGCGAATAATATAATATTATTAAAAAGAAAATAAAGATTAAAACCAGGAATTTCAAGTAAATATTATTTAGATAAACTCTCTCAGTTGTGTTCACACCAATGACAATAGAAACAAAAAGAGATGCGGCATGGAAGCATGGTGACAGTTGCCGCACAACAACCAAACTGCACGGACTATCAAAGTGGCGGAGCCAATGAAATTTTGCTGTGTAGATAGAAACTAAGGTAGGGTGCCTTTGTTGTATAGAATGTGATTTATAATAGTATGGTATTGGTGAGACTTGCAGTTTTATATTAATAATAGTTCATGGCCCATCTCCTTTGTTTCAATTATCTATTGTTTAAATCAAATCTAAAAAATAAAAATAAATAATCATGAATATATTATTCAAAGAAGATTTATAGATCGCAACTAAAAATACAATTTTTTACAGATTTATTTGAAGTAAATCTTTACTAAGAAACACAATTTTTATGTAAAACAATGAGAAAACTATTAATTTTTTAAATTATATATTTAATTGTAAAATATATTATTAATCTTTATTAATTACATGTGATTAACTTAAACTCATTGGCACAGCGTCTGTACGGCTTCCCCCGGGCTAAGACCCTAACAGGGCCCAAGTCATGATATTAAAATACATTTTTTTTAAAGATGATTTAAATTTTGAGTTCTAGCACCCTGTTTATGGACTTTGTGGATGCATTACAGTGAAACCCTCTTAAGAAATTCTATTAACATGCTTTCCAACTTAAGAAGTTTGGTTTTTTTTGTCCCTTGAAGACCAAATGGTTCCCACTTATAAGGTTTTCCCGCCTAAGAAATTTATTTATTCCGATCCCTTGGAAAACTTCTTAAGAGGGTTTCACTGTATTTCAATCTATAATAATGTTAAATTTTCTTTTCTCTTCGCATTCAATTGCATCTTACGAATTGATCATTTTCTAGATGGACGGAACTTAAAATTGTCGCCAGTGACGTAAAAGCAATATAGTGATAATTTTTGTTATTTTATTTGTTTATGTTTTTGATGCCCCGAGGTTCCGGAAATTTGTCACTATGCCAATGATTAAATTTAATTTGGATTCACCTTAGCCTTATAAAATCCTAAATCATTGTTATTATTAGTTGGTGTTTTATAATAATAAATTTACTTACTTAAGGTTTATTGATGGAAAATTAACCAATTCATTCTACCTCTCAGGTACACAATATGATCATTTCAAAATAACCATTTACAAGCTTTGTTCATTTTGCTTGTATACTTTAATAAACAAAACTATTTATTCAAAATCTGCTTCCCAATTTTCTAATCAATCTATAGTAATAATTTAAACTTAGTTACACAAAATTTTTTGTCTATTATGGAGAGCTACTAAAATACAATAAATTTATGTTGTGTAATTTTTAAAAGAGAAAATTTTAACTGCGATTTTGAATTTAAAGTGAAAGAAATTATTAAAAACATCTTGTTTATATAAAATGAGATTAATGGAACAAATACTAATTACCAAAGCAAAATAATAAGGATTCTAAACAAAACTAAAATCTAATCATTGAACAAACTATAAACGAATTAAATCATTTTATTCGATAGATTCAGCAGCACCATTGAAAAATCAATTTAAAAAAAAAAATAAAGAAACAATTTTGAAACAATAAAAAAATAGTATTACGACGATAGAAAATAAATCGTAGTATTCAATATAAACCATTTGGTGGTTTTTAATAATAATTATATTATACTCTCTGTTTATCTTTGTACAACGAACATCACCGTTTTATTTCATTCAGGAAATATTAATTACTCATAGACTATTTATTTGATAGTTAACATTTTTTGTATCATTCTTCATCCGTTTCCCCGTCGCTGGAGAACTCTTGGACTTGGGTGGAGAGTCTGGGGGGAAAGGGACCTGTGGTTTGTTGTCTGCAAAGAAAAATAAAGAAAATTTAAAATAAATAAATAAAAGGATACATATATGTACAAGTATAACCGTGTATGAAAGTAATAGATTCTCAGTTTCATGGAAATTAACCAGTCATTGGCCGTACGTACTCCGGTATACCATCGATTTTGGAAACAATTTTGAATCTTATGTATAATGAAATTGTATCAAGAACAAGGTCAGAATCATTTGGGCCATTCTCGTTCTTGACGTAACGAAATATTGCATAGCGTCTAGCCTCTCGGAATAATTTTAATAAATTGTCTATGATGCGGCGGGCAAGAAAGATAGCAGACAAAATGGCCGCCGCATCAAAATATGGACGGAGTTGGTTTAAAATTTATTCTTTCATTGTTTTTGATATAAATTCGTTGGGGAGAGAATAGATTTCAGGTATTATCAGAAATATTGTTATCTACATTATTTTCATGTAATTTTTGTAATATATCACAAAAGAAATGTTATAAATATTGGATTCGCAAGAAATGTCAAAGTTCTTACGTCGTAATGAAAAAATATATTTTTCCTATGTTGGCTTTCAAAAGGTTAACAAAACAAATGCGATAAATTCTGGCTGCATGATTATCTTAAATGATAACCCAGAGTAAGACTACAAGAAGAGAAAGGCATAAGCGGTTTCACCAAATTGTTCCGGGCTGCACTCTGCAGGGTGAAGATTGCCCTGACGATGGTCAATCTCCGATAGAAGAGGGCAACGGAAGAATATGGCTTCCTAGTCCATCCACTGCTGCACGTTGGCCCCCTAGTAACTGGGTGGTGGGGGAGAAAGAGCACTCACGCAATCCTCCTGTAATGGTTGAGCCACTCCTCGAGCATCTGCGCCACCAGCAGGGGCCTCTGCCTTGTCCTCTGGCGGGCCACCAGGAGACCCCCGCCGGTGCTGCAGGTCAGCATCCACTGCTGCATGATGGCCTCCTCGTGGCCCAGTTCCTCGCAGTTGAGGAAGTGAACGGGCAGGAGCTTCCCCTCTGAGTCCGTGAGGGGAAGGAAGATCTCATCCTGTCCATCGTCATCTTCATCACGGGTACTGCCAGATCTAGAAATTAAATTAATTGTATATTATCATTTAGAGATGAACTGAACAGATGACAACACTAATACAGTGAAACCCTCTTAAGAAGTTATCCAAGGGACTGGAAAAAAAAAACTTCTTAGGCGGGAATACCTTATAGGTGGGAAAAATTGGGCCATTTGGTCTTCAAGGGACCGAAAAAAACAAACTTCTTAAGAGTAGGTTATAGGGCAAAAAGGTGATTTGCAGCAAAACGACCCTCTAAAACAGCTGAATTACTACCTTTCGTATGACATTGTCAGACTTCATATTTTTTGTTACCAAATAATGGACTATTATTTTTCAAACAGCGGATTTTTTTTTGTAAATGATGTAAGCATTCGACCATAAAAAATAAAAACATTGATACACCATACAACCCACTTTTCAAACTTCGATTTATGACTATGGTATAATTAATGATTTTACACAATGTCTTTAATTTAAATTATGTATGTAATACACATATCTGTCAAGGAACGGGTTCATATTGTCGTTATGATATCTGTGAATATTAACAATTAAATAAATACTTCAATTTCACCATATTTTACAACACTTCAACAGCTTTCTTGCCATTCCGCCGCATTCCAGGAGAGAAGCCCCCGTTGAACAGAGGTGAAACTGTACGTTCCGTGTTTCACAGCATATGTATTTACAATATGCTATCAAAATGTTTTATTACTGGGTGTAAAAGATCTAAACGGGCTTACTTCAAACATTGCAATAATTTAAGAAGCCAGAAAAACAGTCAGAACTCACAAATTCCCTTTTTTTACGTAATTTTTAACATCAACTGTCAGATTTCTTTCAAATGCAAGAAATATTATGTTTGAAAGGGTGTTCTAGTTCAGTGTATTCCGAATTGTTTGTTACTATCTTCGTGTTGTTTTCAGTTACAAGTATATGTAAGAATTCATTGTCTTTACGAGCTCTGACCTTGTGTGAGTGAACGTTTTTTATGTTATGTCTTGTTGGGCAGTGTACACAGTGTTTGGAAATAAATACTTACTTATTTTTTATCTTTAAAATTTCTAATGAAGTCAATGAAGTTGAATGTACACGGTGTTTGAGAAACAGACCAAAATCTTTTTAAGGAAATTAACAATTATGTATACAGTAGTACCCCGTTTATTTGAACCCCGATAATTCGAAAAATGCGTAGATAATTCGACATTTTCAAAAAAATATTTCATACAAAATGTTTTTTATTCGAAATTCTTTAATTCTTAATTGGAAATTAATTTTTGTCCGCACACTTTTTGTTTGTGTAATTCGAGAAAAACATCGATTTTCGAATTACACGAAAAAAATTATGATAATCATTAGATATTTTTCGTAAATCGGAATCTGACAGACAGCCATGGCGGTAAAACGAGCTTAAATGTGGATTTAAGCGGTTGGAAATCGTCCTAATTCGTACTATTATTTTGTAAATCGGAATCGGTTTCCAGTGGAATGTGGTATATTTACGAATTTACCTAAATGTCAAGGACCGGCCGCGACGGCAATCGGTCGTAAGAATTTGATTTACGAGGAAAATATGCGAAATTTTACGAATTTACTTTGAATTCTGAATATGAAGAGCTAGTTGTGACGGATATCGACTGCGAAATTTCGAATTTATGCGAAAACATATCGTATTTTCACGAACTTACTTCAAATTTCTGAGTTTAAAGGGCCAGCCGCGGCCGTAATCGGCAGCGAAAATTTTATTTACACGGAAATATATCGTATTTTTATGAATTACTACGAGTAGGTATCTGAATTAATGGCCGGATACTACGGGATTCGAGCACCAAAATATTTTTTCGCGATAATTATATGGTATTTTTACGAGTTTACTTAGAATTTTTGAATTAGAAGAGAGAGACGGAAATCGGTTGCCAAATTTCGATTTAGGCTTTGAAATATAACACGAATATACTTTTTATATATCAATTTAAAAGGCGGGCTGCGAAGGATGTCGGCCGCGAAATTTCCATTTATGCGGAAATATATCGTATTTTTACGAATTTATTTAGAATATCTGAATTTAAAGGGCTGGAAATTGGCAGCGAAAATTTTATTTGCACGGAAAAATTATATATTGGTATATATTTTTTCGAATATAAGACCGACCGTGGCGGTAAACGGCTGCGAAAATTCGATTTTCACAGGAATAAGTCGTATTATTACGAATTTACTCCGAAGAACCTACCCGAATTTAAATTTTCGAACGAAGAACTCGATTTTCGGCGACTGTTTATAATTTATTTTTTCATAAAATTTCGATTTACGTGGGAATTTGTTAATTCGAAATTAGATTTTTGGTGTCCCATGGATTTCGAATTAACGGGGTTCTACTGTAGTAATCATAATGATGAGTTCTATAAAATATAGTTTAAAAGGCTGAATATTTAGAAGTTAAATAAAAAAACACCATAAAATTGACTTTAAATGTGAACCACGAAATTCCAAACCATTCTTCTTCTCGTGCCCTGTCCGTCCAACGGACGTTGGCAATATACGCATGTTAAATGTTGAACATTTTAAGTCCGAGAAGGGACTATCACCGCCACCTAGTGATGTAAAAATGAAGATATTTTGACAGGAAATGAATTGTTCCAAGGGTATAATATACGCTTAAGCAGGAAAACATCTTAAGCGAGAACTTCTTAAGAGGGTTTCACTGTAAATGATATAACTAATCTTAGTATTAAAGGAAACATAATCAGTTTTGCTGATGATACAGTATTACTATTTCAAGAAGAAAATTGGACGAAAACATTTAATGTGGCTGAACAAGGGCTTAGTACACTTCAAAATTGGCTTAAAATCAATTCGCTTACCCTAAATACAAGCAAAACTAAATATATAACTTTTTCAATGAACTCAAGAAGCCAACCAGTTAACTCACAAATACTAAAATTACACGAATGTCATAGAAATGATTTTCAATGCCACTGCCCAGTTATGGAAAAAACACAAAACATAAAATATCTCGGTGTAATAATTGATGAAAATCTAAGATGGGATCTACACATCAAAAGTATTACGGAAAAACTCACAAACCTTATATATTTCTTTAAAAATCTAAGAAATGTGGTAAATAAAAAGGATATGAAAAAAGTTAGCATTATGTCACTCTCGAATTGAATACGGAATTATAGGATGGTGATCTGCTACAAACAAGTACATACACAACCTGAATACAATTCAAAAAGGAATTATAAAGACCATACTAAAAGTACCCATCAGAACGCCTTGGATTGAAATTTTCAACAGCTTTGACGTACCAAATAACACGGGCATGTGCCTAGTATGGCGGCCATAAATTCCACAATTGTTATATATTTACTATTCAAAGAATAAAGAAACATTAAAAAAAAAAAAAAAATGTACAACGAATATATGCCAAAAATATATTATTGAAGCAATTCAAAAATACTGAATCTTCTACTAGACAGTGCATCCATCACACTAGATCATACAAAAATGAAATAAAAAATATTCCAAGCTAAAACACCACATTTGGACAAAGAAACCACACATACTTTGCAACAAAACTCCACAACATTCTTCCCCAAGACATAAAACTGATTAAAAGTTTTAATGAGTACAAATCAAAAATAAAAATATGGCTGAAAGAGGTCAATGAAAAAATTCTGATGAAAACACTACAAACTACGTAGAAGAAAACACTACAAAGTGCATAGAAAACAAATAAATTATAATTAAATAACTTTAGTCCGCCTCGGCACAGGACTTCCTAGTGAGGAGGACTAAGAAATACAATATATTATATACTTAAATTCACCTTTATATTTTGTATGCACAATTGTTTTATATAGTCGCTTTAATAAAAAAAAAAAAAGTCAATCACCCCTGAACGCTTCGCCACATTCAGGAATAAAAAACACACCTGAACAAATTTTTCCACACATAGTTTTCCCGCCTAAGAAGTTTTTTTTCCGGTCCCTTGGAAAACTTCTTAAGAGGGTTCCACTGTACGTAATATAATAATTATGAAAATAATTATTCTACATATTTTCATAATATTTATGAAAAAAAAATTAAAAATTACAAACAAATTGGAGAGAACTCAATGATCACAGACTCGGCGGAATTTAGACCAAAACTTAAAACTCACCTTTTCAGACAGTCGTATCCATGAAGCAAAAAAAAAAAAACCTTTTCCTTCACCCCCACATTCCGCAACATTGTAAATAACTAATTTTATAAAAATGTAAGCAAATTCGTATTGGTAAGTTTAGTAAATGTAATGTAATAATATTTTGAAAAAAATTCTCCAGTCCTAAAGAGTCCTAAATTCTCCAGTTTTTTCAAAGTAAATATTAACTCTTTTTGGCACTAATCTTCTTTTCAATGTAATATGAACAGCGGTAAGGGAAGCAAATGTAAAATCATGCAATGTCCGTGTTTTGAAGGTAATGTCCACCGCATGCAAAGTCGTATCTCCTCCAAGCATAAATTTTCTAATTAAAATGTGTTTATCGGAAGTGACCTGCCAGGTAAGTATGTTTTTGTAAATAAATATCTATTTGTAAATAATAAAACTAGATACAGTGAAACCCTCTTAAGAAGTTTTCCTGCTTAAGAAGTTTGTTTTTTTCGGTCCCTTGAAGACTGAATCGCCCAATTTTTCCCACTTATAAGGTTTTCCCAGCTAAGAAGTTTTTTTTTCCGGTCCCTTGGAAAACTTCTTAAGAGGGTTTCACTGTAGAGCCCAAGAATTCATTATAAATTGTACAGCGCCCTTGAGGTGATTTCTCACAAAAACGGCGCTCTACATATTGTCCAATTATTATTATGTAATATTATGCACAACACAGGTAATATAAAAAGCTTAATAAACAAAAATATATGTTTTTTCTTCAATCTTCGCAAAATATATGTATTGATTTTTTTGACTGTACATGTATTGTTGCATCAAATACCTGCAAATATATCCCGCCGTATTTCCGGAAGCTTGCGAATAGGGCTCTATGGGCACGAGGGCAGAGAAGTGGCCGCGGGTGTATCCCAGGCAGATGGGTGACTTGGAGCAAAAGGAGGGGTCCCACAACAGCGGCAGATACACCCCTGTTGAGCAAATAAAACAATTTTAATCATAATAATAAGGTCTTTATTCCCGAGCGCGGCAAGGTTAGTGCAATTCCACACTTCCCACAGAGTATAAATACAGGCAAGTAAGTTTACACATAGAGATGCTGGGGAAAAAATTAACAGTTTAAAATTATTAAATAAAGTATAAATTATGACTGTGATAAATTCAGAGGTAACCGTTTTAATTGCTGTGTGAATTTTGTGTGGTTTTTCATCAAGGATGTTATTCCTCTAATGGAAATTAGTTTAGCATAACTAGTTTGGGCCCGATGTGTCCAAATTAAGTGGAATCAACTGTATATATATCCGCAAACCGAGATGCATACGGACTCAAGAAGTTCAGGAGAGCCGTTGTGCAAGACACAATACACAAAATGTTCAGGAAAACTGGAAAGCGGTCTTTTTAGCAAATCTCTCATAAAATCCACAAACATTTTAGATAGATAATTGAAATAAATATTGTGCAATTATCTAATTTTAATATTTATGGAAATTATGCGAGATTTGCATTTTGTGTTTTGGACTTGGGTTCGCATGGGTTTCGGGAACAGACATATATGGGGCATGATAGAAAAGTTACAAATAAAATCATCACTAACCTTGAAAGCACGCATAACCCAGCGCCTCCCCCCTGAACGAGTTGACTACGTCCACCGCGTACACGAGTATTGGCCGGCGCACCACGTGTGCCAGCGCCCATACGTGCACGTGGGCGAGGGAACGGCCGGGCTGTGCCGCCGCGTGCAGAGCGCGCGCCCAGTCCGCCTCCAGTTGACGCTCATCGGGGGCATAACCTGCTCGCGCGGCTTCAAGGCTCTCTTGGGCATGCCAGCGGGAATAGAAACTGAAAGGTTTAAGATGGAATTCAGACTATGTAAATTGTTGGGAATAGCAGACGAGGTCGAAATAAAGGCAAAATGAGGTAAATAGAATAATTAAAACACTTAGGACTGAAGATGGACGGTGAGAGACCGCAACCATTGGAGAAAATTTGTGGGAGGGGCCAAATCCCAAACTGGGTTGTAGCACCATGGTGGATGAAATAGAACAAAAGCCTCTTTAATCCCTAGAAGACGGGTAATATTTTTTAAATATCTCAAACCAAATGTAATATTGAAAATTATATTTGAAATAATTACAATTAACTTCTAAAACGTAACTCTAAACGCGCACATTGCAGTGCATCTGTAGGTATAGTCATGATATCACTGCACTGGTTGGTCATATTGTAGGGGTTAAACTTAATGATGCAGTCCTAGTTTCAGCCATTCCAAACGAATCTACCAAATATGATTAGCTAAACACTCCCCCACCATCCTCTTCGCCTCCACGCTACCGCCAGCCACGCACATACAGGCGAGAATGGGTACATCTCGGCCGGGAACCATTTATTGGATAACCAACACTTCTGCCATAAGCTACGTTTGGTGACTTAGCAGATGTGCCCGGGCTCATGGGTTGAGGTTTGTCTAGGTCTTGGCGGCGGATCATCTGGATACATTGAACCCCAGATTCCTACCCCCTCATACCTTTTTTCTTTCCCAGAATTTCCTCTCCTTCCTTTACTTAAAAATACCCTCCACAAGCATCCCCAAATATGACATAGGCCCTGAGGGAAATTATTTTCCTCAGGGCCTCCTGTGTGGAGCTAATGTAAAAAAAAATAATATCATATTATATATGTATATAATTGGAACTCTTGTTCGGCATTCACACAAAAGAAATAAAAAAACAAATTGTGTCCAATATGATTAACCTCTTGAATGTCAGATGACAGTTAAAGGTTAAGGCCGTATTTCATAGAAAATGAATATCAGAGCATTCCGAGGAGCTAGAGTGCTCTAATAAAAACCAAAGTCTGGAATGATATTTGCGCAAGCAATTCTGACCTTGTCCTTGTACAGTTTCTGTATACATAAGGGTTAAAATTGCATTTTATTTTTGAACCTCTCAGCTGTCACCCGCCCTCCGGCGGGCTTATGACAGATGACTCGTTAAAAGTGATGCAGCAATCTTGCCAGCAAGCCATCCAATGACGTACTTGGCGTAACCTTAAATAACGAGCTCAGGCACAGGGGCTCCATCGAAGCTAGAGTTAAGTTAGCTTCTCAGAGACAAAGCACATTGTAGATAGCCCGGAGATACTATTATTACTATTTTTAATGTAATTTAAATTAAAAAAAAAAATTATAAAAAAATTGTTGTAATTTTTATTTTTGTGGTATTTAATATTTAATTAAATATAACTACTTATGTTAAACTGGGCCTGCTCTCAACACAGGAGTTCTTAGTGAGACAGGTACAGCACATCACCAATGTAATCTAATTAATAAAGAAAAAAAATATATGCATATATAATAACTACGTAAAATATATGTGAACAAATTCTTGACTTTGGAATTGATAGATTTTCTCATCTTAGAATCTTTACAGACAGATCTTCAGTAATTTCTTTAAAAAGACTTGTATAATACATCATGCCAGAGGATGATTAAGTCATAATGGACCTCCTCCTGTTACCATATAATGCACCAAGGGCTTCAGATTTACAATGATAGAGTGGTATCTTACGCTCTCCCCGCATGATGTAAGGTGTCGGCCAGAGCTCTCCTCAGCGTGTTGTCTCGGTCAAACACGCCCCATGTGGCCTGCAACACCGCGTCCAGTAAACAGTCGCCAGCTGATCTGTTCCACAGGGCGTACAGACGGGAACCTACAAACGTGATTAAACTTTATTCATTACTACGTATAACCACTCAAGCGCTTTTTGCCACATTACGGCACTATTTCCAAAACCTCGGATTGCTTTGTTGTCAAAATGTGGCAAATTTAAAATTTTTTTCACTGTATTTCATTTGGCCTATTTTACTCGGAATGACACGTCTGAACATGAAATGAAACAAAAGTGAAACAAAGATGGAAACATTCGCTCGAGTAACCATAGAGTAAACCTTCATTCGAGTGAACCGTCTGATTCCGGCCTTACGGGGCGCTTGTGGAATATCGAAACACATTAATACGTTAAACCTCGAAACCTTGCATATTCCTTTCCAAGAAACAACTTAATATTCCCCCAACCTCTTGTTCTAATGTGTCAAATAATATCATCCATTGAAGTGGCCAAATTCGGGACACATTTTACGACAGCCTTAGAACTTTTCAAAATATCTTGAATCTGTAGTTTTCACTTGACCCAAATTTTATTGTCTCTTGTTTGTGTTGTTGTTATATACATCGCACATCCGTTTTTAAGTTAGAAAGATCTATCTCCACGAGATGTCACTAGATAGTTTCACTAAAACGCATACACTGTGTCAAAAAGTGCCACGTGACGGGATAGATTGCGATGCAAAGTTTAAGGTTGGCTCTCGACGGCCTGATGTAGTTGTAGAACCATAGCACCAGGTTAGCAAGGTAAAAAGGGGTGTGTTGTATGTTTACCCAATCGCACGGTGAGTTCCAGACTCCAGTTGATGACTCCGGCCTCCCCTTCCAACTGTTGCTGAGCATCGCGATCCAGCAGCTCCTCAAACAGCTGATCCTGGATCGCCTGAGGTAGTTCTTCTACATCTGAAATTACATTAAAACATTAAATATGGAGAGTTAAGAAAATCCGCAGGGTAAATATGTACAAAACAAATATATTTCATCAAACAAAACGTTACAGTTAGATCACAGATAAAAGAAGTTGCGCAGACACACGTTTCTTGCCATGCATACTGTGCTGTAAGGGCGTGATTTATTAGTAGTTCGCTAACGTTCGTTGGTGGCTTGCCACACTACTCTCGTCTCCCACACCACGCTTCTTTCCAGACCACGCAAGGAAACAGTCTTTTGTTTTTGGTTGAACTTCTTTAACTGCTTCTGACTGTAGGAGCCAGTGGGTCTGTGGCATCCCCAAATGGGTTATGTTGTTAGGTTGAAGGGAGTGGGGAAGAGAATGAGATGCGAAGAGGAAGATTGGGAAGTACCTGGTTATCCAGATCTGGTCACCTAACATGGTTAAAGAAATTCTTTTCAATATACAAAATACCACCAAAAAACTACATCCCCAATGACTTTTGGTTCTAACCCATTTAGCACTCGCTCTGTCTCTCTTATACTGTCTGACATCACATTTGATGGAAATGAATATTTCACAATGACGATGAAACATTATAGTTATGTAGTATTATTATAACATACAGTTCTGTATTTGAAATTGAATCACGAAACACATGGCATTTCTCGTGTTCTTCTTTATTCTATGCACATTACAAAAAAATCAGGGGAAAACAGTCCACGGAGGATATACAAGCTGTGCATGTCCCAACATAAGAAGGAAAATAAATACCAATAAATTTTTGATCTGAATACATATTATGAAACATGTCAAAAGAATTAAAAACAAGATGAAAAAAAAACAAAACATCATCCACTTGGATTTCGTCCAAAAAAAAATTAAAACTCGAGCGAATTTTACACAATGCAATACTGCAAAATAAATAATATATTGGAAAATTTCCAAGTTTTATGAAGCTTTTGCTAGTAGTACTACGATTATTGCCAAATTTTTTTGTAATAGTGAAAAATAAATATGTCGTTCCTGAAGCAGATTTTTCTTAAATAACTTAACTTGTAGAAAGCCAGCATACAAAAAATATATTTTATCAATACGACGTAAAATATTTCACAGTTTTCACTTTTCTTACGAATTCAATTTTTATAACATTTCTTTTGTGAAATAATACAAAAATTACATCAAAATAATGTAGATAAAACGAACTTCCTAATAATCACTCAAATCTATGCTTTCCACAATGGATTTATATAAAAAACAATGAATAAATATAGACTTCGAATATGACAGCGTTCATATTATCAAGCGGCAGCCATTTTGTCCGCCATCTTTGGTGACCAGCGTGTCATTAGCAATTAATATGAATTATCCATAAGGGGCAAAATCGCTTCAAACATCCGGACCCGCCGGGGGGACTGTGGCCTACAAGAGGTTAAGAAAGGAACGCTTAAATGGTTTGGGCACGATGAACAGAAGTACACAGATGCGGAAGTGAATGGTATAAGAAACCGGATACGATCAAGTGAATCAAATATTCGAGTCGGGTCTTGTAAAGAGTCAGAAAAACAGAGGAATATGCATGAATGTGAATGAAGCAAGGAGTGTGTTCCAAGACAAAGTTGTGTGGCAGGCTATCCTCTCTGACTACCCATGCGTGGAAACAATGTGATAGTCAGTCGCTTAGTTAAAATGTCAGACGAGGTCAATCCCACAGTTTGAAACGTGAATTTGCAATGTGACAAAAATTTGATGGCAATAATATTGTCAGTTAGAGATTACGATTGAGCAAAATCTTACCAGCCGGAAGGCAGAAGGTTGTGATGTCGTGCATGTACTTGCAGGGGAAGCCTTTCTTCTGGCGTATGATGGAGGCCACATGTCTTCGGATGGAGCTGGCCAGGTCAGGGGCCACGAAGGAGGGGGCCCGTTTGATGCCCGGGCCTCCTCCTGAGATGCGGGACAGCAGGGAGGAGAGGATGTCTTCTTGTTGGAATCTGGAAAATTAAAGTAGGGAGATCAATCATCTATGTACTTCTTTATCATCAATCATTGTCTCATTGCTGAGGATCATGACCCTCACTCCAATTCCCCTAGTGAACCAGACTCCACCACTTTTCTCGGAAACCAGTGAAATTAGATCGTCTGCTTCTCCACTTTGCCAGTGACCATGACTTTCCAGAGGTTCAAGTTCTCAGTTTAGAGAGCAACGAGTCTAAAATATCTTAGGAAACACTGCAGGTAGACAGTTGATAACCTATTATGGATGAAAAACCATATTCAGTAATCAAATCTGAATCCTATTAACCTCTTGAATATCAGATGACATTTGCCTTATTCCATAGAAGCATGGATTATGCATGACCTTTAACCTTTCCCTTACTGAGCTGAAAAAATCCGCGCGTTCCGGTGCTGTGTAATCACTACACAAGCAGAAATGGTCGATTTAAAAGCCGAAAAAAATTAATATTTATAGCAAATCGCTATATTTCATTATAGTAACAGTAAAAAATGATAATAATTGATATTTAATTGCTGAATACATGAAAAAAACATCGGTAGCTCAAAGAAACGATGCTCATACAACATGTGAAGAGACCACCCCGAATGAATGCCGAGCGGCGACTGGAGGCCCGCGTCGTGTCGTCCGCGGTGTAAACCGAAGGAACAAACACGATTGACGACTGACCAGTAACCATGCGGTTCTCTTTCTCGCGCTTACTTATATCGAAGTAGGTGAGAGTGAGACGCGCATAGCGTCGCACTAGCCGCTTGCTTCACACATTTGTACGTATTACCTGCAGCTCTGATCGTATTGCCAGACGTTTGATTGTATTGGTGAATTCATTTTCGATTCTCACAAAATACCTCTGATGGGCCCGAAAGGTACGGATTATTATTTTTTAAAATTTTTTATTTAATGGTTAAATGTATAACGGAGGATTACCTAAAATCTGAACCCAGAATTTTCCATATTTACGGAGATATTAAAGGTGCAAGAAGCAATGTGTAGTAGATACACATCGCAGGCAAGGGAGGGTTAACTAGTCGCAGGCCGCAGTCCCCCCGGCGGGTCCGGATTTTTGAAGCGATTTTGTCCCTTATGCATAAAGAAATTGTATGAAGAACAAGGTCAGAATCGCTTGGGCCATTCTCGTTCTTGATGTAATGAAATACTGCTTAGCGTTTAGCTTCTCTGAATAATTCAAATTAATTCTCAATGACGCGGCTGGCATCAAAGATGGCCAACAAAATGGCCGCCACGTGATAATATGAACGGAGTCATAGTCGGAGTCTATATTTTTTCATTGTTTTTGATATAAATCCATTGTGGAAAGCATAGATTTGAGTATTATTAGAGTATTAGAAAATCATTTTATCTACATTATTTTCAAGTAATTTTTGTATAATATATCACAAAAGAAATGTTATAAAAATTGAATTCATAAGAAAAATGAGAAATGTCAAATTTTTTACGACTTATTGAAAAAATATATTTTTCGTATGATGGCTTTCAAAAGGAAGTTAAAATAAGCTAACAAGATGATTTTCATTTTTCATCAGATCCGACATTTTCATTGTTTGTTTTTGGGGTGTTATGCCGTGTTGCGCTACCTCCTTCTTTAGCCGACGTTTCGGACAGCGTTGTAGTGTCCATCATCAGGGCAGATCCGGCAGATCCGAAACAACGAAAATGCTTTTGGCCGTGAAAATCTAAAAACGTATCAGATCCGACATTGTTCTTCAGGATCGTCAATGTGAATTGCTTACTGTGATATAAAGTCTTGCGTGTGAGAGTGTGTGGCAACGTATCCTGCATATCCTTCTACTTTTTCGACTAATTAATGACTACATATGAAAACCAATGTTTCTCAAGGAATTTAGACATTTTGAGAGGAACATCCTAAGAACAATTTTCATAGTCACAGTTTCTGTTATGGTGAAGATAAATTACCTGATGGCAAGATGTATGAGTGTGTAACCAGCGTCGAAGGCAGAAGCCCTATTGAGCAGACTGACTTCGGAGGCGGTCAGTTGCCTGGTGGCATCACCCCCATTGGACAGGTACTGCTCCACAGGGACCATGTCTCCATCTACAACACCTGAAATCAATTTTGGAAAAGTTGAATAGCTGTTGACCAGCTGCCACATAACATCATATTTAACCGCCCTGCCTTCGGGTTTTTTCTGCAAAATACTCATAGCTGATAAGATTTTGCCAAAATATATGCATTTACAATAGGTTTATTAAAATAAAAGTTTTAAAAACATAAAAAAAATATTTAAATTTTTTTTTTTTTTAAATTAAAAATAAAAATGCCTATGTGATGCGGGATAGTGCAGAATGGTACAATCAACATGAACGTATCACGTACGTTTGTAGGCCTAAGGCGGTTAATTCTGTGGTGCAGTCTTGCTAATGTCACTGCCATTTAATTTATATACAGATCACTAACACACTCCTGTCTCTAAAATAGTAAGTTAAAAAAAGTTTTTTATATTGTCCATCGGTTTTGTGTTAGTACATATTTAACAATGCGAACAGTCATTGTTAAATATGTACTTGGACGAATAAACTAATATTGGGATCTTTTTTATCGCAGATTTGATAAGATGATTTTAATCAGAAAAAAATAAGCATCAGTTAATTTGACATCAAACTTAGCAAAGATTGAGCTTATGGCTAATAATGTGTTGGTGATGCTGGGAATTGTGTTAAAAACCCAATTTAACTAAGCAGAGGTTCAGTTAGGCTGATGATTCAATCTTCTGTGAAGAACTTTTGACAATCTCGAAACTTTAAAAGCAAAATTTATAATCAAGAGAAAGCTTTTTTGATTCAAACTAACTGATCATCTCTTCTGTAGAATGTTTTTTGAAAAAGTTAAGGAGTTAATTGACCGCTAAGTTTAGTAGTTATCAAATCAAGGAAACGTTTATACCTAAACAAGCCTGCAACCACGCCCAATCCGTCTGTCGATGTCTTTTGGGCCGTCTGTTATTTGTGGCCTCCAGATCGTGAACTGGACTCTTCTGGCCGCATATATCATTGAGACCTACAAACAAATCCATCAATTATCATTTAGATACAATGAACGGGATGCGACTGACAAAAACTTAACACAAATAGTACAACAAGAGTTTCTTATCATTATTTTTACTGAAATAAAGATTACTAACCAATTATAGGTTAACATTCATGAAGAAGATGAATATCATATTGGACTGGGAAACTTTTGAGTATTAACTGCTGGGCGGCGAAGTATATATGTACGAAGGTAGGGTAAGGCTTGGCTATGTAGATTTTGACCCAAATTATAAATAAATTTTTTTGTATTTTTTTTTTTATTGTTATCCCTTTCAGGCCCGAATTAAAACTAGCAGTATTAGAACATATTTAATGCTTCATGAATATTGGTAGTCATCTGAAAATTTTTCGTTTTTTTTTTCAATAGTTTAGAAGTTATTGCTACTTTCATTTGAAAGAACATTTGGTCTCATTCATATAAAATGACAAATCTTAAACTATACACAATGTGACTATTTATTTTTTCCCCAAACCGGGACACCGAAAAAAAGATAAGTTCTTCGTAATAATAATAAATTTGGACAACCTATTTAGCGCTGTTTCCACGAAAAATCGCCTCAAGAGCGTTGCACAAAAGAGGCTAGAATACAATTCATCCTGCAGCTACCAACCGCATGGACGATTGAAATTGAAATTTTAATGAAATGAAATTTTTATATTTTTTGAAAATCCACCGCGAGTTTCTTTCCTTATTTGAAAACGGGACATTTTGGCGTCCCGAAGCTGTGTTCGGGGACACCGGGACACGCTGCCTGAAAACGGGACTGTCTCGGTGAAAACGGAACTTCTGGTCACATTAACTATACAACAAAAATATAAGATTTTGAATTTTTTTTTAAATTACACAAAAATTAAACAATGAAAATATAGATACGTTTTTTAGATTTTCACGGCCAAAAGCGTTGGGACACTGCAACGCTGTCCGAAACGTCGGCTAAAGAAGGAGGTAGCGCAACACGGCGTAACACCCCAAAAACAAACAACGAAAATGAAAATATACCTCTAAAACTCAAAACACAAATCACAAAACAAATCTGTCAAGATAAAAAACTAAAATCTTTTTTGAAAATAAAAAATGGCCCTACCACCTAAACCAGCAGATAAATTTCAACTTAAACAAATTATACTAAAGTGCCTTCAAGTTTGGTTATTAACCTTTTCATTACTGGCCTTTTTAGCTCAATCTATGCCATCACACGGCACGTTTTCATACAATGTATGTATTTTAGTGAATCATAGATCATATATGCAGCATCTGCATAAAGAAATAGCTGCTGATGGATCACATGTGCGTCAGCCTCGTATGTAAGGTTAAGTGAATCACTTTGAAATGGTGGTTTCCTCACTAAACATGCCATGCATCAATTTATTACCAAACTGTGTCCTGGAAGAGTGTTTGTTGTTAGGTTTGACATCCGAGGAGTCGTAGCCAGAGATGATGTGGTCTTTGTCGTGCGATGGTGTGTGCAGCGGGCTAGATAGAGACGAAACATTCCGCGAGCTCCCGCACATGGCGCACTTCACGGACTTGGGCCAGTTCTCAAATGTGCACATCTGAAATAAAAGCATTATGATTTATTAGGAATTTTTTAGAGATTTGACAATTTGCATCACATTTTGAATGCTTTAAAAGGTCTTATATCGTAGGTAAATTCCATCACCCTTCAGGGCTGGTGGTAGTCATCGAATCTAAGAGCTACAAAAATAAATTATGTGATGACTGCACAAGAATCCCAACTGTTAAAGAAGGGGGAGAAAGGTAAAGAAGTATTTGAAAGACTTGAAGTAAGAGCAAAACTCTGGAAGTGCGAGAAATTTGTAATTTGTAATTAGTTTTTTCATAAACTTTAGGGTTAGGAATTTACAAACACATCTAATTTGAGTTTATAACATAATTTCCATCATGAG
This sequence comes from Limnephilus auricula, assembly GCA_951813805.1. Lineage (NCBI taxonomy): Eukaryota > Metazoa > Arthropoda > Insecta > Trichoptera > Limnephilidae > Limnephilus > Limnephilus auricula. Next base: position 12,957,270 of record OX638409.1, on the reverse strand, counting down.
CTACGCAGCCTGGAAATCCCCATTCAATTTCCAAAAAATAAGTTAAGAAACCATACTGTTTGTTCCATATTTAGGTTATTGAGAACAAAAGATTATTGAAAGTTTGGCAAAGTCGGGCGTAAGTACATAAATAATGCATGTTTAATTGAATAACCTGGCAGCACCACTTCTTGGGCCCCTGCGATGGTTGCTGACTGCTGTCCGCTAGAACAGGGGGCGCCTCACTCTCCCCGCACATGTTGACCAGGGACATGGGCTCAACGATGGTTTCTAATGAAGGGATGATTGCTGGAAATTAAATATAATACACCATATTTATTTAATCTAGTCTAGCCGACCTCCATCATCGAGAGGTAAGGCTCTCGACTACGAGTTTGTGGGTCACAAGTTCAAATCAGTGCGCGCATATTTAATTTTATTTAATTAATTCGTTTTGCTTCACAATGAAATAACCCTTCAGGGGGCCTAGTCTCGATCTTTCGGTTTCACAAACAAACACGTTTGCCGTTTAACCTTTCTTGACGGTGCTGTCAACTAAGCGGTTACGGTTTGTATTTACTGAAATATCTTTGTAAATATACTAAACATAGAGTTACCATTTTAGGTATTCTTCCACAATACATTTATGTATTGGATTAAATAAATACATTACACTAATATTTACTGAGTGTACAGCATCGGAGCGCGAGAAAGTTTTTAGCACGGTCAGAGGAGGGTTAATACGGATTTGTGACGTAGCTAAACCCGCGTTACGGGCGCTGTGAGAGATATAGACTTGGCCCCCAGGCCTCGACCATATTTTGTCAGAGGGTCAAAATATTTCCACTGTGCAATAAAATCCAAATAAATGGAATATTTCTGAAGATATCCAAAAAATAAAAAAAAACTATTGTGGAAAGGTGATAAAATATGCTCTTAAATTTTATAAATTGAAATAAACATATAATTTTTGAAGTATAAAATTTTTGCATACAAACAAAAAACCACCCACATATTTTTTTAGGCCAATATGTATATAATAAACATTATCGTCAACTCACTTTCTGCTCATTTCATGTAAAAATAGTTTTATAATTATTTTTTAAATTGTGGTTGGAAATTTTGGATTCATAAAGGAGTACATTTTAATTATTGTGCGATTAACTTTTAGATTTGTATATACCCAAAGTATGGTGTTTTTTTCTTTCTAATGGTACCGGCACACATGCTCATTAGTAGCATGCTCATTTGGGCGTGAAACACATGCTACTAGGTAGCGTTGCGGGTGGAAGGGAAAATGAGCATGCTCATTTATGAGCAAGTGTGTCCGTAGCTTAACACCGTTTAGATCATATTTCTAACCATGACAGTAAGGGAGACACAATGATTTCTATCAGACCTGTATGAGTTGTTCCGAAAACCGAACAAATAGAACTGACGGGTTAACTTCTTCATCATCAGGTTTACCAACATCATAATAAATTGTAACAATACCCTTATGGTGGCTGCCATGCTGCCGGCAGACGCTGACACTGGGGGGGTTGTGTGTGTGGCACTCGGGGCATTTCCACGGGGCCTCCGAGGCGGCTCCGGCGGAGCTCTCCTCGGCTTCCCGCAGACGGAAGATGTCCTCATTCACCAGGGACTTTACCGCTCGACACATTGTGCACTAAATAAAATAAATTACACTTATAAACGATATCAAACGAATTAATTTATAGTGTCAATTTTTTGTACTTATGTGCTGATTTTTACAGTAGTTTTTTCCTTGATGCATTTGAATGAAAATATGTTTTAATATTTTGTTATTCAGCGGTACATTCTCTCTGCCGACCCCTTCGGCGACACTAAGTTATGTTTTGTGGATGAAGGTATATACTATATTTTCCCTAAACCAACTGCAAATTGTATACAGAGTGTAACAGGACATATCCGAGAGATTTTACTCAGCGATTCCTGAGCATATTTGGAGTAATAAATGTATTTGTCATTTTGCTGTCCGATGACATTTTATTTCTAATAAAAACATTAAAAATATTTTTCCACCACGCGTCGCAACTGAGTTTGTTACAAGAGAAGCGCGTATGTATTCTAGCGGGTCTTGATAAGCGTTGTGTCTCATTCTAGAAGCATGCCGCATGCACGAAACAGTGTGAGTTTCGCTCAAACCCATCGCAACGGGGTATTTCCGATAGCTATCGGATCAGTAGCGACGTGAGTTTGAAAAAAATTTTTTTTTGCTTTTAATAGAAAAAAAGTATCATCGGACAGCAAAATGACAAATTCATTTATTACTCCAAATATGCTCAGGAATTGCTGGGTATAATCTCTCGGATAAGTCCTGTTACACCCTTTATATGTCAGGCAGCCAACTGTCGGGGGATCAACTGTCATGGAACTGTGTATCTTTAAGTGATTAACCTATAGGAGGCCAGGTGTTTTTGGAAAAAACTGCGCGAAATTAGCTTCCTGGATTTTGCTCAAATATCGTATAAAAACAAAGGAATTTTTTTTTTTGTGATTGTTTTCTGTTTGCCAGATAATATACTTTATTATTCATATATATTTCATGATAATATCGTTACAAGTTTTCCCAGAATAGCTATTTTTAACAAAAAAAATGTGAAAATATGTCACATTTAACAAAAAAATGTAAATAAAATATATTCATACGAAAATGATCAATTTTTTTTATTTCTCTACAAACCTGAATAAACACCCTACATGAAAAAAACTAATTCAAAGGTACGTTTTTAGATTTTCACGGCCAAAAGCATTTTCGTTGTTTGTTTTTGGGGTGTTATGCCGTGTTGTGCTACCTCCTTCTTTAGCCGACGTTTCGGACAGCGTTGCAGTGTCCATCATCAGGGCAGATCCGGCAGATCCGTCGACGGATCTGCCGGATCTGCCCTGATGATGGACACTGCAACGCTGTCCGAAACGTCGGCTAAAGAAGGAGGTAGCACAACACGGCATAACACCCCAAAAACAAACAACGAAAATAATTCAAAGGTGTTTTCGAAGAAGTAATGACATAAATACTTGTTTGAAAATGAAATGACAGTTGAAAACCGTTTGTAAAAGTGACGCCAAGTTGACCATAGATATTTATTATAAATTATTCAGATGGGTTGGCGCTATGCGGATTTTGCTATGTCAAGACCGAGAACGGCGCAAGCGATTCTGACCTTGTTCTTCATACAATTTCTTTATACATAAGGGACAAAATCGCTTCAAAATTAATTTTTTTTGTATTGCGACCCGCGGCCACCGGTGGGCGAACGGCATTCGAGAGGTTAAGTAATCAAACAAAGTGTTTTATCATACATTATAATATGAAAAATGTTAAACAAGGTCTCCTCTAAAGCCTGACATCCACCTCGGCTGTTAACCTTCAGAATCTACCGAAATCATGCATTCCTTTCGCAGATGACGATAAGTTTGAAATTCCCGCTTAATACCAACCACCTGTTTTGATATATGCAAAAAAAAAAAACATTGTCAAAATGCATGTTTTATTTTGTTTTGTGAAATTCAGACATTCGAATTATAACATAAAGTATTTAATTAGTCACATTATACAATAAAACGATATGTGAAAAGATGTTCGTAAGTAGGAGATTTACACTTCAAAGCATTTTTTTAGAGGCCTGATAATTTATACTCACCATTTATAACCCTGTCACACACAGCACAAGTCTAGTCAAACATACTACATATTATATTATACTCTTATAAATAAATTTTGGTACTTTCAAAGCAAATTTCGTTCTTAACCTCTCAACTGTCGTTGGCCTGACTTTTTTTTCCTTTTTTTTTTAAAATGCGATTTTAACCCATATGTACAAAGAAACTGTGTGAAGAACAGGGTCAGAATCGCTTGCGCCAATTTCTTTCTTGACGTAACAGTTGATTTGATTAATCTAGCTAAACGGAATGTTTTTAAAATTAATATCCATAACATTGGAAGTGTCAGTTTTTTAAAAAGTTTTCAATACAAAAAGTATCAATGTGATTGCTTCTTCGAAAACACATTTGAATTGTTTTTTTTTTCATGTAGGGTGTATATTCAGGTTTGTGTAGAAATAATAAAATCAGTTCATATTCATATAAATATATATTTTTTTGATGATTGTTTGCCGAATGGGTGATTTTTTTGTTGTTGTTAATGTTTGCTATTCTGCGAAAACTTGTAAAGATATTATTATGTTAACATATATGAAGATACATTATCTGGTAAACAGAAAACAATCGCAAAAAACAAAACAATTCCTTTGTTTTTATATGGATACTAGCTGGCACCAGCATAGCAACGCATGCCATTTAATGAAGAAATTGTTTCTCCCTGCGCGTCCTTTCCCATTCGTCCCGTTCACCTTCCCCCACCCCTTCCTCTCCCGCGTCCCCTTCCTCTCTCGCGTTCCCGACTCCTCCACTTTCCCTCTTCTCACTCTACTCCCCCCGAACCCCTCTCCTGAGTTTCCCTTACCCCTCCTGTATTCGCCTCCCCTCTTCCGCAGATCCCCCGCTCCTCTTCCGCGGATCCCCCTCCCCCCCCTAAGGGACAAATGTCAAATGTTTGTTAGGAAAGTAGGTAGAACAGTTTATTTGGGAAAATGAAATTGTTGTTTTTACTATCTTCCTCGCAATTTTTCCATATTTTCTCACCGTTTAAACCTTCCCTGGACTACGACAAATATTTCAAAATCAAAATCAGAAAAATTGACCCAGCCGTTTTAGGGAGACAAACGAACAGCAATTGATTTTTATATATATAGATTTGACCAAAAGTCATCAAGGTAATTTACACGAGGTTTTTCGAAATACCATCCAACATTCAACAGGTTAATGCATTTGTATAACAAAAGAGCATGAAGTGTGTCAGATGATTCTTAAAAAACTACAATGCATTGGCGTGGCATTACTGAGATGGTTTCAGTCGCAAACAAAGGAATGAGCCTGAGAAACAAGACAACTGGTTCTCATGTCACTGCTGGTCATTGACATCCGCAATAATTCACTTTGCACCTAACTAAGGCACTCATTCCATCTTTTCATACATGTATCATCATTCAAAATTCGTTTCAGGTAAGAATGTATCAAAAAGACGACACATTCTCATGTTCTGACGTCTACGTCCACGAGTCCATGTTTGAGAAAAAGTCAACTACAAAGTTTTGAAATACCGCTACCGTATCAAAATACAACTAGCCGTTGAGAATCAATACTCAACTATGTTGAAGAAAATTTATTTCAACAGATGTGTATAATAATAATTATAGACATGTTTTTTGCTATTAGGCCCTGAAGGCTGCTTTTTAATGGACTTCACCCAATTTAATCAAGGTCCCTGATAGTAGAGTTTTGCCCCTTTGTACGTGCAACAGCAATTATTAGAATGTGTGCAAAAATTTACTTATCACGTAGCTCTTAATACAAGACTTTGCAAGTTTTCCTAACCTATATGTAGCGCTTTGCGTCGCTAAAATCTACCGGTGGCAAGTAAAATATAGCAACTGTTTTTTTCAATAAAAGTTCCAACATCTCAACAGTTTCCGTTGATCCAATGTCCGATCCAATAATACTCAACATTAGCATTTACATATTCAACAGTTGACAATCGGCGAGGATAACTATGATGGCTTTTTCATGGCGATATCATTCAATAATGCACAATAATATTGGGCATACCCAGGAATGATCGGTCTTACCTTCAGAGACAGTGGAAAGTTCTCATAGGTGCAATAGTCACATATCCACTTCTTTCCTGGAGGTTCACAAGTGGACACTTGCTGTGAGGCGGCGCTGGCATTGGTCATGACGGCTTCGCTGGTCTGAAATAACAATAAAAACAGATAAGTTTACAACAAGAGACTAATACAGCCTTAGACTTAAAGAACTGGAGGGAAACAGCAAGAGATCAGCAAGAGTGGAGGAGTTCTCTGGAAGTAGTCAAGACTCTATATTGAATGTACAATTCAAAAAACATAAAATCAAGAAACGAGTACAGTTTATAAACCAATGTCAAAATAACTAAAAAGACCCATTTTACGGTTTTTAATTTATTTATACTATGTTTTTACAGATGTTTGCACTTATGTGAGAACATCCAATTATAAAAACTCAGTTATCGTACAAATAGAAACAATTAAACATTACATACAATTAAATACAGATACATACAATTAGAAAAAAGTAAAAACACAAATGAAAACAATAAAAATAAGTAATAAAAATAAAATACAAAATTTTATACAAGCTCCTCAAGTAACACATATTACAATGAGAGGCAAATACATAGGAATCACGAAAGGCATGCAAATAGAGACAATTGACACAATATAATTAGTTAACCATATTTTTTAACAGCGCCAGAACTTTTTTTTTGAATCCGTACACATTATCGACGAAAATATCTACTTCAGCACACTCTATCTTGTTAGTGCTAACAGAACATGTTGGAGTGCTAACAGAACACAATGATATTATGCATAGCTTATATCAGATTTTATATAGCATTCCGTAAGCATATTATTACAGTATTTTTTATCAACAAATACTCAGATTTATTTAAAATAAATTCCAGTTGTGAGATTGATATGCCTTTTCTCACTGAAAAAATATATTATACTCTTCATAATGAAACACAATATATTTTTCTGAATAAAAACATGAAACAAATTGATTACTTTGTTACCGTGAATTAACACACTTCTGACGGAAAAGATAGTTGTTCCTGTGCGACTAAGAGCTTAAGTTGTAATTTTTTGTATAAAATGCTTTATTTACCTAAAAAGAAATTTGTATCTCTATACTATTACATATTTTATAACAATAATTAGAATAATATAAAAACAAGCTTAAATTATCCGACCGTTTTGTGCATCGTCCGGATGACAAAGTATCGCCAGTCCCTTGAAGGTCATTATATCCGGATTCTACTGTAGGACATATGTGGTTGGCGTTCTTCAGTCAATTATTTTATTGTGAATTGTTCGTTTGGTTAATTGTATTTCTGTATATTTGAACATCAGATAATTTCACTTTTGCGGGAGCGTAGTTTGCGATTATTGTTTTTGTTGTATTTTGACAAATTTAAGTGTTCTCAAGTATTTCGATTGCAATTAATAACTCAGGTACGGGGCATACGTCATTCCTATGTCTACCGACGTTAAATTATCGTGAAAACAAGCTTATGTGTCCAAACGGTTAAAACCGTTAGTTAGTTAAAAAAATTATATTATTGAAAATCTAATATTATTTTAGAAAAATATAATTTTTATCAATAAATAAGATAATTATAAAGTGTGATACCTAATACTATACTTTTATTCCGTTTACCTAGTTTTAACCGACTTCTAAATACAGGGTTCTTGTAAGAAATTTGACTCTCAAAAGAATTCTAAATCGTTCTAATGCTGATATTTGGTTCTTCTGACTAATGAGTTTGCCGACCACTGATCTAGGCTTGTCTAATCACATTAAAATGATCTCATTCCTCAATCAATTGAATTTCATGGCCAAATTCATGTGAGACATTATTTCACCACTACATAAAGATCCCAGTATGAAAAACAATACAGGTCTAGCAAAAGCATTTTAAACTATAATTACGGAGGTAAATTAAAAGAATCTTGGCACATAATATCACAAACAAAATTAAATACAAAGTTTGCCGATTCAAACGTTGCACTAAATCTCATAAAAGTAAAAAAAATAAAAAAAAACTGCATACATACAAAATAGTGGCTGGTGGATTCACATTACTTAATAATAAACTATTATTTGAGGTGGGTGACCTCTGCCAGTGAATTGTACTTGACCTTGGCAATGATTTTGTACAGAATGCTGACTTTTAATGAATGCCAAATCTTTGCAGTGAATATTTTTTGGCTTAGATAAGTATTTATTTAAAAAAACGTCAATGAGGTAATGTTGTAATAAGCAAAAAGTGATTGAAAAATCTTGCTTGAAGTGGCTTCATGTTTAGTGATCAGATCTTTAGCCAGATAATTCCCAATATTTGCCAAATTGGGGATGCCATAGTCCCATTATGTTCGGACAGTTGAAATTTTTTATATCAGCTCCAAACATGAGGTTCTTCTTAAGGAAAGGAAGTAGAGGAAGTTCTGGAAAGGAAAAATGTGTGAGAAGTGAGTAGGAATCTGGGGGTCGGTGTGTCCAAGAGTGACAGACGTTTTTAATCCATCCCTCCCACTGCAGTGTAAGGCGATGGGTCGAGAGTCCGGCTGGAGGACAAAAAATCTCCTTCAACTGGCATCTCCAGAATCATCCAGAATCATCTACCATCTAATCTACCAAGTTGATGGGCCTGCGCCGCCAAGACCTGGATAAAACCTCACCTCATCCACCCACGCACCCCTGCTAAGTCACCAAACGTAGCGAACCAGAGGAGGCAGAGGTGTTTGCTTCTTGGGGCGGCGGTGCCCTTACCTACCCCTAATATGGGTTTAACTGGGCAGCAAGTTGTAAAAAAACATAAGTGTTAAAATGAACATTAGCAAAATTATAACAAAATATATGTAGGTACCTATTGATAAAACAACAAAGGACAAAGATGAACCAATTGATGGCAATTTTAACACCGATAATTTAATATTTTTCAAAAAATGCACAAGATGTCTTAATATGTGTTCTGGAAGGATATTAAATATAAGTGTAGACTGACACAAATAATTTCTTTGACCAAGAGTTATATGTTATCCACTGGAGCGACAGAGCAATTAAAGTATTACACAATACAATAAAGGAAATTTTTCCGCCCAGATTAAAAAAATCATACCTCCGAATTTGAATATGGAGACATACAAACTGATTATAGTTCTATGTAGCCAAAGAATTCCCCTATCTTTTGTCTATTATCACATATTTGTAGGATTTATAAAAAAAATATAATTATATCTTTAAAACATTTTAAAGAATCTAGAGAATATTTATTTTGGTATATTTTGAATGTACAATGTATTTATATAGATAGTCGTTTTAATAAAAAAAATTTTTTTGAAAATTTGCCACAATTTGGCAACAAAGCAATACGAGGTTTTGGAAATAGTGCCATAAAGTGGCAAAAAGCGTTTGAGTGGTTATACGACAAGATTTGGATATATTACTGTTTAGGAAGAACTAAAGTGAAGGTGGGTTGGCTTACATCATCTCTTTTAATCAATTTATTGTCTTCGGACAACACAACGGAAGAGGATGCATCTGAAAGGTGAAGGAAACGGAATTGAAGATACTTTCAGTAATTAACCTGGTAAAGAATTATGAATCATGATGAAGAATTGAATCTTAGAAATGATATAATTTGTGTTTATCAAAAGACTGACACAATCGAGTGACGTTTCAAATGAATTTCCTAAATACTGATTTTACTATAATATATATTTTTTCAGTTTTCTACAAAGATAATATACATGTAGAGAAAATTTAACTGAACTGCCTTAAAGCAACACAAGTATACCCACGAACTGGCGATGCCTATGTGGGATTTTTTTGATATCAAACCATTATACATTTTTTCTTCAAACTTCGTAAAATAACTTTATGGGGTCATTTTTAATGAAATTTTGATTATATAATAGTGGTTGATACAAAGTTATTTGTTTAATTAAATTTATACTTTTATTTATTTTAATCGCAAAATGAGAATAATTAAAAAAAAAAAATATTTTTACCTTATAACGTAATGAGTTAAACCTTAAATTATAATATTTTAATGAATGAAGGTAATATTAGCGAAAATCAACCGAAAATCTGAAATAGAAAAATCAGAAAAAGATACAGAACTCGAACCAAATGCCCTCCAGATAGTGTTGGGATAAATTTATCACTTATTGTTTTAATAAGCGACATCTATTGACTTTTCTGCAAGTCTAGGATGAATATTTTATTTTTATTTTTAACTTAACCGCTTGGACACTTAAGCTTGTTTTCACGATAATTTAACGTAGGCAGACATAGGAATGACATATGTCCCGTACCTGAGTTATTAATGAGTTAAACCTTACTCAGTGGTGAGAGCATCTGCCCGGAAAGCCGAAGGTCCTGGGTTCGAGTCCCAGATGTATTCGAAACCTTTTTCTGATTTTTTTTGTTTCAGATTTTTAGTTGAGTTTTGCTAATAGTTTCTTCATAAAATAAATTTTAATTTTATAACTAAGAAATCAGTGTCTGTATTTTTTCTGAGACAAGTGAAATTTTTTACCTAATAACAACAGAATTTCGATAAAGATTATTTTCAGTAAAGATAGATAATGTCAAAAAAGATGTTAATTTAATGAAATATGGACAATATTGGACGCATTTCTGTAAGAATTTCAACGAGTTATTATGATTTATTTATTTAATTATTTATTGATAAAAAAGACAGTAATTTGAATTTGCAAACAAAAGAGTGTAATGGTATAATAGCTGTTCTTATTAGAATTATTCTAGATTTTTCCAAACCCCATGCATACACTACCCAATAGTGTAGGCATAAACAATAATGTGTTTAACCGCTTGGACACATAAGCTTGTTTTCACAATAATTTAACGTAGGTAGACATAGGAATGACGTATGTCCCGTACCTGAGTTATTAATATTTTGAAATCCTGGAGTGATTTTCAGACAATAGAACATTATCTGCCATTTGGCTATACATTATGTACGCTATTTTTAATATAAGAAATCCTGTAGCCATTATTGATCTTAAAATGGCAAAGCTAACTTAAAATTTGGACACATTAGCTCAGTGGTCGGAGCAGCAGCCCGGAAAGCCGAAGGGTCCTGGATTCGAGTCCCAGAGGTGACTTGTTCTTTTCCTGATTTTGCTGTTTCAGAATTCAATTTGAGGTTTAACTCATTAAGTTAAAATAAATATTCATCCTAGACTTGCAGAAAAGTCAATAAATGTTGCATATTAAATAAAAATGGATAAATTTATGCTGACACCATCTAGAGAGCATTTAGTTCGAGTTGAATCTTGCAATCACACATAAAGATAGCAGCCAATAAAAAATTGGGGGTGTGTGTCTTTAAATACACTACACATGCTCACCGAGGGAGGACGGGGGAGTTAAAAATTGCAAAAAGTAGATCACATAGTATGGGTTGGGTACGTTCCCTAATGATCAAAGTCATGTCCTCTGTAATAGCTCTTTGATCATTGATTCTATTCAATAACAATGAGTCATCAATTATTCCCGTATCCCACAGTCGTGGATCACAAAGAATCACTCACAAAGTGCATTTAACAATGCAAAGGTGGGTGGGAAAAATATAAATTGAAAATCGCTGATACAGAAATCAAACTACATAATGAAATTTAAATACATGGCCTTTCTTGTAGCTTGTTCAGGTTTAAATACATGGCATTTCTTGTACCTTATCCACTCGAGCGCTTTTTGCCACATTATGGCACTATTTCCAAAACCTTGAATTGCTTTGTTGCCAAAATGTGGCAAATTTTCAAAAAAATAATTATTATTAAAACCATTATACAATATATTGTACATTCAAAATATAACAAAATAAATATTCTCTAGATTCTTTAAAATGTTTTAAGGTTAAAGATTTAATTATATTTTTTTGTAAATCGTACAAATATGAGACAATAGACAAAAGACAGGGGAATTCATTGGCTACATAGAACTATAATCAGTTTGTATGTCTCCATATTCAAATTCAGAGGTATGATTTTTTTAATGTGGGCGGAAAAATTTCCTTTAGCAATCCGAGAAAAAATATTTTAATTGCTATGTTGCTCCAGTGGTTATTCAGGTTTAAATACATGGCGTTACTTGTGGCGTGGCAGAGCTGTAAATAATCGAAGAATCGCCTTGGTGAAAGATCACAGAATCGAAATAGAGTTTTGAAATATTTTTTTAGGTGTAAAAAAATAAGATGAGATGCCATTATATCTCTTGACTCTTTATCAAACAGAAATGCTGTCATTTTGTACTACTCGGGATGCTGAGGCTGTAGCCGGCTGACTGCTACTGACTCAGCACATTCTACACACTAATAAGAAATATCTCAGACATATACCTACCATAGTATTCAATAAGGAAAAATAGTTTTAAAATTAGGGCGAAGTCAGGCATTATAAGTAATTTATAAATAGAGCATTATGTTTACAACCTGTACATGATTCATAAATGATTTAATATTCGTAGTATTATCTGAAAACGATTCAGCAGATTTGCATGGTAATAGTATTAAATATTTTTTTTTCACAAGCATACAAGTCATTAACATTTTAATATATTAAGAGAATATTACCAAAGAATATCGGAAATTAGTCATTTTTAAATCAAATTCTAGACGTATTGACTCTTTTTTACAAAAAAAACTGGTTTTGAAAGATTGTTATTTTATCTGGTGCACGCAGTTTTAAAGTTTTGAAAGACTAAGTTTATTTTTAATATACTAACGCCCTTCGTTCACGTAGCTACTTACAAGCGACGCTACCGCTAACTGTAATACTATTTTGCTAGTGCAGCGCCTAGCGGCAAACACTAATAATAGTATGGAAAATACAGACAAGCGTCGATCGCGTCGCTTGAACGTAGCTCCATAAAAGAACGGCGTAAGGTTATACCGTTGGCCGTTGAAAAATTTTTTCAATTTCCAAACGATTGATTCTATCAAACAACACAAATTTCAAATCACATAATCATACAAAAAAATAAATCTATACATAATCTAGTAAACACAGTTTTCAGAATTTTAATTTTAGTTAAATTAAAATCATTAAAAATAAATCTGAGAACGTGTTTTGTGACAAAAATACCGCAGTTTTTCTATTTATTTAAGATCTTAACAAACTAAAATATTAAAAAAAATTTTTACACACTTATTTTTTTTAGACATTATTGAAAAATCATAAATACTTATGATCAAAAAATACTTACAAGAAGTACAAGATTTTTGTAGCTTACTTGAATGTAGGTATATATTAAAACAAGTTTTTAATGAAATACATAGATTTAAATCTTTAATTTAAAAAAATTGATAAGGGGAATAATCGATCTTTCTCATTGGAACCTACATGTACAGTGACAAGCATTTTTAAACTTTTATTCTCAGCCGCTGGTCAATCGCTCTTAAGTGGTCTTTGCCAATAATTTGAATTTCAAAACCACTTTAGGTATACGTAAAATAATAAATGAAAACATCATTGCTAATAGTTGCAGGCAAAGAGGGAGGCATTTTGGCACAAAACAAATTTAATGTACACACATTGGGATTTCTGATTAGCGTGGTTTTAATTTAGGCAAATATTGCAAATGAATTACTTATGAATGGAAAAGACTGTAAAACACTTCTCAAATCTACATTCGAGTTAAGGCAATACAGTATAATGTGAAGAATGGATTCTTTTAAAAACATATTTTTATCAATGTTTTTGGTCATACTTTCAATGGTTCTATAAACATTCACCGCCCATAATACACTGCAGAATATTCACTGAGGTTCACCATACACAATATATCCATAGGAGCGACAGAGCAATTTAAAACTTTTTTCTCGGATTGCTAAAGGAAATTTTTCCGCTCACATTAAAAAAATCATACCTCCGAATTTGAATATGAAGACGTACAAACTGATTATAGTTCTATATAGCCAATGAATTCACCTATCTTTTGTCTATTATCACATATTTATATGATTTATAAAAAATATATTATTAAATCGTTACCTTTAAAACATTTTAAAGAATCTAGAGAATATTTATTTTGTTACATTTTGAATGTACAATATATTATAGTCGCTTTAATAAAAAAAATAAAAAAATTGCCATATTTTGGCAACAAAGCAATCCTTGGTTATGGAAATAGTGCCATATTTTGACAAAAAGTGCTCGAGTGGATATACAATAAAATGGCTGAATGGTGATAAAGACTGTTTGAATTACATTAATATTAACAATTTAACCTAACTTAACCCAACGGAACTGTTATTTCATTTAGTTCCTTTTTAATGTGTCTTATTTTTTTAACTGAATCACTTCAGAATAATGGCAAATAATTTTCACCTCGGTGAACGTTCTGCGCTGAATGTTTCCCTCGTTGAATGTTCAACGGTGAATTTTCCAAAGCCCATTTCAACAGATGGTGAAACGTGTAGTTTCATTTTTATATAGAAAGTTTTGATGATTTTTGAAAAAACTTAAAATCACTTACGGTTGTAAATAAATGTTGCGGCGAGTTGATTTCACTGGAGCCGTGATGTGAAGGGCTCTTCCGGATCTGAACATCGTCTGGAGACTCCCTCAGCAGGCTCTTGCTGCCGTTCTGATGGTTATTCGCTTGATGCCTATCATCGCTCATCATACACCACTCGAAATCACGCTAGCAAACAAACCAACTACCCGAGACTAGGCTAGATCTAGCGGAGACTGACTACCTAGCTTAATCTATAAATTATAATATGATTTCACCAGCATAATGATTTTGCTATGAGAAATTAATTATAAAGAGATATTAATCGATACTTTGTAAAATGTTGATTATTAACACAGACTTTAATTATTAATGGAATAATGATTTCACAAGCTCAATTGAAACCGAGTTGTTTTAGTTGATCAGGAGTTATAATTGAGGAGCGAATTTCATGGTATGTTGTGAATATTTGTTGTTTCCTGTGTGTCATACCATCGTGGCTTCGGATTTTTAACTTTTTCTCTTTATTTCTGTTTGAGCGTTGAAATGTATGGGGTTGAATTTAATAAAGCGCCAGTCAGTGTATGGAGATTCGTGGGACTGAAACAAAAGGAAAAAATACATTGAAGATAAATTTTATCAAAGAAATCAATCAGTCTATTTTCATTATTCCTCTACAGTCTCATGCCTCACCGCCATACATAAGAGTTGATATCAACACTCTATTGTGGACTGCTCTTTTACCGCTTCTAATAACTTTTTATTAACAGCTACCGCATTCAGTCCTCTGTTGAGAGATTTTTGTATTTATCATTCCCTATCATCTAAAATATTCAAGAATCAATCACTTTATTCACAATTATGAAATATAACATAACACGTACGTTAAAACCTCAAACCACACATAAGACATATTTGTGCACAGTACACAAGTTATATTTACTTTTTTAATCTTTAAAACTTTTAGATTTACCAATGAATGATAAGGTTTTTATTATCACAGCGAAAATAGCATTCAATTGAGGCCAAGTTATTTTTACCATTTAACTACCAATGATTAACTTGAGTTAACAATTTTGGTAAGCTTTCGAAATCACAGGACACACTTAACCTTTTGAAAGCCAGCATAGGAAAAATATATTTTTTCAATATAATGTAAAATATTTGACATTTCTCACCTTTCTTTCGAACTCAATTTTTATAACATTTCTTTTGTGATATATTACAAAAATTACATCAGAATAATGTAGATAAAACGATCTTCCTAATAATCACTCAAAAATCTATGCTTTCCAAAATGGATTTATATAAAAAACAATGAAAAAATATAGACATCGAATACAACTCCATTCATATTATCAAGCGGTGGCCATTTTGTCGGCCATCTTTGATGCCCGGCGCATCATCGTGAATTAATTTGAATTATTCTGAGAGGCTAGACGGTATCCAGTATTTCGTTACGTTAAGAACGAGAATGGCCCAAGCGATTCTGACCTTGTTCTTCATACAATTTCTTTATACATAAGGGACAAAATCCTTCAAAAATCCGGACTCGCCGGGGGGACTGCGGCCTGCGACGGGTTAATTCAAATATATTTTAGAAAAACCTTTAGATTCACCTTAATTACCATAAAAGACAACTATTTGAATTCGGCAATGCACGGCTCTGCATTCAAAATTTTAATTACGTGAAACAAAAATTTGCTTTGAAAATTTCGTTAATTGCGGCCGCATTCTCAAACGACGAAAGCAAATTTATATTTTACATAATTGAAAATTTGAATACAGTATTTTCCATTGCCCCGAATGCAAAAAGTAGTCTTTTACAGTAATTAATCTAGTCTCCTTCAATGGAAGCAATCTTCCGAACAGGCCCTCTGTTGATATGCTTGTTGTAACTCTAAGTGACCAGCTCAGGTACGGGGGCTCCGTAAGCCAGAGTTAAGCTAGCCTCTCAAAAATTGGACGTACTGTACAGGGTCCGCAGTTACTTAAATAGTATACAACTGCTAACCCTGTACAAATCGCAAGTGCGCCCCACGGTTGAATTTGGCAGCCACCTCTGGTCACTTAGTTACCACTCCTTCCTCTCCTCCAAGAGACCCTCCACACAGCATCTTAGATGACATAGGCCCTGAGGGAAATTATTTTTCTCAGGGCCTCCTATGTGGAGTTAACGTAAAAAAAAAATTGAGGTGAATCAAAAGATTTTTTCTAAAAAAATATTTCAGTGTTTTCGAAAGTTTCCACATTTTAATGTAAAGATAAGATATTATTCAACACAATTTCAAATAATTTTTTACAATATTGACGAGATGAAGCAAAAAAAAAGAAGAAAAAAAGGTTTAAACTTTGCTCCTCTAAATCGTCTCTTAAATAATTGATGCTATTATAGAAAAATATTGTTGCTTCGTTGTTAGTGAATACCGCGCAAGAGTCCTAATTGTACGGATCCAGCGGTACTATGGCATCCCCGATCGGGATATATTGTGAGGCTGAAGAAAGTAGGGATGGAAAGGAGATGGGGAAGAGGAAGGCTGTGACCGACCATTCGGATGTGGTCACAAAAGGCACCCTAAAACCATTTCAAACTACGTTTTAATGGTGATCTTTTACTATGGCGATACTGAGAGTATCTACCAGGTTTCTAGGTAAATTAATTTTTCTGGGTGTAACGTCAACGTTATCTTTTTACTAAACTATTTTCAGCGCTCAACTTCACTATCATCATGAGCTATAGAACTTTTAAATACACCAACACAAAAATTAACACCTCACAAAACAAATTCACTATGCTATTATAGAAAAATATTGTTGCTTCGTTGTTAGTGAATACCGCGCAAGAGTCCTAATTGTACGGATCCAGCGGGACTATGGCATACCCGATCAGGATATATTGTGAGGCTGAAGAAAGTAGATAAGGAAAGGAGATGGGGAAGAGGAAGGCTGTGACCGACCATTCAGACGTGGTCACAAAAGGCACCCTAAAACCATTTCAAACTACGTTTT
Organism: Limnephilus auricula; assembly: GCA_951813805.1. Lineage (NCBI taxonomy): Eukaryota > Metazoa > Arthropoda > Insecta > Trichoptera > Limnephilidae > Limnephilus > Limnephilus auricula. The sequence continues at coordinate 12,940,116 of OX638409.1, read as the reverse complement.
AATGGTGATCTTTTACTATGGCGATACTAAGAGGATCTACCAGGTTTCTAGGTAAATTAATTTTTCTGGGTGTAACGTCAACGTTATCTTTTTACTAAACTATTTTCAGCGCTCAACTTCACTATCATTATGAGCTATAGAACTTTTAAATACACCAACACAAAAATTAACACCTCACAAAACAAATTCACTATGCTATTATAGAAAAATATTGTTGCTTCGTTGTTAGTGAATACCGCGCAAGAGTCCTAATTGTACGGATCCAGCGGGACTATGGCATACCCGATCAGGATATATTGTGAGGCTGAAGAAAGTAGATAAGGAAAGGAGATGGGGAAGAGGAAGGCTGTGACCGACCATTCAGATGTGGTCACAAAAGGCACCCTAAAACCATTTCAAACTACGTTTTAATTCCGAATGGTGATCTTTTACTATGGCGATACTGAGAGTATCTACCAGGTTTCTAGGTAAATTAAGTTTTAAGGCCCATTCAAATATCGATATCTGTTTGTCAAAAGCCAAAAACAGCGAGTTCTGGTGTCAGATTCTAATTTTTCTGGGTGGAACGTCAACGTTATCTTTTTACTAAACTATTTTCAGCGCTCAACTTCACTATCATCATGAGCTATAGAACTTTGAAATACACCAATACAAAAATTAACACCTCACAAAACAAATTCACTAGGGAAATGTACGTAGTCCTGCCGCAAGAGCTATAATTTCTCTTTCTGTTACATACATTGTTAATGTAAAAAAGGGAGAGGTTATAACGGAGCTGTCAGTGGTATTTATTTATCACTGTTGCCACAATATAAATACTGGCAATGTAAATATTATTAATTTATTAAATCCATTTATGATTCACATAATAATATAATAAAATGTAGGTATACAATTCTTATCTTAATTATCATTTACATAATTTTGACAGTTGGGAAACTGTATGGAATGTCGATTTGTTTATAGGTTAAATACAATTCGACGCACTTTGAAGGTCTTTTTAATTAAATGTATTGAGAACCAAACTAATTAACATTATTTGGTTTAAATACTATAACCACTCGAGCGCTTTTTGCCACAATATGGCACTATTTCCACAACTACGGATTGCTTTGTTGCCAAAATATGGCAATTTTTTTTATTATTAAAGCGACTACTTATATAATATATTGTAAATTTAAAATATAACAAAATAAATATTTTCTAGATTCTTTAAAATGTTTTAAAGTTAACTATTTAATAATATATATTTTATAAATCCTATGAATATGTGATAATAGACAAAAGATAGATTAATTCATTGGCTATTTAGAACTATAATCAGTTTGTATGTCTCCATATTCAAATTCAGAGGTATGATTTTTTAATGTGGGCGGAAAATTTTTATTTAGCATCCGAGAATTTTTTTTTTAAATTGTTCTGTTGCTCCATTGGATAAATAAAATAACTGAAGACCCCAAGGCAAGAAGTTGTTAACTTACATTGAAGGCATTCTGAGATATTTAGACTTTTGCGTTTTGCCTTATAATTTTTTACTTGAATGTCATATACAATGTACTGATCCTTCATGGTGTAGTAAACAAACCAAATTTACATTACATCTAGTAATATTAAGTAGTTTTGCAGTCTAAAAGTTAAAATAAACACATTTTCTACAAAAAAATGTAGTTAACATGTTCATGCCATCTACATATCTACAGGGATAGGTGAGGAAGATACAGAATTGAAAGGCAAGAACATGTTTTATTCTTGTTGTCTTATTTAATCAAACAAATTAAACATTTTTTTAAATATTATAAAGTAACTAAATAATAATTATTATTGAAAAGAAAAGGTAGCAGAGCATATGAGTAAATTTTTTTTTTTAAACTGAAAAAATCCACAAAAAACCTCATCCAGGTATGGTAACAATTTTTGGATATCATTCCATGTGGTCGCATCGATTTCTTTGTTATCTCTCACTTTTGATGACAGCATTGGAAGATTCTCTTCCAGTTTTGGTGTACTACAAGATTTAAGACTTTTTTATAATTAACGTAAAAATCACCTCTCATCCTAACTAACTAACTAACGAACACCATCACGCCGTTTCCCCGCATTAGTGAATTCGCCGGCCAAGTAAACTAGCCCCGTGTCATTGATGCTTTATTTACCTGGCAGGTTAACTAACTATCACGCCGTTTCCCCGCAGGGGTAGGCAGAGAAGACGGACCGCCAAACAACTCGGTCTTGGCACACAGTCCTTGCCTCATTCACATTCATACATCTTCTCATACATACTCTTCTATTATTCTGACTCTTGACATAGCTTGACTCAAGTATCTGATTTACTTGATCGTGCCACATCTTTCTTGGGCGTCCTCGGCTTCTTCTACCATTCACATTCGCATCATAAATTCTCTTTACACTCCTTTCTTCATTCATTCGCTCAACATGCCCAAACCATCTAAGCGTCCATTTCTTAATCTTACATATTACGCTTACATCGGCCTTGCATTCTTTTAGGACCTCCACATTCCTCACACGATCATACATGGTTTTACCACACATACGCCTCAGGGATCTCATTTCTACAGCATTCAGTCTACTTTCATCCTTTCTCTGCCAGTTCCATGCTTCACTGCCATACATCAGGGTAGGTACCAGTACTCCATTGTGGACTGCTAGCTTCGCTTCTGTGGACAACTTTTTGTTGGCTCCAACGGCGTTCAATCCTCCATTAATGGAGTTACCTGCATTCACCCTTCTTTCAATATCTCTATCAGCCTTCCAATCTCTCGTAAACATACTTCCCAAATATACAAACTCATCCACCTGCTCCAAATATGCTCATCCTAGCGTCCCGCGCTATTTCTCTTGCTCGCCCTCTAAGCCCTCCGAAACAAATTAATAAGCATTACAATAAAAAATGCTTGACTTTTAGACAGAAAAACACTAAAACAAAAATGCTTCACCCACTTTCAAACTACTCCTAACCTCAAACTACTTTATGGACAAATTAAGATAATACTAATGTTTTATACAGCTTACCTGATTCTGTGATCAATTGTTGACAGATTTTCACCATTTTTCACCTCTGGAACTCATTTTCAATGATTTTTAAATAAAAAACACGCACTGCAAAACTTTTGAAAACGACCAAGATAAACGTCAAAGTGAGTGAATAACATGTTAACTACAGAAATCTCAACCAATGTAGATGGGAAGAAGTTGTTAATTACAGAATTACGGCAAGAACTTGTTATCTTTGTAGTTAACAAGTTCTTGCCCTAATTTTATCAACTTAATGTCACAGAAACACGTAGTTAACATGTTCATCACATTGATTTAAGCATGTTCTTGCCGTTTTTAAGCTCTGGCATAGTGTTCATTTGAAAGAGCGTATGCGAATTAGTTTAGAGAGCATTCTAACTCATTTTTTACGAAAATGTAAGTTAACAACTTCTTGCCTTGGGGTCTTCAACTATTAAAATACTTTTTTGTAGTATAACAATCATCACCAAATTGGTAGATGTTATTATTCAACTATATACCTAAACACCTTCATTTGGGTTATGGAAAAATGTCTTGAGTATTTTTGACCCGTCAAGGGTGCTAGCATGGTCGATCGATAAGGATCGGTAGGATCATTTTCGATAACTTCTTATCATTCCCTAGGACAACTGCAGATCGCAAACAAATAGGTGACAGTTCACATTGACTAAGTGTCCTTAATATATTCAATATCAACTGTTGTTTGTACGTTAGCGATCTGCAGTTGTCCTAGGAAACGATGAGAAGTTACCGACAATTATCCTACCGATCCTTATCGATCGACCATGCTAGCACCCCAGGTTCATTTGTTCAGTTTTCAGAATAACTCATATAGGTCTCATAGAAATCATTATGTCTCCCTTACTATCAAGGTTAGAAATATGATCTTAACGGTGTTAAAAAGAGAAAATACCACACTTTATATTCTCTAAAAGTTAACAGCAAAGTATTTAAAATGTAAACCTTTACGAATCCAAAGTCTCTGACCGCAAATGAAAAAAAAAAGAGAACTTTGAGAATTTTTTATTAATTATTTTTTACATGAAACGACAAAAAAGTGAATTGTTTATATTACATTTGCCTAATAAATTGTGTACATGTTTTTATTATTTTTATTATCAGTAATTTTAGTTAGAAAAAATTTAAGGTGGGCCATTTTTAAAACTTTTTTTATGTTTGCATGCATATTTCAAAAATTATACGTCAATTTCCAATCATAAAATATGAAAGTGCATTTCATCACCTTTCCAAAACAGTTTATAGTTTTTGGGATACATTCACAAACATTCAAAAAAAAAAAAAAAAGAAAAAAAAAAAAAAAAATCAACTGATGATCCGCAGACCGGACCATTGATTATCTGCCGGTCTATTAATCTAGTAATCAATTTTATTTTACCTAATATTTTGGTTGGTATTTTGCAATAAAATCGTCATTTGTAATTTCTAAAACTGTTATAATACAATATTAAAAACCAATAAACAAAATACTACATAAATAAAAGTTTTTATTCCTGTGTTTCCGGTTTGCAAAATTTTTCTCCTATTTTCATCGGTTTGCAGGCTTAAAAAGGTTGTGAAAGGCTGATCCAGATTATAATACGGGTCTTTTTCCTCTGGCCGATTTGGATATTGAGGAATTAGAGATCACACACATAAAAGATGTTCTAGCCAGCATCTCTTTTGATTTTTTCCTACAATAGGCTAGAGAATTTTAATCGATTTTTTATTGTTTTAAACTTATGTATTTTAACAATTTGTGTTTTATAATTTTTGGTCTAACCAAAGAGTTTTTACCAAAAATGTGTTTGCAGTATAGTGTGTCAAAGTTCATTTGTTCTAATTATTTCGAAACATGCACGTTAGATGAAGAAAAACTCATGAAAATTATACAAAATCACGAGCGGTCAAATTACTGCCCAAGCGAGCGGAAGTGTTAGAAGAATTTGTTTGAATTATTAGAATTAATTAATTAGAATTTGTTTCTTTACTTTAGAAGACGCGAGCGGATGAAGGTAAAGTAAGGAATAAAAAATACGCAATTTAACACTGCAAAACAAGATGATCACTTGATTTAATTGGAGTAAAATTTTGTTTTGGTTATACTTGACATTTTTTAATGTGTTTTTTTACAATATATATATATTTTTTATAATATTCGCAACTGTCGAAAGCATAGTATAATGTACGACAAATGTTTTAATAATAAGAGAATTTTTTTCTATGTTTAAGAAATTTTCACACCACTGCCATTGTTTGTTGTATATGTTGATCAATGCATACTTTCGCCATTGATATTTTGAAATGGCCAATGCACTGGTAGCATAACCGCGGACATTGATAATTCACTACAATAATATTAACGATTAAATCTGATTATAAGGTCATTAGGCGAAAAAATAAACCATGGTTACCTACCTGGCTCTCCATCAAATTCCTTCAGTTGCCAAATATTTCGCAACTTCCCGATGGCGTTCATGAACTTCAAATAACATTTTCAACGGAGGGACATCAGCGGCAAACGAAAACTGTAATAATTATAGTGCACCGAAACTCGACGGGAAAGCAAAAGAATATTTACAATAAAGTTTGACAAATTGATGTCATTTGCAAACGAAAACATCGGGCACGTTCTATTTTGATAAGTGGTAAAAGTCACTCACAAATGTTCCATAGACAACACACCCGTTCACTAGCTGTTTTCAGTTTTCAAGGAGGGAGATGTGGGTAAATTAGACACGACGGATGTATTCTTTATATTTACTTTCAAAATATATATTTTGTACCCGAAGTTCAAATACACAATTTTAATAAAAACAACCATCGATTAGTTTTTTTTTTTTATATATTCGTAAGAGTTTACTTACGTGCTCCCGAGAAAAATTATTGATCTATCGAACAAGGCAGTTCAGTTTGTCAGTGTTTTACTATTTAAGGCAGTCATAAGTCATGAGGTGATTTTCGTACAAATATGGCAATTTAATCATTATGTCAACATTTTTATGTATTTATATATTTTTAGAACTATTACATTTTTACTTAAAGATTATGCAACAATACGACTTTAATTAAACCAGTAGCCGATAGGCACGTTCAAAAATTATTTGTAATTAAGTAGCTCCTTTGGGGGAAATACTTAAGGTAGGAAGTACTTAAAGTCGTAGATTGCCTAGAACTCTTAGGCGATCCGCTCACTGAGGCAACTGAAAACTGCCAACTGGCAACTGTCTTTGTATGACAATGTGATGGCCCGCACACTTCACAATCACACAAAACCCCGTTGTCAATGGTAACGCAAGTGGTGTCTCGCGACTTGCACTGCTGATTGCCCTGGCCGGCCGTTGCTAGTTGCCAGCTGTCAACTGATTGTTCTTCGTCTATGGTTAAACAAGCTTTTTGACCAATCAAGACATATAAACCAGCCGGTATTAGTTTGGTTTCAGTTGCCTCGTCAGCGGAGCGCCTTACAACGAATCCAACTACGATTTCCCAACAAACGAACCAGGTTAGATAAAATGTTTAGTAGTTCAATGATCCCAAGAGTTATTTTAATTAGTGTAGTTCTGTCCATGTCTCCTCAATGGATTTATTCTGATGGTATAACGTATAAAAAAATAGAGTAAACCTGCTGTCATCGAATCTTATTAAAAATTGCTAAAAATATACTGTTAATATTCTCCTACTGTATCGCATTTCACATATCGTGACATCTGGTGGCAAAATTCTTGCGAAAACAGCCCAATAACTTTCCTAAGTACCTACTTTCACAGCAATCACTTTATAATTTCTCAGCAAAAAAAAATATTATTTCCGAAGCAGAACAGTCCATATTTACTTTAAAACGGCCCTAATTTCTACAAATCTGAAACTTACAAACTAAAAATTTATTTTCAAAAGCCCACCGACAAAAATAATCTCGTGGATTGAAAACATTAACCTAAAGGGACCTGAAAATCCGAAGAAGAAAATATTTTCGCAGTGTGGCAATCCGCCGAGAAGTCGCACTTGGTAGCAAGGAAGTCTATGGTCTCGAAATGTCAGATGTCGGACGTCAGAATTGTCAGAATTTAAAATGAAGAGGAATAGACATAGTTTTTGTCGTCATAATGATCATATTATTATTTTTAAAATTATGATCTGACAAAACACGCAGAATGAAGAACAATGTTCACGTAACACGCTACACAAATAGCTGTATTAATAGCTTCACTTTCGCTTTTTATGATCGTTATATAATACTTAAAGTTGTGGGTTGTATTTACTGTAAATTTATTTACTTATTGTTTACAAATGAAAAATAAAATCATGCTCAAAGGAAATAGCTTAAATTTGCTGAAGGTTGTCCATTTCTTACAGCTAAAACTAAAATCCACGATGTTGGATTGTATGTAAACATAAACTGAAAGCAAAAAGTTTTTTTTTATAGTTTGACATCAAAATGAACAAAACTAACAGCGTTGATTGATAGATAACAAAATTGTCTTTTTTGTTTTTATTTTTTCTTCTTACTTAACATTTAAATATGGATACTGAAACATTCATATATATTTTAATATCTATCATTCCTTAGTAAGTAGGCATGTGTTCTAAGATTTTATTAACTTATTATATTTCACGAAATGCTGCTTGCGGTTGTTTCTTTCCTTTCCCATAATTTGTTTCTAATTTTCAAAATTCTGTTAAATAACTCCTGTTTATATGCAGCATAATTTATCGATGAGTTCAGTGTAAACCTTTAAAATAATGACTTTTTATGGATGAGTTTGCTAGAAAAATTAAAAATGGTGCGTAATTTTGCGTCACATTGTGGTGTGTGCCACAATAAGCGAAGCCTCAAACCAATTGTTGAAAATGTTTTGTTGAAATTTACATAGATGGCGCAAAGCTTTATTATAGCGCTGGTAAAGCATTATTTGAAAGCAATTTTCAAATTTTTTGTAAAATTTTTTGTGTTTTTCGAATTTTCTGTTTTATGAAAATGTTAAAATATTCAGGATATTTTTACAGAAAACGATTCCTTGCATATCCTATTTTATTAAAATTACCAAGGGACCGCACATTTTAGAGAAATCTCATTTGTTATGTAGAACGGCAGAAAATATTTGTCCCACGAATCACCTATGGACGTATGTCCTATTAAAGCGCCATTCAGATGTTTCACTAATCGCTCATTTCCGCATTTCATTCGGCCTAGTTTACTCGGAATGACACGTCTGAATGAAATCTTCAAGTCTGAATGAAATCTTCAAGTGAACCGATCCAACAATGTTGGATATTTTCATTCGGCATCCTTCACTTGCGCGCGCATGCGCGCGGAAGAGAGCAAAGTGAAACGTCTGAACACCGAGTGAACTCTCAATCAGTTTGTCTCGCGTCCTGTACGGGAAGGACCATGAAAGAACGCTATCACATCGCACGCAAAACGTCAAAATGGTATTCGTTCGGCTAATTTGTGTGCTTTTGGGAACACCTCTCATATAAATTTTTGGGTCTCCCTTATTATCAATGTATTTTATATGTTTTTTAATATATGTAAGATTATTAATTTGTAGGAAAATGTTTGTAATAAAAAAAGTAAAATCAAATTGTGTTATTATGTCATAAAAAATAAAAAGGTTTATAAGACGAAACAATACTGTTTTTTATATTTATTCTATTTAATTGTGTCAACAAAATTTCGTAAAAATCGATGCATCTAACATGTTTTACCTTAAAATTCGGGGCCGGACCGCGCTGGAAAACAAACGAATTCCAGCGCGGTTGACCTCGCTCAGCGACGCTGTGGTCGGAATGGACGAGTGAACGCTTATTTCTATAGCGCCGTGTGAACATGGAATGAAACAAAATGGACGATTAGGCCGAAAAAACATGGCGGAAACCTTCCCTCGAGTGAACCGTCTGATTCCAGCTTTAGTGACTTTTAAGGCTCCTCTCTCAAACCTCGGGTTCACTCAAGGGCGGATCCAGCTTTAGCGCCAGGGGAAGGGGGGGGGGGTCAAGTCACAAGAAGTTATAATTTAATTGCTTTCAAACAAAGTATTATATTAAATATATGCTAAAAATAAAAGTAAAACAAATGGCATCCCACAAATCATGCACCTTGAAGACGAGTCAGGAACTGGCGCTCATCAAGTGTTCCAATTATACTCTAAACAGTTATACGATATATTACAACACGATTTCTTTTTGTTCGATTTTTTATTATTATAATTAAGTTTTTTAGAGTTAAGTTTAAAAATACTGGCATTGTTTTTCTTTGTGTTTGCTTATGAGTATATGAAAATATGATTACTGCAGACACATTAGTCTAGGGATATTTATATTTGTATTTAATTTTGTTTTATATTACCAACATGAATGTTCTATAAATATCCTGTTTGTGTCTCAAATAAATAAATAAATAAATATTATTCACTTTCCCTATTTTGGTGTTTTTGAATAAAAATGATTTTAAAATATATGAATCATGATCAAACCAACGCCACTCGCACTCTCGCAAACTCTCCTTTATATAAAAGGAAGATATAAATCAGCCCTCGCCAACCGGCCGCCCGAATATATATTTCACCTTACAAATAATCAGTATAAATATTTTTTATATCAATGCTTTTATATATCGAGTCACAAATAGACGTATATAATATCTGCAATTTTTTTTATTACTTAATATCTATTTATGTGAGACTTCTTATCATTTTTACCAATGTATTTTATTTTATTATACGCTTTTGTTGTAATATTTAATTTTTTTCAGTGTGTTATGTTTTCTTTATTGTTTTAATATAGAAGTATTTAAAATAACTGCGATACTCGACTATTAAACTAGAATGTAAAAGCCCATTAAATAAAGTAAGGAGGTAGCAAAGAGGTACAAAAGAATTGCCCTTTTAACTTGCTAAACAAAAAGCTGTAACAAAAATCTGGACTATTAGTCCTAAGCTATAAAAAATAATTGAATATATTTTTTATCGTCTGGGCGTACCCCCCCGCGGTTCTTGGAAAATTTTAGGTCGTCATTGCGGCCCGTGGTGCAATTTGGGTTGGCCCGGCCTGATATAAATGATTATAACATTAAGTCACTATTATTATTTCTGCACGGAGAAAAATGTTATTCTAAAATACGATCATTTTATTCGTAAAAACGGTTAAAAACGGGACTGAAGTTCGTATGAACAAATTAACAGGGTTTCAATGTTTATTGGCGGGAAAATGTAAGAATAATTATTTGTTGGTGTACGTACGAAATTACGTAAACCAACAAATTATTCTTACATGTTCCCGCCAATAAACATTGAAACTCTGTTAATTTGTTCATAAGAACTTCAGTCCCGTTTTTAACCGTTTTTACGAATAAAATGATCGTATTTTAGAATAAAATGTTTCTCCGTGTGGGAAAAAATAATGAATTCCTTGCATTAGAGTTACTTAGCACAAAGGCGCCATCTGTGTTGCAATAAGGGAGATAATATACAGTGCGTCTCTTGAGTCATTTGTCAAAAAGGAAGCTTAGTCTCGTCTCCTGAAACCAACATAACGACCTAAAGTCCCGTCTACATAGGGTTATTTGTCTACACAGTGACTGGTACCTACCTTTATTTTTTATGTGAATGCCTCACAGGAGTCCCAACTGATCCACAATGCCTATACTGTTTCAGTCACGCGACGACTGAAATAAGAATAGGTTTTGTTGTGTATAATCTCTACTGCGAAAGCCTTTATCATAAGCCTATTATAGCATATGAACCGTGTACCCTGACTGTAATAGAGATAACCAGTGGCCAAGTGAAAAGTGTAGAAAAAAGTATGTATATGCGTAATTTTTTCTTAATTAATAAGTCAAAATAAAAATTTACTCTTAAATCATAAGATTTGTAAGTACACGGAGAAAAAAGTTGATCGAAAAAACGATCATTTTAATAGTAACAACGGGATTGAAGTTCTTACGAACAAATTAACAGTGTTTCAATGTTTATTGGCGGGAACATGTAAGAATAATTTGTTGGTATACGTACGAAATTACGTAATTACGTATACGTACGAAATTACGTAACAAATTATTCATACATTTTCCCGCCAATAAACATTGAAACACTGTTAATTTGTTCGTAAGAACTTCAGTCCCGTTTTTAACCGTTTTTTACTATTAAAATTATCGTTTTTTCGAATAACATTTTTCTTCGTGTAGGTACTTAAGAATAACTACTTATCTACTTAATTATAAATATACATCATTTTGAAACATTAAAGTACCTAAGGAATTATATAATTATTCGTCCAAAGAAACGTCACTATCTCAATTGTGATCATTGTCATCGTTATTGATGACAACTCTTTATTGAAAATTTCTTCTGGCAGATAGGCATCATAATATTGGAAAAATACGAGTAAGAAAGTCTAAATAAACCTGTCAATTTCATACTTAAAAAATTATCTTTACTGAACTTTACTTACCTATTTTACCTATTAAGGCATACTATGGCACAAAATAATAATTCAGCATGTATTTACCCCGTAGCATAAAGAGAAATTAGAACATAAATACAGCACAAGATTCACGCGCAACGACGGGTTAATAGTTCCGAAATTTAGTAGCAAGTACGGATAGAGAACGTTTGAATACAACATAACGAAGATATTTAATTTATTACCCGACACTATAGAGCAATGTAATTCTATGAATAAGGTTAAATATACGGTGAAAAATTGGCTATCGGAAAAAAAAAATTATATAGTGTATGAAAAATGTATGAAAATTTTTTATCTGTAGATATAAGATGTAAATTACGTATATTTAACTAAATTATAAGCACCTGCTGACAAGCCAATTCAATTGGCTTAGCTGGACTTGTTTGTTGATGTATTATATCTATGCTTTCAATAAATAATAAAAAAACTAAAATTAAAATGGCCACGAGCAGAAGAGCAAGACAGGAGCAGAAGCAGAGGAAGGTCATCTATGCGTTGGACTGAAGACTGAATAAATGTCACAAGAAACCGGAACTTCTGTATAAGCGACTCTACGTTCTACATCTACATGCAGCGCAAGGCCGTGAGCAGTGGAGGAGCCCAGTTTACTAGGGCAATTGGAATTGATCGCGATCCTCAGAATCGAGTCAAGGTATGAGGGCTGGGTAGGAATCTGGGGGTCAGTGTGTCCAGGAGTGAGGGAGCTTTAAATCCATCCTTCTCACTGCATTGCAAGGCGATCCGGTCCCATTTGTAAATTGCCAAAAAAAAAATTGTAGTATTTGTTTAGATTAGATTTGTTGTTCGTTATTTTTCTTCACTTTCATCTTCTGTTTTGAAATAAAATTGAAACCGTTTCCAGCAAAAAGTCTTTCAATATTTCGCATGAAATACCAGTCAGAGTGTATTATACTATTATAGTTTATTGAACCCTCGAATAGATTACTAGGTAGAGTCGGAGGATGCGGGAGAAAATAGAATAATAGACATACGTACAAGTTCTAGCTACTGCAACAAAGTTTCCTTGCTGTCTGCAGGCCCTGTCGTCCTAAACTTATATATTTATATTAAGTTCGCAATACAAAATAAGTGAAAAAAATCTTTAGATCACAGATGTCAGGTATATATTATGCTGTCCTTGTTCTATCGGTATATAATCGAAGATGCTCAGAGGAACTAGCGTTTTAATCCCTTCGGCACCGGCGCATAGTCGGGAAACACGCCAAACATAAAATACACGGTTGAAATTTGTCACATGAGAACGGGTCGCTTTCACGACTCGTTCTGGAGTTCAATAGCTAGGCTGTGGATTGATTGGCCTCTGTGTTTCCTTATCTTCAAGACCCATGTTCACTGATTACTCTCATCAAAAAGACTCTCCTCACAGCACCTCCAAAGGTGACATACACAGAGAAAAATGTTATTCTAAAATACGATAATTTTATTCGTAAAAACGGTTAAAAACAGGACCAAAGTTCTAACGAACAAATTAACAGGGTTTCAATGAAATTGGCGGGAACATGAATATACATATCAATGCGGGAACATGTAAGAATAATTTTTTGGTATTCGTAATTTCGTACGTATACCAACAAATTATTCTTACATTTTCCCGCCAATAAACATTGAAACACTGTTAATTTGTTCGTAAGAACTTCAGTCCCGTTTTTGACCGTTTTTACGAATAAAATGATTGTATTTTAGAATAACACTTTTCTCAGTGTAGGCCCTGAGGGAAATTATTTTCCTATTTCTATGTGGAGTTAATGTAAAAAAAATTATATAACACTACTTACTCGAGTAGCAGTTCGCAGGTAAAGTTCGCGCAAAAAAAGAAGCCATTTTTTTATTTCTTGCGAACTCTGGAGGGTTAAAAATATATCGGTTTTGTTAGAAACCAGTTGATAAATGGAAATTGAAGTTTGGGTGATACCTCTTATGGTATACCAGCAATTAGGCTTATATTAAAAACGTTTTCTTCGATGATTGAGATGTCTGTTCGATGGTTGAAGAAAGAGTGTTTGAAAAAGTCATGCCTGGCGTTCTATCCTGTTTTCTTAGTCCTTCTCAGACCTTCGATTAACGTTTCTTATCTAAGACGACAAGGCAATTATAAAATACGCGTTAGACCCTTGAAATATGCTAGTCATCCACCAATAATTATCGCTAAAGCTAAAGAAATAAAGTGACACCTCTTTTTGTTTTGAAGAGTTTTAATTTTCAATGTACTATCGTTACTTAAATTTTAATTTTTATGCTACCGGTTTCGACACATCCGTGTCATTCACTAGCAAACTTAAAACTGAAACTGAAACCGGTAGCATAAAAATTAAAATTTATGTAACGATAGTACATTGAAAATTAAAACTCTTCAAAACAAAATGTCTAGAAATTGTTACATAGTTAATGCCCAAGAAATACAAAAAAAAGTGACACCTCATTTTCCACGACTTTTTATCCGCGTTTTCGCTTATTCGAGGTCAATGGCTAAAATTTAAGTCTAAAAGTTTACACATATTATTTAATAGTCAGAAATTTATTATATTTTTATTTTTTATTATATGAATACTATACAAGAGTCTCAACTGCTTCCGTCTGGAGCCAGTGAGAATAAGGCATCCCCAATCGGGGTATGTTGTGAGGCTGAAGATAGTGGGGTGGGGAAGAAGGTGGGGAAGAGGAAGGTGGGGATGTACCTGGCTATTCAGATCTAGTAATCAAACACGGCTAAAGCCATTTCAAGCCATTCCAACGTTTCAGTTCTGAATGGTGGTCTTACACCAGGGCGGTACTGAGAGTGTCTTCATACATACTACATATTATTTTTAATGAATACATTGTGAAATAACAAAAATTAATGAAAAAAAAATATATATTCCGCACGCCGGGTTTTAACCCGCGATCTTCGGATTGGGCGTCGAGAGCCTTACCCCTTGATCACAGACGGCCGTCAATTATTTGACAGACTTATCGAGTTTCAAGAGGGATGTAAAGCTTATTAATTCATGAAAGAAAAATGTGAAAACACAGCGTTACAACCACTCGAAAGGGGTTTTGCCACATTATGGCACTACTTCCAAAGCCTCGGATTGCTTTGCTGCCACATTGTGGCAAATATTCTCTATAGATTCTTAAAAATGTTTTAAAGTTAACGATTTTATAATTTTTTTTTATAAATGCTACGAATATGTGATAATAGACAATAGACAGGTGAATTCATTGGCTATGGAGAACTATAATCAGTTTGTATGTCTACATATTTAAATTCAGAGGTATGATTTTATTAATGTGGGCGGAAAAAAATCCTTTAGCAATCCGAGAAAAAAGATTTCAATTGCTCTGTCGCTCCAGTGGATAACAGGTTTTTCATCACATTCATTTTAGATTTTATTCTTTAAGAAAACCGTCCATACTGCCCTTAAGAGGATACCCGGCGGTGATTTTTCCATACAAACGTATTCCCTATTTATCTCTCTGGATTTTAACCCTAGAGAAAATATTGTTTTTGCATAAAATAGATATCAACTACTAGCGTGTCGGTACTTTTTGTTTTTTTTTTGATAAGTTACTTTTTATAGAAGTTATGACCTTCCAAAAATCAATAAAATTGACTGGTTTAAACGCCGTCAAATGATGTTCAGTATACAAACCAGACAATGTTTTTTTAAAATAAGCAAAACGTACAGACATAGAATAGTTTTTTTCTTATGTAGTTGGTAAAAAAAAATTGAAAATCAGTCCACTTTTGGAGGAGAAAAGTGGGGAATACAAAACCTCCATTTTAGTTAGGTGTCAGTGCATTGTCCCTTTCGCTCAATATCCGGTGGAGTAAGAGCAACAGTGACAGCAATATTTTAGTAAAATCTATTTCTGCACCGCCGGGTATCATCTTAACTGCCGAAAGCCAGTGGGACTATACTATACTATCTGATGATGGCAGTGGGGAAGGGAAGAGGATGGAAAGATGAAAGAAAAGTACGTTACTATTCAGATCTGGTTACAAAGCACAGCCGATAAATTAGTTGTCTCAATATTGTGTACCTTAAAGGAACAACCACGGGAGTCCACTTTGGACGTTTATTCAGGAAATTCGATTTTTGTGTTTGTGAACTGAATGTTTGAAGGTCTATAACTATTTTACTTACTGGAATAATTAAGATCTGTGAACGGTAAATTTCATAATTTAATTAGTTTTGGTTTTAAGAGTGTATTACCAGAGAACACCGGAAATTAGTCCTATTAAATCAAATTCTAGACGTATCGACTCTTTTTTACAAAAAAACATAAATTGATTTTGAAAGATTGTTATTTAATCTGGTAAACACATTTTTTAATTTTTGAAAAACTAAGTTAATTTTTATTATACTAAGGTTATATCGTTAGTCGTTGGCAGATTTCTTCAATTTTCAAATATAGATTCTATTAAACAACACAAATTTCAAATCATAAAATCGCACAACAAAATAAATCAATACGTAATCTAGTAAACACATGTTAAAGAATTTAAATTTTAATTAAATTAAAATCGTTACAAAATAAATATATCTATAAAATAAAGATTTTTTTAAACACTTATTTTGTTTAGACATTATTGAAATTTTGATAAAAAAATAATTTTAAGAAGTATATAATTTTCATTCACTTACCATCTCCAGTTTGATGATTTTTATGGCAGTTCAACACATAAATTCTCGCACTTCATTACCCTCTGGAACGCGGCTGTGAGAGGCTGTGTTCGCGCCGTTCTCAGTGAGAACATTTTGTAATAAATTGAAAACTTATACCGTTTGGCTTCATCGTTGTAAAAACACCCGCTCGCAGCGCTGTTAACAAAATCGGAATAATGGATTGCTGGATATTCACTCTTAAGACAAATATGTCAATTTATGAATAAATTTTGGTTTATCCTATACAGTAAATTGAACTCAAGTGGTTTTGTAATTAGTTAAATCAGTTAAAATACTGTTTATGGATTCCATTGTTTCATCCTATAATGTAATGAAATACAGAGAATATTTCTGCATATTCAACTCAAAACTGCCAAAAAGTGGACTTTCGTGGTTTTGTCCTTTAGGGTACAGATATATTTACAGACGGAAACTAAGAAATGATTAGGTAGAAATGGCGTAACATCTCTCCTTATGATACTGTACTCCACAGCGTTGGTGGGTATTTCTATTATTGAAATCAATTATGTCAATTTACGCAGTAAACTTAAATTATCGAAATTATCTGAAAGGCGTAAAATATTTGATCTCCTTTTATTATATAAAATTGTTCATTCAAGGGTGGACTGCCCTGACGTTATAAATTTGCTATCTATACGTCATGTACCTCCAAAATATACCAGACGGAATATTTTTTATCTACAACAATAACTTCGCTATGAATTCTGTGTTAGAAAGAATACATAGGTTTGCCAATGAACTAACTGATGTGGCTGACATATTTAATCTAAACTTCGACACATTTAAAGCCAAATCAGTCCACCACTTTTTAAATGCAAATAATGAACGAGAAACCATTTTATTTTATTTCGATTTTCTTTTGTTTGCTTTTAATTTTATTGTTCGTTTTCTAGGTGCAAACGATTATGTAAAAATTAACGTATTTTGATTTTTTTTGTTGCTCATGAGTATATATACCTACGAATTATCTAAAGTCGTTAGATTTAGCTTTAGATATATTCTTATTTATTATATTGTGTTTACGATTTATTTATATATTTTGTAATATTTTTTTATTTATTTATTTATTATTATTAATTTTCAACGCCCTGATGGGCTTTTACATAATAAGTATATTATACAGTGATATATATGTATGTTTAAATAAGAAATATAAACTTATAGCAATTAACATTATAAAAATGGTAGGTATAAAAGTAAGTAAGAAATATTATATTAAAATAAAAGAGAAAAAGTAAACATAAATTAAACTGAAACCAGTTTTTAAATTGCAGATGGCGTAAAAATAATAATATATAGTGTAAGTTAATATTAGAAATTTACAGATGTGTAATACAAGAAAAAGTTTACAATACAGAAAAACAAAAGAGAGTAACAAGTTTTTACATTATAGATAAATAGAAATAATACAAAAATATGTGCAACAGCTACTACATTATAAGAATATGCTACATCAAAATATTATGGAATCTTTTAAATAACAGTAACTAATATTAAAGACGTCTGATTTCACATTCTGATATGAATGATTTAATAATTTCATGTTTGTATTGTATCAGCGACACATTCCATACATCTACGTGCGAATACATATTTCCCAAGTTTTGAATTCTCTGTAGTGGTATATTGAATTGGGCCCTGGTCTCAGTATTACTACAATAAAATGGTAGTACTGACCTTGTACTTCTGGCTGGCACATTAAGATTTATGAGCGATAAGAATTCAGGGCTATCAATTATATTATGCAAGATTTTAAATAGAAATATTAGATCAAAAACAATTCTCCTGTCACTCAAGTTTAATAGATTAGATAATCGTAGTAGAAAAGGGTAGTTTTTTTGTTCTTTCGGTATTTTTAGTTTATAATTTAAAAAGCTTAGGAATTTTTTTTGTACTCTTTCTATTGTTTGTGAATGCACGTTATAGTGGGGAGACCATATAGTTGAATTATATTCAACCTGACTCCTTACTAGTGATGTGTACAGAAGTTTTAATGTTTTAATGTTGGTAAAATCTTTAGCCACTCTTAGTACAAAACGTAACATTTTTAAACCCTTCTTTGCAATATTTTCAATGTGTGGTATGAAGCTAAGTTTGGTGTCGAAAGTAATACCTAAGTCATTAATTTCGGAAACAGATTCGAGAATGATGTTATTCATTGTGTAATTGAAATAAATCTATTTATGTTATACAGTTGTTATAAATGAAATTTGTATTCGATGTGTAAAAGCCCAATAAGTCAATAAATAAATAAATAAATAATCTCAGTAAGACCACCATTCACAAATGACACGTTGCTTGAATTGGCTTTCACCGTAAGGTAAGGTCATTTCTATCTATCGCAAAAACGGTGGTTTTCCTCTCCACGATGTATTACAGGAACGTACTCCGTTGAAAATGCGGGCTTATTACACGAAAATACCATCGTGGTTATTCAGCAATTGCTTCAGCCATGTAAAAGATATCAGATTTCTTAATACCAAAGGTTTGCCCAAGAAACTTTGCGAGATACCGTCTCCGATAGCTTCGTCTAGACCAGTCCCCCTATTAGCACACTCGATCGATAAGGATTGACAGGATAACTTTTAGTAACTTCTCATTGTTCCCTAGCATGACTGCAGATCGCCAACGTAGACCAATAAAAGTTAAACATGAATAAGTGTCCTTAATAAATTCGACATCAACTGTTGTTTGTACATTAGCAATCTGCAGTTGTCCTAGGGAACGATGAGAAGTTACCAAAAGTTATCCTGTCAATCCTTTTCGATCGAGTGTGTTAAGGGCCTAGGGGTGGGGAACCTATTTTTTCAAGCGCTGGAGAGGGGAAGGGGGGGGGGGGGTAGGAAATAAGGGGTAAAAAATAAGAAATAGGTAAGAAATGAGGTAATTTCACTCTACAAAAAGAAACATTTTTCAATTTTTTTTAATTTTTTTTTTTAAATTTTCTTTATTCATTTTCTTGGTTAAAGGTTTATTTTATATGGCTTTTTGACTACCAAGCTAGGCAAATGCCCGTATTATGGTAGTCGAGGCGAATTTGGGAGGCGAGTATGGATAGCGCTGCTCCTAAAACCATTTATTGGAACCAACACCTTTGCCATACGTCACCCCGAGTGATAACTTAGCAGGGGCGCCCGGGTTCATAGGGATGAGATTTTTCCGTGTTTCAGCGGTCGATACGTCTGCCCACAAACTGCGCGGCAAGCTTTTTAACCTCTCCATCAGAACTCTCTCGCAACATTGCCTTATACCGCTGTGGGAGGGATGTATTTGTCACTCCTGAACACACTGATCACCAGATTCATATCCATCCCTCACGCCCTTTCCTTCCCAGAACTTCCTTTCCCAAAAAGACCTTCCACATAAAAATGACATAGGAACCGGGGGGATCATTTTCCTCCGGGCCTCCTGTGTGTAGCTAATGTAAAAAAAAAAAAAAAAATAAGTCTGCCTTTTCAAAATAAGTTAAAATCTCAGAAGAGATTTTAACTTATTTACTCATACAGAGTGGTGAAGATCTTCCAAGAAATACTGATCTAATAGAAAACGAAAATGTGATAAAATTATAAAACGAAGTGATGAAATATGCTAAGTACCTATACAACCTGAGTATTTTTTAAAACTTTGTTCTTATACATATTCAATGTGATTTTTATATTAGCATATATGTATGTAACCACTGTACATAATAATATATTAGTAGATACTATTTTGATGGCCGGCGTGGTCGAGGGGCAAGACCCTCGATTCCCGATCTGAAGGTTCGAATCCGGCGTGCGCTAATAAATTTTATTTGATTAATATGTGTTATTTCACAATTATTTCATTAAAAAATAATATATAATATATTCGCGGCACGTTCCAGACTGGAAGATACTCTCAGTATCGCCCTGGTGTAAGACACCATTCAGAATTAAAACGTTGCTTGAACTGGCTTTTGCTGTGTTTGGTGACCAGATCTTAATAGCCAGGTACTTCCCCACCTTAGTCTTCCCCATCTCCTTCTCCTACCAATTCCTTCAGACTCACAACATCACTGGCTCTAGACGGGAGCAGTGGATCTCTTGTGAGAGTTACATATAAAAAAAAACAATATAAATATAATATTCACATAAATATATATATTGTTCACACTTGTAAGCCTCCGAGAGTCTGGACGCGTCTGTTCGGAACGGCTCGTGCGCAAGCCTCTCGGTGTCTGGACGAAGCTATTGATGGTCTGCGGATCGCGGCGGTCTTCTAAAACGTTTTTACCATCGGATTTTCCAGCTTCAAATTGTAATTCGGATATTTTTACCGATACGATGGGCTTGGATATTCCCAGACACGTTCCGGGGATACCCTCAGCCGGTTGTTAGCCATTTGCTTCATGCGAAAAAATCTGAATTCTCGTGGAAAATACATAATATTTCGAGAAGGAAGCTGATAATGAACTCTGTGATAATACCTCCATCTTGATATTTTAGAAAAATATATGTCCTGAACAGCGTCGATTGTTCAAGCGACAGCAATATTGGAAGATATCTATTACATTAGTACAGAATTTTTGGAGTTGTGGCAATAATAAGTACGGAATTTTTTGGAGTTGTGGCAATAATAAGTACGGATTTTTTTGGAGTTGTGGCAATAATAAGTACCTACGGAATTTTTTCGAGTTGTGGCAATAATAAGTACGGAATTTTTTGGAGTTCTGGCAATAATAAGTACGGAATTTTTTGGAGTTGTGGCAATAATAAGTACGGATTTTTTTGGAGTTGTGGCAATAATGAGAACGAAATTTTTTGGAGTTGTGGCCATAATAAGTACGGAATTTTTTGGAGTTGTGGCAATAATAAGTAAGGAATTTTTTGGAGTGTGGCAATAATAAGTACGGAATTTTTTGGAGTTGTGGCAATAATAAGTACGGAATTTTTTGGAATTGTGGCAATAATAAGTACTGAATTTTTTGGAGTTGTTGCCATAATAATTACGGAATTTTTTGGAGTTGTGGCAATAATAAGTACGGAGTTTTTTTGTGTAATTATAGAGATACTCACAAAGCAATGTGTAAAGATTGTCATTATAATGATATCATTAACAATTTACACGTTAATTCAACCAGAAATCTGGTGGCTGAACGTACACACATATACAATCGACTTCTAAAGTTTTCTCATTCTATCCTTAAATAAGGATCTATCTTATGATTACGAATAGTCGTACCTATTATGGTCGTATTTTTTTTAAATTAATGTTGGTTCACAAGTTCCGTACTAAGTATTTGATATACCCTTTGATTATAGAAATAATTATTCAATGTGGGTATTTTGGCCACAAATCCAAAATTAAGATTCGTATGAAACGGACCGCGCAGCCGTTCCCCTTAATAGGCACACATTAAATAATATTAAAAAAACTTTACATCAGTTTAATTGTAATGACAATGCCAATATGTCGCGATTTCAAAAGTGGTTCGTCTTCTGACTCCTCTGTTAATTTAAATGCAAAATTCATAAAATTCCTAGTTTCTCAGTAAACGCTAATAAGCCTGGATGCTGTGAATCTCCAGAGAGTAATCTTTCGTCGCCGTCTCCCTCCCTCCAACTTCAATGAATAAGTGTTACAAATGTCTCTCTTCTTGGCAGATTGTCAGCCCCACTGAAGTCATAAATAGATGGAAGCGTGTTGTGGGCGAGTCCGACGGTTTATAGTAAGCAAAAATTGTCTTTACTTCTAGAGAAATTGTTAAAATTAAAGACTCTGTTCGTTGAAGTTTGGATGTTATAAAAATCGTATATCTGTCGCTAGTACGCAGCTTGTTAGAATACAGTTCTATTGTGTGGTCCTTATACTATCAAATTCATACAAGAAATATTGAACGAGTGCAGCACTTTTTTTTTACAATTTATTAATTTCAGATATACATACCTATTCAACATATAAACTATTACATAATACACATAAACTATTACATAGTGCATTCTTAGTAAATAAACTTAAAATGCGTTCCCTAGAAAATAAAAGAACAATAAATGACTCTTTGTTTAAAATTATTTACTCCGAATTGTTGTGAACTCCTGCATCTCATCGACTTCAAAATACCAAATCGAGCAACTATAGTTCAGTTAGAATAGACATTCAAGGTTACAATAATTCGCATAAAACTGAAAATTGGTACAATTTTTGGGAACATATAAATGAAATGTCTAAAGTCCCCATCGATTTCACTTGTGCAAAAAAATTTATTCAAGGTGGGTTGTTTGCATTTTTCGGGCAAAGTGTAAGTTTTATCATAAAAATAGGTCAGAAAAAAAGTGTAGATCATGCAATTGTCTGTAAAAAACGTTCTTACACCCCTTTTCCTAAGAATAATTATTATAAAAAGCAACAACATATTTTGATTTTTAAGGAACATAATTATTTTTCTGAGAAATTTCTTCAGGTACCCCTCCCCCTTTCCCCCAGAATGGATTTTTTTTTCACGAGAAATTAAATCTTTAAAAACTTTTTAAGGAACCCATTCGAAATATAACAGGAACCGCAGTGACGACCCATTTAAGGTATCAACCATCTCTACTCGTTTACCTCTTAACCGATAAAGTTTCATTATTTCTATTTATTCAGATATTTTCAAATAACGAGTTTTTTTCTTGAACACATTTAAAAATAATTTTTTTGGCAAATCTATTTGTCTAACGGCCCAAGGAGTTCTCTTTCAAATCGGTACCTCCCATACATCACATTTCTAGGTATTTTCTGTTCAGTGGTCAAACCAAACACCCCCGCTATAATAAATATATTATACTTTAATATTTTAATCGGGAATAAAATATTTAAAACTAAACGAAGGCTGATTTACGCCGGTAATTATTATAATAAGACTTTAATGTTTTTTTTTAGACGAATTGTGGATTTCTGAATTATTTTGAGATGGTCTTCGGGGAGCGTTTGATACTACCAAAGTTAAGGATTAAGAAAACGAAGTACACTGAAAATTAAAAACAAAATTATTTTTTCTATTTTTTTACTTCAATAAGATCCGTTGACCAGCGGCTGAGAATAAAAGTTTAAAAATGCTTGGGAGGTTCGTTCCGAGGAGGGAGGTTCCGATGAGAAAAATCGATTATTCCCCGTATCAAATTTTAAAAATTTAATATCTATTTATTTTATTCAAAACTTGCTTAAATATATACCTACATTTAAGTAAGCAATAAAAATGCTCAAAACGCACGATGATAAATTATTAAATATCGGGTACTTCTTGTAAGTATTTTTTGATCATAAGTATTTAAGATTTTTCAATAATGTCTAAACAAAATAAGTTGTAAAAAAAATCTGAAATATTTTAAGACCTTAGATAAATAAAAAAAAACTGAGGTATTTTAGTCACAAACCACGATCTCAATTTTTTTTTTTAATGTAACTAAAATTAAAATTCTGATAAATAGCTTGTGTATTGATTTATTTTATTGTAAAATATTTAAATATTTTTGCTTTATTGAAAAATGTACTTCATATTATAATTAGAAAATATTTGTAAACTAGTCTGTCTCGACACAGGAGTTCCTAGTGAGACAGGCAAGGCCAAAAAAAAATGTAAACCTTATTATATAGATTCAATAAATAAATAAAATAAATAAATAAATAAAATAATTGTATGATTATATTATTTGAAATGTGTGTTGTGTAATAGAATATTTCGTTTGAAAATTTAACAAATCTGCCAACGACCAACGGTATAACCTTATTATATTAAAAATAATTAAGTTTTTCAAAATTTAATGATTTTTTCTTTTATAAAATCGAGGCCACCCAGTGAGTTCATCATTAAACAAACTAATTGTAAAAAATAAATTATTGTACCGAAATTAATAAAGAAAAAAGTGTAAAATTCACGTTTGTCGGAAGAGACTTGTCTTGTTTCATTTAAAAAGAACCCACACAATTTAAATGTTTTCTTGACGTTTGGACAGTTCGCCTGTCTTCTCAAATAGTGACTTACGTCCCTCCAGCTTAATCCTAATTCCCGCTTGTCGTGATATTGTGACGTATTTAGCATTTAGATTTCTTGGTACTGCTGAGTGCTTGGTATATCATGAAATAGGAAGCAAAGTTCTGGGCTTGCTTGTACCAGTGTAAATTGTAGCGAACTCTATAATTATTACTGACATCTGCTTTCGTCACTCAAACTACTACTACCGCTTAGTTAGAATTTTATTTTTAAAATTGGCGTGCTCAATACCGGGCCAATTAAGTGAATACTATAACCGGATATCTCAGAATTAATTCAACTCAACACCTCCATTGAAAAGTCTTGAAAGTTATGAAAAGTACATACAAAATTGGTTAGATAGATTATGTTAGGTTAGGGTATAGCCAATTTTTTTTTGCATAGCTTTTAGCGACTGTTCATAGAGTGTTTTTTTTTTTAATAGAGAATACCTCACAAGAGTTCCATCTGCTCCCGTCTGGAGCCCATGGCATCCCCAATTTGGGTATGTTGTGAGGCTGAAGGTAAGTTAGGAAGGGATGTAAATGGGAAAGACGAAGGTGGGGAAGTACCTGGCTATTCAGATTTAGTAATTAAACACGGCTAAAGCCATTTCAAAAAACGTTTTAATTCTGAATGGTGGTCTTACACCAGGGCGATACTAAGAGTATCTTCCACTCTGAAACGTGACGAAAAAATACCGACAACACACATCCGTAAAAACCATCTGACAAAGAAGTTTAAAAAACTACATCACGAAATTTCATAATTTACAATCCAACTAATGGGGAGAGAACATTGTAAAATGTCCTCTCATTCGTTGAATTTGTAAAATATCAAACGACAGCAAAAAATGCAAAGTGTTTATTTCAATTTGGTTACTTTTGACGCACAACAGAATTTTCAGTCCTCACAAAGTTTTGGGTTGTCGCATTTTGAATTTCTCAAATTTACACAACGTTCGGGTTGCCAACACTGTTCCGAAAACAACGTCACGTTCTGGAAATATGTCGCAGTTAAAAGTTATTGCAAACACAATAACTTTATTTGTATTATCAAAACAATAACGGTTAAATATAGCCTTTTTTATCCGAGTATAAGAGCCCCAACCGCTCCCAAGCGACTAAAGCCTGTGAGACCATGGCATCCCCATTTTGTAAAACTATTTATTTTTTCACATTATTTTCATATATTTTATAATATGAATATAAAAATATATTGATATGTAAATATAAATTGTGAGACTGAAGGCTTGGCTATTGATATCTGGTAAAGAAACACGACTAAAGACAATTTCAAGCAACTTTTCGAACGGTTGTCTGTCACCAGGGCGATACTGTAAGTATCATTTCAAAACTAAATGTACACTATACACTATACAGTCTTAACACGTCTTTTTAGTTTTATTTGCAAATATCTTACATTAAAAGTATGTTATTATTATAAAAGAAAAGGGAAAAATGAACCCATTAAAAATGTTTTATTTACTATTTATATACAGGTTTGACTGAGGATTGAACGCTACCAACTGAGCCAAATCTCAATTGATCCGACATTGATTTGGTGTATTAACTGTAATGTCATCCAAATTCAGAGAAATGCGTACAGGTCCGCATGTGTATGCGTGATGGCCACCAAATTGATTCATTGTCATTGACAGAATGCATTGTCATTGACAATTAATCTATCTGCCGAGTTTCAGCTCAATCGGATGTTGGGAAATAATTTAATTAATTTTTATTTTTTTATATGAAAAACTCACTTTTTAACTTTTGAAGGTTATAAATAGATTTATTTTATAGTACCCCCGTTATTCCGTTTGCCATGAAAAGTTAGCATTGTCAACATTATCAAAACAGGCGCTACAAACTACAATAATTTGAGTTTTCAGGACGTGATTCTGGTTCTATTTATGGATAAGGAAATGTCCTTAACCTTAAAAGTTTTTCAGGACAGTTGTAAATTAAATGAATATAAGAAGGCAATAAGTGTTGAAGTGGGAAACATCAAGTAAGAGATGAGCAGGGGAAACAGGACGTAAGAATAACTGAAACTGTAAAAAAATATCTAACAGTTTAATTCTTAATTAATAAATTTTATTACAATTAAGCAATGAACAGTAAAGCTTTAATTATTTATTTTACTTTATTCTATGTCAAATAATAGAAAAAGTCCAACAAATAAACAATCATCTAGTAAACTGAGAAATTTTAAAATTATTAAGAGAAATTAAGATAAGTTTCCATCTAATGTATTCGTAATCATTTTGTAATAAAGTAATTTAAAAAGTTTGTTCCAAGATTAACCGATAACATTCAAGGGTTTTCTCCGACCAGATGACGGGGACAAAATGATGAAAAAACAGATTTCAAGAAACCCTTTAAGATACCTACCTACCAATCTGCTTGGAACTTAATCTAAGAACTGTTATTTCCTCTCAAAGAGAACTGAAAATAGTGTTTTGCCCAGATTGGTTACGAATAGAAATTTTTTTCTTCAATCTTTGCAAAATTACTTTTTGGCATCATTTTAATTAAATGAAAAAAATTGCTTTGTGTAAACCACTATAATCACATGTTATAATATCTACATGTTTCAAAACCGATGGTTTCTTCGTCACCACGTTATTCGTGGTTACAGAATCACGAGATAGCATATAGTGATATCCTCACTCCTCTGTTACCACGCTGCTGGAAAGAGACGCAGCGCGTATCACATGACCCGTGCTGGCTGAACCCAACTACTCAGTTCATGGAAAACATGTTTTGTTTTTAATTAAAAAAAAATCATCGGAAGCAAAATGACATCTACATTTTTTATTCCAAATATAGTTATAATTGTAGTTAAAATCCCTGGGTACGTGCTGTAACACCCTTTATAAAATAAAAAATTTCATCATGATGTTTGTGGAATTACGAACTATTTATAGATAGAACTAGCTGATACCCGGCATGCGTTGAATGCTACTTAAATAAATAAATTGTTTCTCACTTCGTGTCATTTCCCTTTCGTCCCCGTTTCCCTTTCGCCTCCTCTTCCTCCTTTCGTGTCCTCTGCCCTCCCGCGTTCCCTTTTCGCCTTTCCTGCATCACCCCTCCCCTCTCCCGCTCTCCCTT
Organism: Limnephilus auricula; assembly: GCA_951813805.1. Classification (NCBI taxonomy): domain Eukaryota; kingdom Metazoa; phylum Arthropoda; class Insecta; order Trichoptera; family Limnephilidae; genus Limnephilus; species Limnephilus auricula. Next base: position 12,912,847 of record OX638409.1, on the reverse strand, counting down.
TTCTAGCGAACCCCCCCTCTCAGACATTCCTCTTCCACCTTCTACGCCTTCCACCTCCCGCGGAGACCCCCTCCTTAATACCCATCCGACCCTCCCGCATACCCCTTCCCCCAGCCTTTTTCTCAGCCGCTTAACTTCACAAAATAAACCCATTTTTCCTACAACTTGCGTGACCTATTTAATTTCTTAATGCAAATTTTATAATGTCAGAGCTCACCAGTATATGTATATAAAGAAATATTCACGGGAATTTTTACAACAATTCAATAAAATTTAAGAGCAATCGGATGAAATTTTAATCGCAATCGTATGAATAGTATAGGAACACCATAGCTCACTATCCTATAACCATCCAGGGTATGCGCACATCATATTCCCAATGTTTCGTCCCATTGGATGAACGGCATTGCCGCGCATAACATACACAAACATACAATAATTATTATATATTAGATGACACAAAACAATAAATAAATTTAAAAAATAATCGTGTATCACTTTCGTAAGGTTCGAGAAACTTTAAAATCCCACACTTCCATTGTACCTAATCAAAATCGCGACCACAAACCTGGGACCTTCAAATCCCAAAATAGCTAATTGTTTTCAATGCTTTCTTAATTAAATTAGATCACTTCCTAAAATACCGTCATGGAATACAACTTATCTGACCTACATTATATATTTTCATGAATATTCCACGCTTTGTGCTTCCAGAGTTTCTTAAGAAAACTAGTATGCGAATTTTTTGTGACTCATTTACCGAGTAAAACAGATATATATTCTAAACAGGAAAAAGAGATATTAGCCAGTGATACTAAATTTAATATTCTTATTTATTGTTCGTCGAAAATTTACAAGGAAGAAGACGATGCCACATTTTTCTGGTTATGTCAAGTGTCGGTGGTCGGGAAATAATATCAACCTAATTCAATATAATTCTGCTAACGATATTAAATTTATGTATAATTTTTTCTTTCTCAAATCGGCTCTCTTTATTAGTCATTTTTTTGCATGTAATTTTAGACCTCTAGCAATTGTATTTTTTAAATGCTTTAGAGGGGGTAGAAGTGTATTATTTTGTAATAAATTTGTAATGCGGTTAATAATATGCACCCAGTTTATATATTATATGTATTTCACCATCCTCTTGATCGCTTATCTATAGTAATAAATAAATAAATGCAATAGGTAGACAAATCTGCTAACAAATTCGGTATATAGTCATTATTCATAGGTAATAGTAAACTAGGACTTTATAAATAAAAGTATGGTAAATCAAAAATATATATTTGATTGTTATTTTTAACTTAAAGAGTTAAACCTTAAATTATAATATTTTATTTCTTCAAACTTCGCAAAATCACTTTGTGACGTCATTTTGAATAAAATTAAACAAATAACTTCGTATTAAACCACTATTATATAATCACAATTACCTACATGTTTTTTTTGTCTTTACTACCCTGACGAAGAAACCATCGGTTTCGAAACATGTAGATAATTGTGATTATATAATAGTGGTTTAATACAAAGTTATTTGTTTAATTTAATTTTAATATAATATTTTAATTAATGAAGATAATATTAGTGAAAGTCAATCGAAAATCCGAAACTGAAAAATCAGAAAAAGATACGGATACATCTGGGACTCGAACCCGGGACCTCTGACCTATGACCGAATCGGATAGGGATATGTTGGCGCAGTGGATAGCGCGTTGGCCCGGACTGCCAGAGGTCCTGGGTTCGAGTCCCAGATGTATCCGTATCTTTTTCTGATTTTTCTGTTTCGGATTTTCGATTGACTTTCGCTAATATTATCTTCATTAATTAAAATATCAAATATATATGTTACCCTATAGAGGCAGTGCTGAAAACCAGCTGCATTCGGGGAGAAATCCTGAATGGATAGCTCAGCAGGAACAATGAACTGGTTGTCAATAGAATCAATGTTAAATAAACAAGAGTTTAAATTTGTAAAAGTCTATCGAATACAAGTTTTTATTATTATTATCGCACGGATAAGGTATTCAGAGGATAATGAAATATAACTTATATGAATAACACAACAATAAATTTGTTTTACGAAGCCGTAAGACAATAAGGAATAAATGATATTAAAAAAATATATCCTTATTTATGCAAAACACATAAATTATTGTATAATAGTAAAAGAATAATTAAAAACACAGTTTTAACTTTTTTAATCTACTTACCTATTTTTGGTGAAATATATTCTAAAAATATAATAATTTGCAATAGTAGCAAATATTTGCATTTCATGTTAAAACCCACCTTTTATAACATATGCCAAAACATGCATTCTTGAAATTGTTTGGCTAGAATAAGAATAAGACTGAATGCTGTAGAACTGAGATCCCTGAGGCGTATGTGTGGTAAAACCAGGTATGATCATGTGAGGAATGTGGAGATCCGAAAAGAATGCAAGGCTGATGGCAGCGTAATATCAGATACTTGAGTCGGGTCAGAATAATAGAAGAGTATGTATGAAAAGATGTTTGAATGTGAATGAGGCAAGGAGTGTGTGCCCAGACCGAGTTGTTTGGCGGTCCGTCCTCTCTGCCTACCCCTGCGGGAAAACGGCGTGATGGTTAGTTAGTTAGTTAGTTAGAATAAGAAACAATAGGTTCGCCACATGTTTTTACTGGCCCGATGATTGTTTTTTTTTTAAATTAATATTTTCAGTTATTTATTTATTTGCATAAACAGCTTCTCATAAAATAATCATCGTTAATGTTTTGTTAATTCTAGTGAAACCTACTACTAGTTTTTGTTTAAAAAAATATACTTTAATGTAACTTGTAAAGCAAAACTTTGGTCATAATGTCAGCATACTATTTCATTAAACGACTTAAAACAATCAAAGTATTACAATAGGAAGTAACTCATTTACTATCTTCAGCGAATTGGCGATACTGTGAAAACTTGAATATCGTCTGCACGCAGCCAACAAAAACTACTTAATCAAAACCACGCGCAAAGCAGAGAACCCGAGTAACAGATTCAAACCTTCCAAATAGACATAGAATAAAATAAGAAAGGAATTACTGTCCATTTTTACAAGGTGGTGGAAATTTTTTAGTCGCAGTCAAGCTTCGAATTTGTTCAGTTTCGTTTCAAGCGACCAGTATGTAGCAAGTTCTACACATTTCATATTTGAGTTTTCAGTACACCGCCAGCTTTTGCTAGAGATGGCTGCGTCGTCCGCTGTGCTCTGGAAAATTTCCCGCGCGAAATATCGGAAATTTACAAATGTCGTTTTCAATAAACAGTAGACGAAATGAAAACGTAACTGACATCCTAAAAAACAATAAAAACTAAAACTTACCTTCGGGTTTCAGTTAATTCAGACATTTAAAACTTTTCCGAGCAGTTTTCAGTGGATTCAGAGTTTGAAAAATAATTTTTTTTGAACGCGCGGGAAAACTTTTTATTCGTTGTGATGGATGTTATATAAAGTTTTGGTTTTATAGATGAATTTTGAAGTAATTTCAATAATGTGACAAGGTGATTTTTCTTTTTGTGAAGTTTGTGGAATAAGACAGTAAGTTGACATATTTGTTTATATATTTACCGACACATTAGCAAAGCCATATTATTTAAACAATTGAATTGGTTCCTTGTTTTAAATTGCTTGATTGATGGCAGGCACACAATTTTAAAATGTCTGCAGGTACAAATTAATAGCTAATCGAGATTTTCGTTTACAAATTTCTCCATGATTTTGTGCCACTGAAGAAAAGGTCGTTCATTGGGTGCCGTAAATTTTTTAAAAATATAATTGCTTTTCAAGAGTCCCCACTGCTCCTTACCACGTGGAGCCATTGAGACTATGGCATCCCCAATTAGGGTATGTAGTGAGGCTGAAGGTAGTGGGTAGGCTATTCAGATCTAGTCACCGAATACGACTAAAAGCCATTTCAAGCAACGTTTCAATTCTGTATGATGGTCTTACACCAGGGAAAAATTGAGAGTATCTTCCATTGAGGAACGAGCAAAAAATATATCTTTATTATTTATAAATTAAATTATTACATTGTAAAATAACCCAATACATATATCAAATAAAATGTACTTGCGCACGCACGGGACTTCAACCTCCGCACTCTTAAGGATCGCTAGTCGAGATCCTTACCCCTCGACCACGGAGGCCATCATGAACAGAGTGAACAACCAAAATTTTTTGACGACAATAAAAAAACATGCATATGACACGATATTGATAACCATCACAGTGGCAAATTGAATAATAACTTATAAAGTGATAAAGATTGCCAAAACACATTGTTTAGCACAAAGAAATGCTACGCACATAGGTAGAAAATGTCCGTTTAATGTTAATATATTAATGCAATTAACACGAATTTACACTTAGTGTGTGGCATGTAGAATTTTATATTTATTCTTCTTTAATCAGGTAAATATTTTTATTTTATTATTACCATCTGGCTTTTATTTACTTTACCGGTTTTATTTTTATGTTAAGTGCTCTAAGGGAAAATATCTCAGTAGGACTAAAAAATTAAGCAAGAGAGGGAAATAAATACATTTGGGTATTAACCATTTTCGCTTTTTATACACTTACTTAAGATATATATTCATTATTACTGGCAGCTAAATCAAAAATCCCTACCATGTATTATCACATAAGTAATATGTATTACAAGCACGTTTCACATAAGTCGTAATAACGTTTTAATTTTTATTTTTTATTATTCGTAAATTAGTAGATATAAAGCATAATGATAGCGAACGAATTAAGATACCCACTTAATCTACTATATCTTGTATTGTAACTATAAATAGGATTTCTCCAATATGTTATGTAACCCGATTACATTGTTTCTTAATTATGCTTATTATATTACATGTACCTTGATAAAATACATCATGTATTTCCATTAAAAACTCGGACTTATATTCGTGTGTACAAATATATCTAAGAAAGTTTTATTTTTCTGTACAAGTATATAAATACTTTATACATATTGTTTTTAATTTACAATCATCAAATTTATTTATTTTTAACTTGGTACTCTCAGTAGCTTTTTATTATTTTTTAAACCTTTTATTATGTCTATATGTATACGTGTATATATATATATATATATATATATAAATGTCATTCATAATAACAGCATGTAGAAATGTGAACTAAACCGGGCAATTTGACTGTCCTAAAACGGGAAACTTTCCTAGTTGGACATTCAAAGCTTCCTTACTACATGTATGTAAAAATATTGTGTCTAACAAATAAAAAAATAATAGTCAGGTTATAAACAACACAAATGTCAAACCATATAATCATACAATAAAATAAATCAATACATAATCTAGTCAACACAGTTTTGAGAATTTTAATTTTAGTTAAATTAAAATCATTAAAAAATAAATCCGAGAACGTGTTTTATGACAAAAATGGCTCAAATTTTCAATTTAGGTCTTACAAACTAAAATATTTAAAAAATTTTTTACACACTTATTTTGTTTAGACATTATTGAAAAATCAAAAAAATACCTACAAGAAGTACGCAATATTTAATAATTTATCATCGTGCTTTTTGAGCATTTTTATTGCTTACTTGAATGTAGGTATATATTAAAGCATGTTTTAATGAAATAAATCGTTATTAAATTTTTAATTTTTAAAAATTGATACGTGGAATAATCGATCTTTCTCATTGGAACCTCCCTGTACAGTTGCAAGCATTTTTAAACTTTTATTCTCAGCTGCTAGTCAATCACTCTTAAGGTAGTGACGTTTCTTCGGAAATTAAATTTTATTCCGTTTTTGAAATAGATATATTTTTTTTAACATAAAATATAAGATTTATAATTAAATAGAAAGGTATTTGAGTACCCTAATTTTATGATTTCAAAGGAAATTTTGTTTTTGATTTATTAAAAAAGAGAAAATTAATAACACAAGTGGATTTCATCCACTATTTCTTCCTTTTTGTATGAATACCGCACAAGAGTCCCAACTTTCTTCCATCTGGAGCCAGTGGCAATACATCTGAATGGCATCCCCAATTGGTGTATGTTGTGAGGCTGAAGGTAGTGGGGAGGGGAAGGAGATGTGAAAGTACCTGGCTATTCAGATCTGGTCACCAAATACGGTTAAAGCCATTTCAAGCAAGATTTCATTTCGAAATGGCCGTCTTACCCCAGGGCGATACTGAGAGTATCTTTCACTCTGGGACGTGCCGCAAATATATTATTAATTTTAATTTATTCATTGTGAAAGAACACAAATTAATCATATAAAATTTATTTGCGCACGGCCGGTTCAAACCCGCGTCCTTCAGATTCGAGTCGAGAGTCTTACCCCGCGATCACGCAGGCCGTCAATTATTATTATATCACTATCCACATAATTAAAAAAATCTTCAATCTTTACACTTTTATTTTGTAATCTTTGTACCTACTTTTTTATCAATGTCAGAGTAAATTAATTATGTAAATCCATTATTCTGTTATCTTACCGGTGTGATAATAAAATAATAAATACCTGTGCATGTAAAAACGCGTACATTAGAGCAGGCTTTTCTATTTTTATGTGAACACTGTACAGGAGTCTCAACTGCTTGAAACTGGCTTCCTTAATTTGGCAAATTTTTATGGATGCGGAGAGTGGAAGGAGAGGAGCTAGATTAAGATTGTAGAGTAGCTACCTAGCTATTTATATCAGGCACGTTGAATAGAACTTGAAATTAGACTTAGCTGTGCTTGCTGACCAGGTCCGAATAGCCAGGTAATCCCCACCATCCTCTTTCCCATCTCCTTCACCTTCACTCTACTTTCAGCCTAAAAAAATAACCCGATTGGGGATGTCGTAGTCTCACTGGCTCCAGATCGTTGAAAGCAGGTGCGTACTATGCACATAACAAAAAGAAATAAAATAAAAAGTCTCTAAACACGAATTAAGCCATTTCATACAGTGTATCTGGTGATAACCGATATTATCTACCAATCGCCAAACGCGAACGTCACATGAGAACGGGTCGTTTCTACGACTCGTTTTTGAGTTCGACAGCTCGGCTGTGGAACGATTTGCCGGCCTCTGTCATTCCTCCCTCCTAAAACATGGGTCTCTTCAAGACCCACCTTCGTTCCCTCCTCTCCTACCCATAGCATCTTCATAGATGACCCGAGGAAAATGATTTTCCTCAGGGCCTCCTGTGTGGAGTTAATGTAAAAAAACTCCAACAAGGTGCAAAATAAACTTTTTGCGTACACCACACAAGAGTACAAACTTTAAAGATGGAAAAGAGGATGGTCAGGGTGTACCTGCATATTTAGATCTAGTCACTAAATATGCTTTAGTTATTTCAATCAAAGTTTTGGTTCTCAATGGTGGTCTCTTACCAGGGTGATACTGAAAGATTTATTTTAACTAACTCCACACAGAAGTTCCCGAGGAAAATAATTTCGTTCATGACCTATGACATCTTTGGGGATGCTGTGTGGAGGATAATTTTAAAGCAAGTAAATGAAGCGCTGGAAAGGGCAAGGATGAATCTGGAGTCAGTATATCCACGAGTGACGGACATATTATGAATCCATCCTTTCCATAGCGGTGCAAGGTGCTGGGTCGAGAGAGTCCTGCTGGAGAAGTCAAAGGGTCTATCTCAACTGGTTTCTCACGATTCGGCCCGCCACGCATTAACATCTGTCAAAACCTGAACGAACCTCGCCCCATGAACCAGGCACCTCTGGTGGGTCACCAAACGTAGCGAACCACTTGTTGGTTATCCAATTATTGGTTTTCTGGGCGGCGGTACCCATACCCGCATACGAAGGAAGACATTAATGAATTCAAAATTTAAGATTAATACATAATAATAATTTTATAATGTTCAGATATGTGATATGAGTAAATAATGTAAATGATATTTTGGTCTCCTGTGACATTTTTTATGTTTATTTTCAACAAAAAATCTAAAAAATCAGTAGGTATAGGTCAGTTAGGGGCATTACAGAAAGTCAAGTATGTCCCGTAACTCTCTGTATATCACATATAAATAATTATCTGTCAGATCATCACAAGATACATTTTTTAAGTACATAGTAGCATAAAGGCCCATTGCCATCTGGCAAATTTATTTTCAACCAACCCAGAGTTAGATTAGTGAAAATAAAATAATAAAATGGACTAAAAACTAAAAAAAAACCGGTAATATTTTTATAATTTGGCTCACATGTGTAATAAATCATTAGAACCACACTTCATCAAAGATTGTGGCATTTTCCGTAAAAAAGTATGAGGCAGAAATAGTTTTATTTAATGTTTTTTTGGTTTGATTTGATTAATTTACTGTCAATGTGCCAAGTAATTGATGGGAGGTGTTAAAAATAATTTATTTGATCATTTTATTAAGGGATAATAAAATATGGAAACAGGACGTAAGCACTGAACAAGTAATCCCTAGCATGTTATTTTTTTTACATAGTTACACACAGGAGGCCATTATCAAAATAATTTCCCTCAGGGCCTTTGTCACCTTATCAGATTCTGTGTGGAGGGTCTTTTTAAGGAGATGAAGGAAAGAAAGTTCTGGGAATAAAAACGTATGAGAGGTGGGTAGGAATCTGGGGGGTTAGTATGTCCAGGAATGACGGACATATGAATCCATCCCTCCAAGTGCGGTGCAAGGTAATGGGCCTAGAGAGTTTGGCTGCAGAGGTCAAAGGGCGTCCATAAACTAGTCTCTCTCGATCCGGCCCGCGAAGCAGTCGGTGGGCACACGGAGAAAAATGTTATTCGAAAAAACGATCATTTTAATAGTAAGAACGATTAAAAACGGGACTGAAGTTCTTACGAACTAATTAACAGGGTTTCAATGTTTGTTGGCGGTAAAATGTAAGAATAATTTGTTGGTATACGTACGAATTAACGTATACCAACAAATTATTCTTACATGTTCCCGCCAAAAAACATTGAAACCCTGTTAATTTGTTCGTAAGAACTTCAGTCCCGTTTTTAATCGTTTTTACTATTAAAATGATCGTTTTTTCGAATAAATTTTTTTTTCGTGCAGACACATCCGCTACCAAGACCTAGACAAACCACACCCCATGAACCCGGGCACCTTGCTAAGTCATCAAACGTAGTGAACCACTTGTGTTGGTGGTGTTGGTTATCCAATAAAGGAGGCGGCGGTATCCATGCCCATCTCTCAAATTGAAAATCCCTAGCAAACCTTTATAGCTATTGAACCATTTACATAATTAGTTAGTGACACCGAGCAGATAATGCCTACGAGTGTGATCTATACCGATTTTAAAGAAAACTGATGTCGCTAATTTACTAATGAAATTGTTTATTTAGTACTTAATTATTTTTTCTTCATATTTGTGATCAACTAACTGAAATCCCCGGCTTTGCCCGAACTTACACAGAATTTAGATGTATACAGTAATTTTTAAGATGTATCAAAATTCTGCTTTGAGTGGGAAACAGGGTGGAGGTGGTTTATTAAATCACTTGTAAACAGTGAGATTTCTTCTGTTTTGAAGGTCAAGTGGGCAAAATTTCATCAATCTAGGAATAATATATATTTTTTAAATGATCTATAATTAAGGCATTTGGATAGAATAGATATATTGAATGATTGAATGACCATAATTGAATGACCATACTGGGCTTCCGCTAGTTTCACGGTGAATAATGGAATATATAGATTTGTATTTGTATTTGAATTAATAGATTTGTTTAAAAAACAAACCCACACCGGGACACTTCGTTACATAATTACATAGATTTCAATAGAAGTAAGAAAAAAAAACGAGTGTGCTTTAGACCAAAAGACTGAAGTAAATACTTCATTAGCTCCATCTATATGTATGTCCATATATATGTTTATATGTATAAAATACATGCATGTATATACATATTTTCATTTTCTACAAATATTTATTTAAATTTATTATCATTTGCCTCGCCCGATCAATCCGTGCGCATCGATGTCCGCTCCCCTCTGCGTTTGGCGCTTCACTGGTAACTGGTATATCAAAATACTGACTGAAATATTTCATGCACTGGCTATGGAGAGGAAGAGAGAAAGAAAATGTGCGCGCACACTGCTATCTCTTTTCAACGCATTTCAATTTCCGTTACACATTCGCTATTAACTTTAAAAATAATAATTAACCTAATTCGGGCACACGGACACGCCAACAACAACAATGCACATTAAGACACTTTGACTCCTAGTATTCATACAAACCAACTAAATTGTTTATCGGTTCAAGAAAGATTTAGAAAGATTTAAATTTTTGGATGAATTGCGACAAAAATAAGGAAAAGTTTTGCTTACTCCGGGAACACGAACACGATTAAAATACCCTTCTTTGGATTTATCTCTTCAGGGGACGTAAGCCTTTACGACTCGTCTCGTCTTATCGTCTGAAACCCATAAAATTACTTCCTTTTCTATTTTTGGGTTTTTGGACCAAATATCGCAACGTGTGATATTACATTTTTTCTCATAAACTGATAATAGACTTTTACTACCCGGCTTCGTTCCCGATTTGGTTATTGTATATATTTATCTTATATTGGTTTATATTCGATTGAAAAGGACTAAAAAAATTTGCTCGCAAAAAGTAATAAAAAATAGCCTAAAATATTCCATAACGCGGTTTGAAGCGAAGTAAAGCGAGGCCTGCGTGCCCATTTTACAAACCTGCAACACAATTTTCAACGAACTATTTCTGTTGAAAAAAGATTGAATGTCAGTTTGAGGTACAAAAATCATAAATAAAATTAAATGTAAAACCTTCAAAACATTTAAATACATTAATATCTAGTAGGTATAATACTCTATAAACAATAATTGTCCATTGTCTACCACGTCCACTTCGCACGAAAATGTGATATGAACTGATCGCGTAGCTGAAGTTCCGCGCCTTATTATTTGTCACGCAGGACACCATTGATATTTTTATATGACCATTTGATATTTTCGCGTAGTGCAGTTCGCATCGAATTCGCCTACGTAAAACGCTGCGTATCAAAACCTGGCACTGGTATATAAAATGTAATTTGTTCACACGTTACATCACCGAGACACCAATCAAGAGGTACCCATTCAGAAAAGAAATATTTCTTGAAATGACTGGTCTTTTTTGTAATGTTAAGATATTATTTGTAGTTTTTTGAATTTCTTGAGTAAATGTTTCGAGGATTTGTTCTGAATACTTTCTACCAAATCTATGTATACTTTATATTGGGGATTCCATATAGTGGAAGCATACTCCAGTGAACTTCTGACTAATGAACAAAACAACATTTCTAGAGTCTTAGCAATTTTGAAGGCTTTACATATTCTTAATAAGAAACCTAGCATCTTGTAGGATTTTGGTAGGATTTGTAATAATTTGTTCGATATGCTTATCAATAATATGAAATGTGTTTTGTTTAAATTTGTGATTTTTCAAGTTTACTAACGTTGTTCTTTCGAACGGTAAATTTCTGATCGTCTTTCTAATTTTTCAACAAAACAATATAATTATACCTATTATGAAAAAATAGACAACAATTGTTTTTAAAAAGCAGTGAGGCCCGAGAAAAATATTTTATAAATAATATGCCGTTATTTTTCACCGGTCTGCGCTAGTTTACAATAAAGTTATGTGGTTGGAAGTTGATTTTGTAAAATGTAATGGATGAGTAATAAACAGTCATTTAAAAACGTTAAGGTTTCATTATTGAAGAGCTTCCAGTAGATACTTTATTTTAACACTTTTCTTAAAACTGAAGTTCTTTAACGACCCTTTCCTATAATTAAAGATCGCTAATTGCGAATACACAAATGTTATTGTTATTTTTAACGTAACCATTTCGATGTTTAAAATGTAACTTAATAATTTTTCATTTTAATATACTATTTCTGAAAACTTTAAATTATCATAAGTTTTTTTGTAGTTTTACGCAATTTAAACCAAAATTACTCAACTATTGTTTATTACTACTCTGGTGTAAAATGTCGTATACATTTTATATAACAATTTAAAAGCCCCACCGGCATAATTAAACAAATGTGAGAGTGTGATTCAATGCACCCCAAGAAATTTTCATTTACCAAATGAAACAAATAACTTAGTTTTAAACCACTTTATTTTACTAAAATAAAGTGGTTAAAGTGGATTAAACTAAATAAAGTGGTTTAAAACTAAGTTATTTGTTTCATTTGGTATAATGTCAAGCCACAAAGTGTTTGCGTTCTTCGATAAATTTTCATTTGTTTTATTTTAAATGCACATTTACAGTTAACATAACCAATCATAAACCTACATTATATTTTGTTAAATAATAATAAATTTTAAAAGTATTCAATATTTAGTTAGAATATATCGTAAGGGGATAAGTAATTTAGTAATCATTTTCCCGATCAGCATTACCAATGGTAGTTTAGTTCTGCATCTCGAAACAACAAAAGATCTGTGCCTGCGCGCTCTTGTGAAGTTGTCGGGAACATAAAACTAAGATTTTTGTACACTATCAGGAAAACAGAATCTTTTCAGAAAGTTATCTTCTCAAAGATATAAAAACCTCAGAAACTTCTTTTGTACTGTCTCTGCCATTAGAGAGTAAGTTAAATCCACTGGTCCCCATATTTTTTAGTCATTTTCCAAAATGATACGAACTAAACTATAATATAGCAAACCGATGAAAACATTATTCGGTGTCTAATGTATTAGAAAAAGAATGCATTTCATATTAAATACCGCTTGCAAAAAAAACGAAACTACTCGTGAATACGAAATACTCAGGAAAATTCACAATATTCTGGAAATGAATCCACTCTTCTCGCGCTGGTTCTTGGAAAAACAAATAATACATTATTACTTCAAGCTTATTTGAAGTTTTTATGATCCAGATTCCTCATAACGTCTTCGACACCGTAACTCAGTAAATTCACATAAATTTAACATAATACTCACAATTGTATTCGGCTACTTGAAAAATAAGTCGGAAATTTGTCTAATAAACAACGCGCAAGTGATTTACAATTTTGAGGAATTGGAATGGAAAACAAAAAAAACTTTAACCGATAAATAATTTATAATAATAACTAACTCGCTAGTCCCTGTTCGAACGTGACGGCATCGCTCATGTATCTTCTGTCTTTTTCATTTTCATACCAGACGTATGAAAAGGAAGACGATGATCGTCGATGACGGACGTACGAGTTCTCTTTTTTAAATATAGTTGTCGAACTGGCGAGTAGTGCGTCCGCTGACGAGGCAACTGAAAAAAAAAACAGTTTGCAACTAAACTAGCTATCCTTTGTATGTCAATATGATGGCCCGCACACTACACAATTTCTCAAAAACCCGTTGTCAATGGCAATGCAAGCAGTGACTCGCGACTCGCCATGCTTGTTAGTGCCTCCGCTGACAAGGCAACTGTAAAAAAAAACAGTTAGCAACTGAACTCGCTACCCTGTGTATGTCAATGTGGTGGTCCGCACACTACACATTTTCTCAAAAACCCGTTGTCAATGGTAACGTAAGCAGTGACTCGCGACTCGCTAGTTGCTACGATGACAGCTGATTTTTCTTCGTTTATGGTTAAACAAGCTGAGATAATTATTGAAATCGTAAAATTTAGTAGGAAGTTTGGTTAGAAACCATAGCTACCAGCAAGTTTAAGTTTGGTTTCAGTTTCTTCAGTGAGCGGATCCAAGGATTCGCCAGTTTTGTTGTCAGTTTTCGAGGTGACAGCTGAAATATTCGTCATCTATAGTGAAACAAGCTGAGATAATGGCTGAAATCGTAAAATTGACATACGCCATGAGATAATTTTGGTTTACAACTGTAAGGCGATCCGCCCACTGGGGCAACTGAAAACTCTCAACTGGCAACTGTCTTTGTATGTCAATGTGATGGCCCGCACACTACAAAATCACTCAAAAACCCTTTGTCAATGGTAACGTAAGCAGTAACTCGCGACTTGCACTGCTGATTGCCTTGGCGGGCCGTTGCTAGTTGCCAGCTGTCAGCTGATTGTTCTTCGTCTATGGTTAAACAAGCTTTTTGACCAATCAAGACATAGAAACCAGCGAGTTTTAGTTTGGTTTCAGTTGTCTCGTCAGCGGAGCGCCTAACTGGTTTATTTATGGTTGCAACCATAGCAACAACCATAGCATCCATAGCAATTAACCATAGCAACAACCAGTTATAGTTTGGTTTCCGTTTCTCGAGAATTCAGAGAATAAACTATATGAGAATTGTATTGTTTAAAAAAAAATATGTTTTCGGGCAGAGAAACATGTAATATTTCATCAGTAATAAATATTCTGCAAAATATATGCAATAGAGTAAATATTATAGTTATAAAGAAGAATGCGGGAAGTACTTGACTATTCACATAAGCCATTTCAAGCAAAGTTTCGATTATACGATTGGTGGTTTTTCATGATTTTCACCAAGGTGATACTGAGAGTATCTACCACCATGTACGACTCTTTGTACGAGTAAAATTATTTTCCACACTTTCCCAGTCATCCTTGTCATGATGGTTTATTAAATGAGACTTTTAATTTGAAAGTGTCTACGAAGGCAATATGTACACAGGATTCTCATAACTTCGATTCTCCACCACCAACGTAAAATTAACACTGCAAATAAATAAATAAATAAAGTGCTCCTTGGATTTTCCCTTCTATTATAAGTTTTAATATAATAATGGAATAATATTACCAAATAAATAAATCATTTGCAAATGCATTCAGAGTCGCTTAACGCTACTTGTATTTGCAGTAAATTTGCATCTCCCGATGGAAAATTACCTTCAAGCTACGTCACGACTGTTTAGCCAATAACCGCTGAGCTAACCTTTTTAAATATACATTTTCTACGAACCTTGGGAAAGAGCAATACAAACATAATATGTTATATCAAACGTACTGAAAAATAACAAATTATATTTTAAAAAAAAAAAAACGAAAAAATTGCAAATACAAAAATAGAAAAGAAAAACAACATAACCATACTTTTTATTTTTATACAATAGCTCCAGTACAGGAGGCCCTAAAGAAAATAATTCCCCTCAGGGCTTATGTCATCTTTAACCACTCGAGCGCTTTTTGCCACATTATAATAATAATAATTGGATAATTTGTATAGCGCCGTTTTTGTGAGAAATCACCTCAAGGGCGCTGTACAATTTAAAATATAATTCTTAGGCTATATTTAAGTTTATTATTTACAATTGTATACAGAAACATACTTACCTGGTCGGTCACTTCCGATAAACACACTTTAATAAGAAAGTTTATGCTTGGAGAAGATACCAATTTGCACGCGGAGGATTATTATGGCACTATTTACAAAACTTCGGATTGCTTTGTTGCCAAAATGTGGCAAATTTAAAAACAAAAAAATTTAAAACGACTATATAATATATTGCACATTCAAAATATAACAAAATAAATATTCTCTAGATTCTTTAAAATGTTTTAAGGTTAAAGATTTAATTTTATTTTTTTTATAAATCCTGCAAATATTTGAAAATAAACGAAAGATAGGGGAATTCATTGGCTACATAGAACACTAATCAGTTTGTATGTCTCCATATTCAAATTCGGAGGTATGATTTTTTTAATGTGGGCGGAAAAATTTCCTCTAGCAATCCAAGAAAAAATATTTTAATTGCTCTGTCGCTCCAGTGGTTATGTTGTGTGGAGGGTTTATTTTAGGAAAGGAAGGAGAGGATGTTCTGGGAAGGAAAAATGTATGAGGGGTGGGTAGGAATCTGGGGGTCAGTGTGCCCAGGAGTAAAGGACGAATGAATACATCCCTCCCACTACAGTGCATGTTCCAACAGAGCCCCGTTGGAGAAGTCAAAAGGCCTCCTTCAACCAGTCTCTCCCGATCTGTCACATAGTTGGTGAGCACACGCATCCGCCGCCAAGACCCGGACAAACCTCACCCCATGAAACCGGGCACCCCGGCTAAGTCTGTACTGAAAGTTAGATAATATAACAACTTAAAACAGCTGGTACACGGAAATTTTTTTTATTCTAAAATACGATCATTTTATTCGTACAAACGGTTAAAAACTGGACTGATGTTCTTACGTACAAATTAACGGGGTTTCAATGTTTATTGGCGGGAACACGTAAGAATAATTTGTTGGTATAAGTAATTTCGTACGTGTACCAACAAATTATTCTTACATTTTCCCGCCAATAAACATTGAAACACTATTAATTATTTCGTACGAACTTCAGTCCCGTTTTTACGAATAAAATGATCGTATTTTAGAATAACATTTTTCTCCGTGTAGTTAGACTTGAGATTCCTACAATACCTTCTTTAATTACCGTATTTTGAGAATTGGCCTATCAAAAACTCACTCATTTTCGTAGATGGCTTTTTCAATGTTCATATTTATCATTGTACTGCGGTCCATTATTCAATAAAATGATATTGCAAAATAAAAATTAAGAAAACAACAGTAAAATTGGAATATAGATGGGAATATTATTCCGAACACAATAATTAATCACTTATTATTTTCGGAAAGCCAACTTTTGCAAGCAGGAGTTTATTGAGTTCAATAACCTTGTATTGTGACGTCACTGAGCAAGACAAACTAAATTAATAATAATAAGAAATAGATTAACCACCAGTTGTTTTTTTTAATTTTTATAGAGAATACCTCACAAGAGTCCCAACTGCTCCCGTCTGGAGCCAGTGAGACTATGGCATCCCCAATTGGGGTATGTTATGAGGTTGAAGGTAAGTGGGGAAGGGAAGGAGACGAGGAAGAGGAAGGTAAGGAAGTACCTGGCTGTTCAGATCTAGTCACTAAACACGGTTAAAGCCATTTCAAGCAACGTTTCAATTCTGAATGGTGGTCTTACACCAGGGCGATACTAAGAGTATCTTCCACTCTGGAACGTGCCGCAAATATACTATATATAATTTTAAATAATTAATTGTGAAATAACACAAATCAATTAAATAAAATTTAGTTGCGCACGCCGGGTTCTAACCCGCGGCCTTCGGAATGGGAGTCTATCGCCCTACCGCTGGACTACGCCGGCCATGATGGCCGTCGTTTAGCAATATTAATTATAATATTCATTATAAAAACAACAAAAGTAACACTGAAAAATAAAATAGAAAATAAAACGTAAAAGAAAAAAGACCTGGAACTTCAAATATTTTTCTCATTTCTATGTGTATTTTTCTACTTATGAACGATATTACTTATTATGTCAATAATTAATTAGTATCTAATACAAATATTATAAGAATCTAAACTAATTAGAAATCAGAAGAGCGTATAATTGGAAAAGCAGCTTTCCGTGTTGAAGATGATGATTTCGAGAACTATTTGTTAGAAATAGATTTTTTTTATATATAGAATTCTTGGAGTTATTAAGAAAACTTGCCATAAAAGGAATATAATGCTGCCAAAAAGATTCAGACTAATCCCTTGTACATCGATACTGGATATAACCCATCCCTAAATGGCTTCACATCCTGCTTAATGGAAATCGTCTCAGGTGTGCCCCAGGGGTCGCATCTCGGACCACTCCTATTTAATATTTACATAAATGATATTTATGTATGCTTTAAAAATAGTCATTTTGTGTTATACGCGGATGACATGAAAATTTTTAAACCTGTACAGTCTTTATCCGATTGTATGGAATTACAAAGCGATCTTGATAATTTGTGCATATACTGTGAATCAAACTTATTGTCCTTAAACATTTCTAAATGTCATTCTATTACGTTTACTAGAAATAAAAATAAAATCAACTATCATTACAACTTGAATGATAAACCTTTACAATCTATGTCTATATGTAAAGATCTAGGTGTTTACTTAGACAGCAAATTAATTTTTGATAAGCATATCGAAAAAATTATCACAAAATCCTACAAGATGCTAGGTTTTTTATTAAGAATATGTAAAGCTTTCAAAAGTGCTAAGACACTAGAAATGTTGTTTTGTTCATTAGTCAGAAGTCCACTGGAGTACGCGTCCACAATATGGAATCCTCAATATAAGGTATACATAGATTTATTAGAAAATATACAAAATAAATTTTCGAAACATTTACTTTTAAAATACAACAAAACTACAAATAATATGTTAACACTACAAAAAAGACGCACATTGTCGGATCTATTGTTTCTGTATAACCTGCTTAATAATAATATTGATAGTCCCGAATTACTATCCGTCATTGGTTTAAATGCTCCAATGAGGCGTACCAGGCACACTTCTCTTCTTCATATAGAAGCCCACAACACCAATGCAGCAAATAATTCACCAATCACTCGCGCAATCACAACCTATACCCATTATGAAAAATTATTACAATTAGACATTTTTCACGATTCATTGCGAACATACAAAACAAAATTATTAAATTTCTTATCATTTTATTAAACTTTAGTGAGCAAATAATTTTTGATTTTAAAATGTAAAATTTTCTCCACCCATACTCTTTCATTTATGTTTTATTAGTCAACCAATGTTTGATTCTTTTCATTAGTTTCATCATAATATAGTTTTAAAACCCAGGCGAAATTACCTATTGATATTTTACAGATTTACGTAATAGGTACAAAACCATGTAATTTATTTAAAATACCTTACAACTTATATTTAATGTACTGTGTAAATCTTATAAACAAATAAACAAATAAATAAATAAATAAATAAATAAAAGGTAAACTATTTCACAACCCGAACAAAAATGTCTGTGCATTTATAAGTAAGAATTTTTAACCCGTTGAAATGAATGGTCCATTTCTACTCGGGTTCATAGAAGCTGGCTTAGGAAGAGCTAGTGAAGGGAACGCACGATCGTGTCCGATAAGAGAGCACGTTACAAATACGAATATGGAATACAGAGCATGGGCCTAATAAATCTGTTCCTAGATTAAAATTGATTCTCCGCTGGGTGGATATCGATGACGTCACGCTTCACGTAATAGTTTATTTATATAAAGATAAAATAAACGATAAAAAATAACCCTAAATAAGTATCGTTAAAGACCGAAGAAAGCAATTTATTTTATGTATTTTGGAGGTTCAATTCGAAACGTGAATTTCTAGGTCAAGAGAAGCTAATCTTGTCGCATTCAACTTTCAATATTAATTGCGAGCTATGCCAATGCCAATGCGTTATCTACTGTTAGAATTATATTCAAATCTCTATTTGGATGATGCCAAGTGGAAAAGATGATTGCTTGGCAGTCGAATGAAATAGTGTTCGAAACCTATAGCGGGTACTGTTTTGGCACTCTTGCGAATTTTAAGCAAGAATTATACTTAGTTGAAAATTGTGATCATACTAAAATGTCCTTAGCGACCAGTCCACTTCCCAACCTTCCTCTTCCACATCTCCTCTCCATAATTTACCTATACCATAGCACATTTTGGACACATTTTCGATTCTATCAAAATACATAATCCATTTTAAACAACACAGTAAAAACTTAATTTTTTATTTCCAATTATTGTTCATGTAGAAGTAATATAAAATATCTTCCAGACATTTAAAAAAAATCCTTAAAAATTTAAACATCAGCTTCAAACTTAAAATAATAATTAAAATCGAATAAAAAATCACTGGGCGCATTTGGCAAGTCAGTAGATAAATCAGATTTACGTCGTTTCAATATGTTGAATGCTTTAACTTACAATTTTCCCATAAATTTCAAACATTCTAAGTAATAAACAACAACCAAGCACCAAGCTCTCGAACTAAACCGAGCTTTTCATATTTTTGGGTTGGCCCTAGAACCACTTGCCGCACATTAAAAACAGACCTTAGAAATCAGACACTAGATAAAAAAATATTGATGATCGAATCACAGATTCGAGAAAGAAAATCGAAAATATGGATAAAAAAATACGATGTTTTTTACAGACAAAATTGATAAAGATTTACCATTAAAACGATAAAATGGATTTAAAAATACCCTAGTTCCAGACTGCAAAATTAACATATTTCAGTAAAGAAACACATTTATAATCAACAACATATATTTAAATTTATATCATTTGAACAAAAGGCTAGGATGTAACCAACTAAAAGGTAAATGTGTTAATTGAAATCATTAATTAGAATGGCTTTACTTTCTAAATAATCTTCTATTTTTTTCGTATCTCGTAGCCCATTTATAAAGCCGCGGCAGCTCAGAATTCCTTACACAGGTGATTTAGAAATACTGACTCCATCCTGTATAACTCTATTGTAGTGCACAAGAAAGAAATCTGACAGATGATACAATAAAAATAATATTTATTCGTTATATATCTAAAAATATGATTTCGTTAAGTTTCTTCTAAATCAAAACTCATAGTTAACAAACATCAAATCAATAAACATGTAGACGAGACAACCAACAAACATGAAGATGAAAAAATCGACAAAACTGAAGATGACAAAGTCAACAAACATGAAGATGAAGAATTCGAGAAAATGGAGATGACAAAATCAACAATCATGAATGAGGAAACCAACAAACATGAGGATGAGAACGTCAAGATTCATGATGTAACTTACATAACAAACTACAGTCCGCCTTGCAACTAGTGAGGAGGACTGTAAATAAACTGGTACAATGTACAATAGTCATTAATTAAAAACAAAAAATTTAAAAATCGTCACATTAACAAACGTAGGGGTAAGCTCACTCTAAAATGAACATATCGACAACAAAAGTCTCATGTTATGTTAATTTGTATTTCAAAGGAAATTGCAACTTCATCCAGTAAAATGCATGTTCCCTTTTCATCTGGGCTTTAATATGTACGCCCGGGATTAACATATTTTTTTTTTTTTAAATCAAAAGTAGACAGTGACGTTCCTCTTGTTTTGAGGTCAAGTGTGCAAAATTTCATCAATCGCGTTATAAAACTGTAGATTTATAAGCAAATCATTACCACGCCACACGACCGGTGTCCGCGCGCCCGCTACGCGACACAGACACTCTTCTTAAATAACTAACTAACTAAAATCACGCCGTTCCCCCCCCGGAGGGGTAGGCAGAGACGGACCGCCAAACAACTCGGTCTTGGCATACACTCCTCGCCTCATTCACATTCATACATCTTATCATACATGCTCTTCTATTATTCTGACTCTTGACATGGCCCGACTAAAGTATCTGATTCACTTGATCGTACCGTGTTTTCCTCGGGCGTCCTCGACTTCTTCTACCATTCACATTCGCATCACATATTCATTCATTCGCTCTACATGTCCAAACCATCTAAGCGCCCCTTTTTTAATTTTACTTATGACGCTCACATCGGCTTTGCATTCTTTTCGGATCTACACATTCCTCACACGATCATACATGGTTTTACCACACGTACGCCTCAGGGATCTCATTTCTACAACATTCAGTCTACTTTTATCCTTTCTCTGCCAGTTCCATGCCTCACTGCCATACACCGGGGTAGGTACCAGCACTCCATTGTGAACTGTTAGCTTCGCTTCTTTGGACAGCTTTTTGTTGGCGCCAACAGCATTCACTCCACCATTAATGGAGTTACCTGCATTTACCCTTATTTCAATATCCCCATCAGCCTTCCCATCTCTCGTAAACATACTTCCGAATATATAAAGTATATGAATGAATTAAATACAACATTATGAAGTGACAAAGGAAAAAGACTTGGCACGAACAATTAGGTAGGTAAGTCAAATTCTCGAGTCTTGTAATTTCAATAGTCGGTTAAACTAAAAAGTTTATAATATGAGTTTGAATGGAGAGTGTGCCGAGACGCAGAGGTGCGGGTGTTGAATCATATTTGCTACCGCTGGCGATGCAGATAAATTATGTAATAAATTCGTTACTGTAACAATGTAATATAAAAGTCGGAGCTACCTAATGATTTAAGTTAGATGTGACCCGATCTTTTTCTAATTTTTTCTGTTTCATATTATCTATTGAGTTTCGCTAATAGTCTTCATTAATTAAAATATTACAATCCGAGTTTTACCCCATTAAGTAAAAAAATAATAATAACAACCTGGAGACTTATGAGAAAACTCTCCATTTCCTCAAAAATAAAACACTTGGAATAATCATATCTACATAAGATAAAAAGTATGGAGGGAAACTGGTAAATCTATGTTACACCCATCCGAATGATATTTTTTTGGATATTTATTTACAAGCTTCTGCCCGCGACTTCGTCTGCGTAGGATTAGTACTTCGAGTAATCTATTTTATTTTCCGAAGTCACATCTACGTTTATACCAAAATTCTTAACCTATTTATTTAAAATATGTATAATTCTTGATTCGATTCAAAGTATTAGGCAAGTACTTTAAATAAATAATTAAAAAAATTTCCAAAATAGAATTTTGATTTAACAATGCAAAATGTCATTCTCAAATTTTGACGTTTTCTATTAAACAATAATTATTATTTTCTATATATTGAAAATAAATAGCTAGCTTTATAAATTATAGCCTATATGTTATTCTGATGTATGAGCTATATTATTGTAAAGTTTCATTAAAATCCATTCATTAAATTTTGATTTAAAGAGTAACAAACATACATACATCCATACAAACTTTCGCGTTTATAATATTAGTAAGATTTATTTTATTCATTAGGGGCATTTACATAGTAAGTGTATGATATGATATATACAGAGACACAATGTTTGGATTATGTATTTATTATTATTATTTTTTATGTTATATTATCTGTAAACTTCATCTATCAATTATTATTTTATTTGTAAATTTCATTGTCATAAATTCCTTGTTATATTTATTACCTGTAAACATCATTATCATCAATTACTATATTATATGTAAATTTCATTATCATAAATTCATTGCTGCATTAACAGTAAACCTCATTATCATTAATTATTATATTATCAGTAAACGTACTTCATTACCTTAAATTATATAATCTGCATACTTCACCCGCCATAACACAGGGACATACCTAGCATGGCGGGCGACATAACACAATATATACACTATGTATAAAATTCTTTTATTAAATAAATAAATAAATAAATAAATTTAATAAAAGAAAACTTAAAATATGAACATTACATAAATAGTAGGTATGAAGGTAAATTAAAGTGAAAATAATATATTATAGGAAAAAGAAAGAGTGAAAAAAGGTAAAAATAAAAGATATGAACAATTAGTTTTTAATTAATCTTTTATTCTCTTGTAGAAATAAAAACGCTTAAACAAAAAAGTTATAAGTACCACAAAATCTACTCCAAATGTGATGAAATGAGATTCATCAGTTTCCGTCTTGAACACTGTGTAAATATATGAGACGGTGAGTAAATCGTAAGGCTAATAACATGAAGTCATCAGCGATCACAGCTTAAGGGTAGGGGGTGTTTATAAGCTCGGCAACCAACCAACTACCCCTATCCTATAGCCCTGTACCAGAAGCATCTTTATGGGATCCATTCGGAAAATGTTCACGACGTATGATAGGGAGGTTACGATGCAACATAAATCCTAAATCTATCACCAAATTTTAAATTACCCACTATTCGTTATTCCTCTGTGAGGCTGTTTGACTATGTATATTTGATCTGAATTTTGGGTTATCCGATAATTTTGTAATTTCGGACAACCTTATATCATTTTGCGAAAGATGCCAAGAGAAAACGATATTACTTTTGCAAAATATTACAAGTTTCATTATGTTGTGAACATGTCACCATTCTACTATTATTATTTACATATCCTCCATAGCCTCCAATCTTCTGCAATCTTAAACACGAGTTTTAGTGAGATTTTATGGCGTAATTTTAGAGATAGAAAAGGAGCATGATTTTTTGTTGATTTCCATTATATGTTGATACCTAAGAGTATAGATATTAGAGAGACAGCATGTGAAGTGTGCCCGCGCGCTCCAAGGGTGCCTTTTCGAGAATTCTACCCACACGGCTGACATTGGCTGTCACCATGTAAAATGGCTGCTGTCGGAACGTATTAAACGGCCAAAAACCAGCAGTCAATGTAAGCCGTTTGCGTAAAATTCTTGAAAAGGCACACTTGGAGCGCGCGGGCACACTTCACATGCCGTCTCTCCAATATCCATACTCTTAGGTTGATACGGAAGACTTAGGCAAATCTTTCGTTAATTCAAAACTAATAGGTCCATTGTTACTATTTCTAAAGCTTTTTCTTCCAGCATTTTAATAGTCTTAGAGAGAGGTTGTACATGACGTTATTGTTACAAGACGTGATAAGGAAGAAGACGATCATCGATGACCTACATAACTTCTCTCCCTGTGAACCTGGGACTACTTTAAACGCACTCCCTTCTAAAAAGTTCACCAGGTTATGTGCACGGAGAAAATTTTTATTCTCTAATACGATAATTTTATTCGTAAAAATGGTTAAAAACGGTAGTGAACAAATTAACAGTGTTTCAATATTTATTGGCGTGAAAATGTAAGAATAATTCGTTGATACTTTTTTTTTTTCATTTCATTGTTTTTATTTCTTGCTAGAGCAATCCCGATGAGTTACAAAACTCATTTTAAGACAGGAGGAACTTACAATTCATAGGTAGGAGGTAGTAGTTACAACTTTAAAAAGGTATTTTGATATCAAATATAAGGTTTATATTCAGTACAGCATAAAAATAAAAATTAAGACAGGTTAAGTAGAACAAACAAACAAGAGAAAACAAAAGAAAGAGAGAGACACGTACGAAATTACATATACCAACAAATTATTCTAAATGCCGGTATCTTGCGACCAATTTCACAAACAATACCTCAAACATAACCATAAACATGGGGCAGGGCCACAAAGTTTGTTTTTTTCCATGGGCCAGGGAAAGCAAAAACATTTAAACCCGACCTAACTATCCACAAAGTGTGTATACATTTTCGTCGGAGGAGACGCCGCTTTATATGTTCCCGCCAATAAATATTGAAACCTTGTTAATTTTTTCGTAATAATTTCAGTCCAGTTTTTAACCGTTTTTACGAATAAAGTGATCGTATTTTAGAATAACATTTTTCTCCGTGTGTGTTTCACGATGTTTTCTGGTTTAACAATATAGTGTTCCACTCCCTTTGTATCTTTCTAACAAGACGGAGCGTTGCCACCAGAAATTAATGAGGATTTTTTCATTCTCAATTGATGCTTTCTACACGCAACATTTCTTCTAAGGTGCTATTGCCCTGTTATAATGCTGTTTATAATTATAATCTCATTCAAATATTGATTTTTATTAATAAATCAAACAAGCAGGATACATCATATAATATGATCAGCCGAGAAACATGCAGCGTTGCTAACTCGGAACTCTTTACTGTTTACTGGGGTAAGTAAATTATGAAACATTTGTAAAAGTGTCTTGATTAAATACGGCAACAAAATATTCGACTCTCAAAACAAGCGAACCTTTCTTCGCTGTATATGGATTACGCAAGTGTGTTCAAACCGTGGCGAACAATTCGCGCTCCCGTGTAAAAAGGTCTATTCATTCAAAAGCAGATTTTACTTTTAAGAACTAAATGGTGATATTATAATGCGAGATGTCTATATGCTGTCAGATTGAATTATTGACGAATCACATATCATTACAGTCAACTCACCCCTCTGCGTCCCGCTACAATTGTGACTCACCCCTCTCCCTTATGTTCTCGTCTACGTTTAATATATATGTCTATGACCTTAAAGTTATTTCTTCTTAAATAAGTCAAATACAAGAGAAAAATTTTATTGTGAAAATAAATTTATGGAAATGTTGTTTAGTATCGGAAACTCCGGATGAAATACTATGATATTATGTTTTATTTATTACGAACTTAATTACACCCATTATAATACGAATATAATTACAATATTTTCCTTTGTTTGGAAATATTTTTCCATTAAATTCTTACAGCCTTACTAATAAACATCTTGAATATTGGATAAATAACCACGCAACATTAAAATAAAATTACATAAACTTGAAATTTATCATCGAATTTATATATTTCCAAGGTATTTTAAATGTGCTATATATTTCTTGTTTTGGAAGACATCGTAAAAACACATACACTTTTAAAAACAAGATATAATTATCTTTTAGATACGTATTTAAAACATCGGTAATTTAATTTCAAGAATGAATAAATATTAACAGAAAATAAAAGTCAGAAAAACACTCTTATGAACTCATTATATTTATTCAGCTCGCAATATATATACAACCCTGCGCCCGTGTTCGCTCGCAATATATATACAACCCTTGACCTTGTCAAAGAGTATGTCTACTTAGGGGTAACCATTTAACTAGTACAAACGTATGTATATCTAGGGATAACTGTAGAATAAATTTAAACGTCTGTCACTCCTGCAGACACTGACTACCAGATTCCTACCTACCCCTCCAACCCTTTTCCTTCCTAGAACTTCATCTCCTTCGTTTCCTCAAAAGATCCTCCACAATGCATCCCATCATCAATGGATATAAGCCCTGAAGGGAATTATTTTCCTCAGGGCCTCCTGTGCTTGGCTAATTAAAAAAAAAACCTTCATTAGTAATCCGGTTTCCGGCAATCTAAAACTAAAACATACTAGTTTTTTTCATCTATAATTATTTTTTGAGTATTACTTACTCCTTCTACACTAAATGTCAACATAATTCATAGCTTACAAAAAGTTATACAATAAAGAAAACACTAATTTTTACAAAAAAGTTATCATTTCCTAAAATATTTAATCATTTCGACAATAAAGATAGTCTTTTTGCCAGACCATGCCGTTCCAATTTGGAATTATTGGATACACGTTCTCGGAGCACTGACCAGACAATTACTACAGATAAATAATATTAATGTATACAGAATAATAAGCCTTACAATCTATACATAATTTTTTCTCAATTACGTATCTATTTTTCTACTTTTTTTAAAGTAAAACTTTTAGTGTACTTTCATGAAGGTATAAAGTAAATCGCCGAAAACGAAAAGTTATGGTCCGAATTAGACACTTAATCGAATAATAATAAAGAGGGTGGTTTATGTGTCAACATAAAAATAGTAATTGATCAGTAAAAAAATGGATAGTTAGTTATCTTATGAATATGGATGTTTATGCACTGAATTTAGAAAGTGCAGTAGAGATGAGATCCTGATGGGAAATACGTTACGAGATAAGCAATCGTTCTGCAGGTCCATGAGTTCACACTGATTAAAACTTAATATTATTTCTATAAAACCTTTTTTACTGTGAGTGCCTTACATTTCGCTGTTTCAGATTATTAAGATAAATAAAACAAACTTAGATGATGCAGATAGGGCCACAAAAAATATCTCTTGAAAAAGAGGTAATTCAAAGGGGTAAAAGCTCTCTAGATAATCAGTATTACCCTGGTGAAAGACCACCATCGAGCACCAAAACATTGCAATTGCTTGAAATTCCTGCTGTGCTTGATGACTGGTTCCATGTCTAATCGGACTCTGAGATCTCAGCGTCTGAATTCCCGTAGTAAATTTATTCAGATACGATACTTCCATACATGATAATTCATCACATCATAACTCGCAATAACCCACCCTTCCATTTCCCCGCCTCCCGCCCTCATCTAATCTAACCTAACCTAACCTAACCTAATCAAACCAAACCTAACCTAACCTAAGGTTAAAAACCCCAATTATCAGTTTTCGACGCTTCAAGACACGATGATTTATCATGTGAGGAATTAACATCCGATGAAAAGTTTGTACTCAATATTCATACACTTAAAAAGTTTTCACTGAACAGACTGGTCACCTTGATGACCATATCTATATAGCAAGGTATTTCCCCACATTTTTCTTCCTTCAGCCTTAAACATATCAAACATAGCGATGCCACAATCCGGTTTGATTCCAGGCAGTTATAACTCTTGGGCAGTATTCACGTTTAAAAAAAGGGGAATATAAATACAGCGTTTCTTTTTATGCATGACAAATTAGTAAAAATCATGTGTCATGCGAAAGGAAGGGGGGGGGGGGATTCCAGGGTCCCTCATACATATATCGCGGTGCGAACGTGTTTCTTAATATTCCGTTTGCCCTTTCCAGTAACACTCAGATACAAGTTATATTTCCGCGTCTTGGCTAGTGTGCACGTAACACGTGCTGTATTGATTTAAAATATTGTCATAAGGCGTCAGAACACAACTTATAGATGTGAACGCTAGCCATCACGGCAGAGAACAGCACGACACAACACGCCTTAGAAGTATAACTCCACCATTACTCAAAGACATATTACTGTAGCCATATATTCCAGTAAAATGTGCTTTTAAAGTCTGCACTCGCGTCCTGTTTGCGGCGAGGAATCAGCACGTGTTATTGCGTGTTAAAAACTTAGATATCGCACAAAACTCTTGTTTAGGGCATGTGCATTATCCCCTTCCGGTGCTGAAGGGTTTTCAAGGAGAAAATGTTTTAACTCAAAAACTAGCGCAATTTATACAACATAAGCAAACGCCCACTTTCTGAAAATGTGTCCTTATGATTGCTGACCTTCATTAGCAGAAAGAAAATAAAACAAACAAGGAAACTACGCAAAAAATTAAACAAATCAACCTCCCAACTTTACTCTTGAAATATATTAGACGGGGGACGTATCTAGGTGTCACACTTTGTTTTTTGTTTTCGTAAAAACCCCAGAGACATGGGGTTAAAAGACACAAAGTTTTATCACTAAGTGAGTCAGGTCTATTTGAAATAATATTCTTCAAGGTCTTTACTTTAAGTATATATTGCGTCTACACCAAGATTCTGAGGTATATAATTCATGGGATAAATGTATTCCGCTTAGAGATTTTAATTTAATTTTCTCTTCTCAGCATTAAAATTAATTACGTTGAACACCAATTTATCAGCTATAACGAGTTGCAAATAATACCTAGTAATTATAATTAGTACTAAAATAACTTTGTAGGTTTTGTAAGAATTTATCCACGTATGAAAATCAACAAGTAAATTAAATAAGCATTAATTCTTAAGTAGGACAATATCAACAGACTGTGCAATTTATATTCTTATGTTTTTTGGAAATCAGTTACTTTGTGGTGGATAGGAATCGAAAGTAATGTCAAGTCTAGTGGAGCGATAAAGATGATGTTGAGCGATGTATACATAGCTATGTAGAATTATGTAGAGCATAGCTATGTAGAGCAGTATAGAATAAGATTTTGAAGAGTAAGGTAGAGTTACGTACAGTGATGTATTGTGTAGTAGAATGGCATATAGAATAAGGAAGTGTAACGTCGATTGATGTAGCGTGATGTAAGATGGCATAGAGATAGGTTGGAAAACGTAGAGTGATGTAGAATGGCATATAATAAGATAGAGTAACTTAGAGTGACGTAGAGCAATGTAGAGTGATGTAGAGCGATATAAAGTGATGTAGATTGGTAAAAAAGAGTGACGTAGAGCAATGTAGAGTGATGTAGAGCGATATAAAGTGATGTAGATTGGTAAAAAACGTGATGCATTGTGGCATAGATTAAGGTTGAGTAACACAGAGTGATGTAGAGTGAGGTAGCTTGATGGACAGTGATGTAGATAGAGTTACGTACAGTGTTGTATTATGACGTACTGTGACACACAAAAGGGAATAGTAACGTACAGCGATGTAAAGCGAAATAGATTGGTAAAAATGTTAGAAATTATTTTTAAAAAAATGTTTGAAAAACTATTATTATTTACAAGCTTCTGCCCGCGACTTCGTCTGCGCAGGATTAGTACTTCGAGTAGCCTATTTTCTTTTCCTAGGTCCCAACTATGTTCATACCGAAATTCTTAACCTATTTATTTAAAATATCTATAATTCTTGATTCGATTCAAAGTACTCGTCTAAGTATTAGGCCAGTATTTTAAATAAGTTCACTAATTTAAATATTTTCTAAAATAGAATTTTGATTTAACAATCATTGTTTTGCAAAATTTCATTCTCCAATTTCGACATTTTGTATACAATAATTATTAATCATAATATATATAAAAAAATATCTAGCTTTATAAATTATGACCTATGTGTTATTCTGATGTATGAGCTATATTATTGTAAAGTTTCATTAAAATCCATTCAGTAGTTTTTGCGTGAAAGAGTAACAAACATACATACATCCATACAAACTTTCACGTTTATAATATTAGTAAGATAAGATTCAACGGATAACAAGCCTTGTCATAATTGTAGAATCGATATAAATTACATTTTTAGTAGGTAATGAAAAATATCTAACCAAAGTTAGTAAAAGTATTCTTCTTTGTTTAGAATGGCACTTTGCTCAACTTTGACATTAAATATTTTCAAAATTTAAGATCAGTTTAACGCTAATTAATTTTAAGAAATTCATCTTTCAAAGTACGTAAAACACTACCAGCAGTTATGACGCCTTGAAAATGATAGTTACTGACTAGATACAATATTCAGATTTTAAAAAAAAAGTTGAAAACACTTTTATATTAAATTTTAATTTGTGTTTATTGTTTATTGTTTGAAAAATTACAAAGAACATAAGTTTAATAGAAGTTATAAATTGTTTTATAAATTTCATTCCAGCTGATTGACAGTCAATATTGCAAATCACCGAAGAAAATTGATGAATGAAAATGAATAATGATTTGAACTTTAACGACTTCTTAGTGATATTTTTTGAGGTTAGATATCTCTAATAACTTGGAAAAAACTGCCAAGAAGACTTTGCTTATTTTTTAATTTTCGCTTCCACCATTAAACTTAAATTGTGAATTTTATGTAGTTTTTTTAGGAAGGATGCTAATGAGAGCTGATAAACGACGACCTTTTTCATAGGCTTGTCAAATATTTTAATAAAATAATTACCATTGGTTTTCGTTTAGTAGAATAGTAATCAGGGAGAGATATTTAATATTTTGGTTCCTATGTTAAACGTTTCCAAAAATTGGGTTTTATAAAATATGCCGTGTTTTCTTGGTTTTTATTAGTAAATATAAGCATTTTTACATTTTTTATTTCTTCTTTTCAATCTCTTATTGGAAAATGGCTAACATCAGGTAATTTTTCACCCCGTGGGTATTGTAGTTTTTTTTTAACATCTCGATTATTTTTCTATTCATTATAAGCAGCTTGTCACGTTGAAGAAATGTTTTTGGAGATACATGGACGCACGCGTAAAAGATACGTACAAAATATAGAGGGCCGCGATACGCAATTGCATACGCATCAAGGAAGTTGGGTGTTTTTTTTTATCAATGTTCACATTTATTTATTTTTATTTATATATTACAAACAATACAATACAAGATGATCCTTTGTCTGTCCAACTGGGAAGGATTCCCGTTTCAGGACAGCCAAATTGTGTTTTAGTACATATTCTTACAATAGAAAGGAATGGCGATTCTGTCAAGACAAATTTTGAGAACATTAGTAGTTGCATTTGTAGTGACGGGATTGTTTCTTTTTCCTTGAAAGAATCGCCAAGATGTAATTATTTTACCAGGATCATTTTGGATAACATTAATAATTTCATACAGAACAGATGAATGGTTTCTTTCGGGAGATAACAAGTCTGAGATTCTTTCCAGGGCATTTTGAAGAACATTTACAACTGCATAGTTAGAATTTCCACATTTATAAGCTAGTATAAGACATAATATTATGAATCCTAAAGTACTATATTTATTTGAAATTCCTAAGATATAGAAATTATACATTACTAAACCAGAATATATACTGTATGACACATGAATTTCCAATTTATTAATATAGAGGATTTCAAAACTTAAATTTTTGAAATGGCTAGACGTTATTTTACAGTAATCGAAAAAAAAACTGCTCTTTAAAATTAAACATGCAAACTTAAATACTAGTATTTTTTTAATTCGTTTTTATAATTAAAATTAAAAAAAACGAAACTTGCAACAGTTCCTAACATAGCGGTCGGTGAAAAATGACATTTCGTGTTTTTAAATTAAAAAAATAACCATTAAAATGCACTTTTTTCGAAATTCCGATAACCGAATTGATTAGTACTAGTTAATATCTAACTACTACAACATTTTAAATTTATGTTTTTCGTCCATATTAAGCGTGTCCCGGTTTTGTAAATATTTTCCCTTATTTTTCACACAAACAAGGGACAAGAGACGTGAGACGACGTCACACACTCTCCCGTTTCTTACCGGGCGTTTTGCGGGCTTTAATAAAATTTAAAATTGTTGAATTAATTTAATTATGAAAACGAACCTAAAAAAATACTGGTATTTAAGTTCGCATGTCATCTACATGAACATATTTTTTATAAGTCAAAATATTTTTCACTCAACTTCCCTTTTGGAGCAGTCCGCTCTTAGTTCTAGGTTTTTAGATTTTAATAGCGTTAAGCAAAATGAATGTTTCTTTGGTTGTCCCTTATGCGGTACCTAAACCATTCACCCGATTGCGATAAAACTTTGGTGAGTTGTTACGCGCACACCGCGGGGATTTCAAAGGAGACATAGTAACGGTAGGGAATAGCAGGGGGAAAATTTTGAAAAAACATACTTTGAGAACTGATTATAAGCTGTATGTGACCTGCGCACGAGTCGGAAAACTTTCTGATTTATTCGTGTACGCACCGGACGGAAAAACAAAGAATATTGTGTATCCACACGGAGAAAAATGTTATTCTAAAATACGATCATTTTTTTCGTAAAAACGGTTAAAAACGGGAATGAAGTTCCTACGAACAAATTAACAGGGAAACATGTAAGAATAATTTGTTGGTATACGTTATTTCATACATATAACAACAAATTATTCTTACATTTTCCCGCCAATAGTCATTGAAATACTGTGAATTTGTTCGTAAGAACTTCAGTTCCGTTTTTAATCATTTTTACGAATAAAATGATCGTATTTTAGAATAACATTTTTCTCCGTGCAAAAGGACTAATAATTTATTCGAGCGGCAATCAACGCATGCCGGGTAATCGCTAGTATTATCAATATATATATAAAATTACAAACTAAACCAAAAAATTTTGTAGTTATCATAAAAAAATATCTTTTTTTTATTCCAGAGAAACATCATCATGAGTTGCATGCACTTAGGTCGTTGCTTCTAGAAAAGTTGTTAAGATGATAGACTTCGCTTTTCGGCCCATACAAAAAGGACGCCCGGGAAAAAACACTTTTATACCTCGAAAATTGCATAAAATGAATATATTTTTTTTATACTGCCTTTTAGAGCATGAACACTATGTCGGTATCTTTTCGAATTTTCGATACGTTTAGTATTAACGTAAACATTCACTGTCAAACATGTACGATTTATCAAAAAATATTATTTAAGGAAAAAGTGCTGCTAACTCAACTCTCATAAAGAATTATAAAATTATAAAAAGCTACCGACGTAGCTTCTTCTTTCTAAAAAATATATATTTTTCAAAATTTCAATTTCGTGAAAGTTTCGGTGTAGAAAAGTGTATTCTCCATAAACCCCTTTTCGAGCGATTTCTGTAGGTAAATTTGAGCGTTGTCTCATTCGCACATTTCGCATTCGCATGTATTGTAAGTGTGCGTGAGCTTATTGTGAGCGGGACAGAATGACAGGCGCGGGTGTTCCGCGTGTGGTTCAAAGTCTAGCCTCTTAATGGAGATTTTAAATTAAAAATGTCACGGCACGACGACGACATCTTGTTAGGTCTTTATGAAACACTCGCCTCATTTATTTCTTTAATCAACTGCAATGAAGAATTAATCTACCAAGAGGGGTGACGCACACAACAGATACTAGGCCAGAGAGGTAGAAACTCTCAGTATCGCCCCGGTGAAAGACGTTGCACCTTTCTTGAGGTTTGCCCCAGTATAGTACCTACGCGCCAAACTTAACCTGTCACGTGCCAGGCGCATTTGGAAAAATCGCGCGGAAATTACCTTCCTGAATTTTTGTCAAATATCCGTATAAAAACAAAGGAATGGTTTTTTTGCGATTGTTTTCTGTTTATCAGATAATGTATCTTATTATTCATATACATTACAAAATAATATACTTACAAGTTTGGCCAGAATAGTTAACTTTAGCGAAAAAAAAAATTCTCCCATTCAGCAAACAAATATAAAAAAAAAAAATATTTACAAGAATATGAACTGATTTTATTGTTTCTACACAAACCTGAATATACATCTTACATGAAAACTAACAATTCAAAGGTGTTATAAAAGAATAAATTTATTTATACTTCATTAAATAAGTTGACAGCTGGTAAAGCTGGAAAAAAGTAAGGAAAATGTCGACCTAAACTCAGTTTCAGTCACTTTATGGACTTTACAATGACAGTAAGCGAAAGAGAAAACAAACGTGTGACAGAGAAAGGCGTGCGCGGTGAGGCACGCCGATTTTGGGACCTTAAACTCGCCGGGAAGATTTCTGTATCAACGTCAGATTGGCATTAAAGTTTAACGCTGCCTATACCACTAGTTCTGGAGGTCTGGAGAAAATATGCCCAGAAAGCCTCTTTTAATAAACGTGTTTCAGACCGATTTATATCACCTTTGACCAATAAAACCTTGCCCTGTAAGTTATGTCTTCCCGTACAGTTTTATTGTCATCCTGGATTTATAATTCACTTTGTAAAGATTTTTTTAATATCCAACGTAAATAATCAATCTTTACTTCAACGAGTTTCTTTATCTGCTACAGCAATAAAGCTTTATATGCTTATTTCAACAAAAAACATTTCCCGATTTCTTTTCGGAAATATTTCAGGAAACCATCTGATGTTATTATTTATCATACAATTACTTCCAAAGGTTTTTATATTACGTTCATTTATCATTCTACATTTATCTACGACTTATTATACAATACACTGATAATTGGAGAGAAGTACGTTACGGGCGTTTTCATTGTTGATATTATTTCTTTTGGGAAATAGACAATTTCATTGACCTGTTTGATAAAACCCTACATCAACACGATATTGACCAAATCCGTCATCTGTGGTCAGTTATCAATATCTGCGAGCACGGTCAACAATTGCTAAGAGGAATTCCGACCAAACGATTGGCGAATTTTAGCGCAGCCTCTCGTTTGTCAGGAAAGCTGTGAATTTAGAAAACATATTGAATAATATAAAATAATAATATAATATCGCCCACAAACATTAACATTTTAAATACACACATCTCATTCTAACTATAAATTGCATTCCCCAATACAACGATTACATAGTCTTGGTAACCAATATTTAAACAATATTGATTTATTTGACAATAATTTGAATTTGGCAAACTTTAAACGCCGTATGTGCGAACTATTTCTACATAATTCATAAACTATTGTAAATACCACAGACATATTATTCATAGACTTGAGAATCAGGGAGAGGGGTAATAACCATCTGTAGCGGGGCGGAGAGGGATGAGTTGACGGTAACGATATGTGATTCGTTAATCCTTCAATATGACAGTATATAGGCATCACGCATTATAATATCACCATTTAGCTCTTAAAAGTAAAATCTGCTTTTGAATGAATAGACCTTTTTACATGGGAGCGCGAATTGTTCGCCCGGTTTGAACAAACTTGTGTAATCCATATAAAATGAAGAAAGGTACGCTTGTTTAGAGAGTCGAATATTTTGTTACCGTGTTTAGTTAAGACACTTTTACAAATGTTTCATAATTTACTTATCACAGTAAACTGCAACGTGCACACGACGGGACCGGGAATTTCGGTTCATGTCTAAAACTGATCATATTATATGATGTGAATAAGCTTAAAATAATGACAAAAAATGCCTGCATATGGAAGGTAATACGACAATTGGGTTTATACTCTTTTTCACTTCTATTTTTACATGTTTTAATATCACAAGTTACCATTTTTGCCGTGTTATTTCGTAAAATGTACCGATAAGAGCTCGACGCTAGTCCGCACAAGAATGATGACGTCACATTTTCTAGATTCACGCGTACCTATACGCCAGCCCTGCCAGTTCCATGGAACCCAGAATTAAGGAGGGGGAAATAATACGCTTTTATCACTTAGGGCAGGTCTATACATATTCATATGTCTATGGTAAATACCAATTTTATACATTTTTATTAATACCTATTATTCTTGATTTGGAGGATATCGGAAGGCTATTTTTTTTAAACTTTATTTATATTCTGTATTACCTACATTTTGTCAACTCATATTTTATCTAACCTATATTATGTGTCTTAATATTTTCTGTTATTTACCTTTATTTTATTCACTTCGAACTCTTCACTGTAATTAATTAAAACATGTATTAATTTATGCATGTAAAAGCCCTATGGGCGTTTAAATAAAAAAAAATAAAATAAAATGTCGTTCGTTATGCAAAAATAACTGCCTTATTAATGAACGGATGTGAACTAACAAAGCTCTTAGAATTGAAATAAATCATATAGGCAACCCATAGACTTTATTATTTCATCTAAGACGTGATCAATTTATTCAGTTCGATCTTGAGAAAAAAACGTGGTTCAAATATGACTAAAGACCTCATTGACTGACTAACTCTCGTTTAGTGTAAAAAGGTACCTACATATGAAGTGCCAATGTATAATTAAGTTAGTATTGCAATTCGAAATTGTCTATTTATTAGTATTTTTTATTTTTATATGCCAATTTGACGCATATCGGTCCGATATTGTAAAGACCGAGATTGATAGGATAACTTTCGACAACTTCTCATCGTTCCCTAGCATGACTTCAGATTGCTAACGAATAAGTGACAGTTCACAATGACTAAATGTCCTTAATATATTCGACAACTTTAATTGTAAACAATATCAACTGTTGTTTGTACGTTGGCGATCTGCATTTGTCCCAGGAAACGATGAGAAGTTACTGAAAGTTATCGACCGAGTGAGCTAGGGGCCGTCTAGCATGACCGATAAGTTAAAAATGTCGGTGACGAAGATTTTACTTCGATTTCCAAGGCGATTCGGTTACGAAATAAATAAGAAATTCTAAATGTGTTAATCAATATATTTTTTTACTAAAGAAAATAAACGCTTCCCCGGGAAGCTGTTATGTTTGATTTCATAATGGATCAACATTTTATCTAAAACTGAAACAGGTACCTTCAAAACAAACTTATTTTTTTATGCGAATACCACACAAGCCTGTCTGGATTCTGTGACTATGGCAACTTGAATTTGGGAATTTTACGAGTATGTTAAACTGAATGGAAACAGGATGGGTAGGTTTTTTTTTATTTTAATTTTTTAATTTTTTTAAATTTTTTATTTTTTATTTTTTTTATAGAGAAACCTCACAAGAGTCCCAACTGCTCCCTTCTGGAGCCAGTGAGACTATGGCATCCCCAATTGTGGAGTATGTTGTGAGGCTGAAGGTAAGTGGGGAAGGGAAGGAGATGGGGAAGAGGAAGGTGGTAAAGTACCTGACTATTCAGATCTAGTCATTAAACACGGCTAAAGCCATTATTAAGCAACTTTTCAATTCTGAATGTTGGTCTTACACCAGGGCGATACTGAGAGTATCTCCCACTCTGGAACGTGTCGCAAATATAACATATATTATTTTTATTAATTAATTGTGAAATAACACAAATTAATCAAATAAAATTTATTTGCGCACGCCGGGTTCGAACCCGCGAGCTTCCGAATGGGAATCAAGTGTCTTACCACTCGACCACGGACGGTCGTCAATACCTATGACGTAGTTATCCAATAAATGGTTCCAGAATTCAAATTTCATAATTGGTCGTCATATGGTCGTCATAAGGATATGGGAATAGAAAAGTTGTGACGTACCTGAATATTCATACCGGGTCACAAAACATCGCTAGTACCATTTCAAGCAACGCTGCTAATCGTCCATTTGATTGTCGATAAAATGAGACGGAGGTTGGATCAACCCGACCTGTACGATAAGTTATAAAATAATTTCAATAATGAATGTCAACTCTCACGTAAAGTATATTATAGTAAATCACACTTAGAATCGGTTGGAAAATGTTAAATTGTCCACAGAAATAAAAACATTTTGGTTTAATTTACGATTGGTTTCCTGGTTCATATATTTCGGCGAAATGTTTTCCTGCGATAAAGGCGTATTTATCACCTTTATTACTAAGTAGCTTTATTACCCAGATTCGCTAGAGATTTGGGTTGAAAAACGTGTTGCCTGATTTTCGCGAATTATCTTTCTTTAAACAGACAAATTGAAAGTTTAAAGCTATATTACTTATGAAAAAAAATACGTTAAGGGTTAGACATTATAAAAGTATTAAAAGATTAGCGCCTCCGCCCACTGAGGCAACTGAAAACCAACTAAAACCGGCTGTTTTCTCTGTCTTGATTGGTGAAAAAGCATGTTTAACCATAGACGAAGAACAATTAGCAACGGCCGCCCACGGTGATGAGCGGTGCCAGTCGCGAGTCACCGCTTGCGTTACCATTGACAACGGGGTTTTGTGTGATTGTGAAGTGTGCGGGCCATCACATTGTCATACAAAGACAGTTGGCAGTTGAGAGTTTTCAGTTGTCTGAGTGGGCGGAGGCGCTTACACTCCTACTCCTACGCGACGGACCCAACAGCTAAGAAACAAATAATACTCCCATGTTGTTGATATTTAGTACACCAATTCAAATATAGAAGCATACCTTATTGAATTTTTTTTTTCATTAAGTATTGGAATATTTTAATAAAGCTATCTAAATTGACTAATACATTGACAGTGTTTTGTCGGCTGAAAGAAAAATATTATTATGGATTTTTTATATTTTTTGTACCTACATACAGTGTGGATCAAATCTAATATATTTTTACTTTTTATTTATTTTTGTGCAAGCGTTTTAAACAGTCGTTTCCTGCACTTTGGAATTGGAATTGTTTACCATGGAATTGCAGACAAGAAAAGTTTCATGACGCCAGAGTTCACTATCCTAAGGTTTTGAGTTTCAGACAAAAACATTCACTTCTTTTGAGGATATTTAAAAAAATATATGTTTAACTTCGGAAATTTTTCTTCAAAATTGTTTCCATGGATTTTTTCCGATTTGAAATATTTTTCGATTTATCTGGTCTCAAAAAACAAAGACTGGTCTATATTTTCTAGATCAGTAATTGGCTTGAGAAATCTCAAGAATCTCACGAGAGACATCAATATTAAGTAAGCTTGAATATTTATTTAATAGTTGTATGAAGATGGGCCCATTGCCAGGTGGAACGTTAAAACCAATCCGGATTCTTCCGGCATTAAGTGAATTGTGCATAAATTAGGTAAAAATAATAAAATACTAAATTCATATTTAATGATGAAATGAAACTTCGAAATCAGTGAAAAAATCGGGTTTATTCTTCATAATACATTTATATTACACGTTTCTCCTGACGAGCATTGTTCTCAAACATGTCGAATATTTTGAACAAAATGTCGTGTATGCAAAGTGATTTAATTTCATTAAATTCAAATGACGCCACAAAGTGAATTTTCAATTATTGAAATAGAAGATACTAATTACCATTGGTTAATAACATTAATATTATTAGGTACCAAGAAACAAACAAAAACAAATGTCCACTGAAAGCGTTTAAATAAATGCAAATTATACAAGGTGTATCGGCACGTACCCCACAAACTTTAACCAGTGATTACTGACATCATTTGGAGTAAAAATGTAAAAAAATTCTTCTGCATGTCGTCATTGGTCACTCGGCCGAGTAAGCGCCCGACCTCTTATCCCGCCCTCCACTGTCCAAAAACTACAACTTTTTAAAGTTTTTGTAGAAAAAAACAAAAAAAAACATCAAAAATGTCAACGGATTCCAAAATTTTAATTACATTTTTTACTTCAAATAATGTAAGGAGTCACTGGTTAAAGTTTGTCGGGTACGTACCGATACACCCTGTACTTTAAGACCCGCTGACCAGCGGCTGAGAATTAAAGTTCCAAAATGCTTGCTGTACAGGGTGGTTCCGATGAGAAAGATCGATTATTCCCCGTATCAATTGTTTTAAACTAAAAAATTTATATCGATTTAATTCATTCAAAACTTGCTTTAATACATACCTACATTCAAGTAAGTAATAAAATTGCTCAAAACGCATGATGATAAATAATTAAATATCGAGTACTTCTTGTAAGAATTTTTTGATGATTATATATATTTATATAAGATTTTTCAATAATGTCTGAAATGAAAAAATTTGAAATATTTTGGTTTGTAAGACCTTCAATAAATAGAAAAACTGAGGTATTTTCGCCACAAAAAACCTAAATTTACATTCTGAAAAGTGTCCCTTCTAGATTTATTTTGCTGTATGATAATGTGATATGAAATTTATAACAGTATATATATCCTTAGTATATTACAAATAAACTTAGTTTTTCAAAATTTAAAAAGTGCGTTTATAAGATAAAATAACAATCTTTCAAAATCAATTTATGTGTTTTTGTAAAAATGAGTCAATACTCAATTTGTCTAGAATTTGATTTAAAAATGACAAATTTCCGGTATTGTCTGGTTATGCTTAAAAGCTTCTAAAGATACTAACTAGCTGTAGAAAGCTTGACGATTAAAACAGCCTCATTGATGCATATGTCGATATAAGAATTGATTTTGTTCAACCACGAGATTTAAATAGATTAGTTGATTCGAGTCCCCATTCCCAAATATTAAATCCTTACATATGAAATTGGCGTTTTGCCGTACTGGACACTTTGATCTCAAATATCTTCTCTTTGGTTAGGAATACCAAATTCAAATTTATACAGATATTTACTCACGTATTTGTGTTTCGAAAATTATAACACATTTATTTTTTCCTTAATTGTTTTTTTTAGCTGCTAAACAACCGAGGCTGGTTAATCGCTCTAGGCCACTGCTGCTTCATGATAACGCTAGACCACACAATGCACAACAGACGGCTACCAAATTAGAGGAGCTTCAATTGGAATGTCTAAGACATCCACCGGACTCTCCGGACCTTGCCCCAACAGATTACCATTTTTATCGAAATTTGGATAACTTCTTGCACGGGAAAAAATTCAACTCCGATGGGTCAGTCCAAACCACTTTCAAAGATTTTATTGATTCCCGTCCGAATGGTTTTTTTAGTAAAGGGATCTATGAACTACCTACGAGATGGAAAAAGTGCATAGATAGCAATGGTACATACTTTGATTAAATAAATATATTATATTTAAAAAAATCGACTTTATGTTCCTCCCATACAAAACGCCAATTTCATATGTAAGGACCTAATATTTACATTGGCTATGTGATATCTTTCCGTAGAACCCGCCGCGTAGTTTTTTATTTTATTTTGTGGAAACAATTTTTGCTTTATAATTCCGGGTAGTATTTTCAGCCGAATATTCTATTTTGGCGTGTGTACATTATTTTATTTGCGGCACTTATGTCCGTTTGAAGTGACGATTTATCAAAATACGAGAATAACAGAATTAGGAAGGCACATATGACTCAATGTCGTATTACGTGGGCTGACCACCGAATATATAAATGTGTAGAAACGATAGAAATTTGTAGTGGGCGTGTCCGTGTGCCAGAAGCAAGCTCAATTTTTCAACTCTTCTCCATATTTATCAAACATTTGATCAATAATTTTAAATCTTAAAGAATTCATGCATGGATACCTAAGAGTATGGATATTAGAGAGACGGCATGTGAAGTGTGCCCGCGCGCTCCAAGTGTGCCTTTTAGAAACTTTTACCCAAACGGCTTACATTGGCTGCTGGTTTTTGGACGTTTAATACGTTCCGACAGCAGCCATTTTACATGGTGACAGCCAATGTCAGCCATGTGGGTAGAATTCTCGAAAAGGCACACTTGGAGCGCGCGGGCACACTTCACATGCCGTCTCTCTAATATCCATACTCTTAGATGGATACCAACAAAGACATTATCTGCTGTGGACAGATGATCTACATACAAGGTGGCGTGAAAGTCATCACCCTATTGGAAGATGCCATAAGTTTTGCAAATGGCGGCAAACGTCAGTTCTGCTTTGACATTTGTGATGTAAAAAGATACAAAAAACACGTCAATAAAACATAAATTAGTGTATACCACCAAGAACGTGGATAAAAGGTTTTTTTTTATTGACACCGGATTGACCGGAGTGCAAATCACCAAAACTCTCGTTTGGTGATTTGCACTCCTAATGGTAACTCCGACCCGAATATGACAACGGGAAGAAGTTGATGATGATAAAAATAGAGATTTTTTTTTATCAGAATAAAGATATGTAAAAAAGGTGACTTGTTTTCAAGTAGTATTGGCCTTTCTGGGGTCCAGCAGCAGTAAGGTCTAATGTAAGTTAATGACGTCAGTTTTCTTTCTTATATATTACACGTCTAGAGAATAACTGTTCAGTGGGCACAGCTTATATATAGTTTGACAAAATTTTGTAAATAGGATGGATAATAAAATGGCCGAAAAGTGTTCGGAGTTCGGATGAAGTAAAATATTAGATGAAAGTGTTTTGACGTAATTGATCTATTGATTTTTTGGAATTTTATGGATGAAAGCACTTATTTTAGGCGTTTAATGTTCAGGAGTCAATTTAATTACCCATTGCATTTTTATTGCCCATTGTAGTGTAAATACAGTTTAATGTCGCGCCACTGGCGCGAAAGCCTTCGAATGGCCTAAACACTGACAGCCTTACTAAAAAAAAAACACTCCGCGGCCGTTAAACGGTGTTTCTGTAGCACGTTGTGTAAAGTCTGTACATTTCGTTTTTCAAATTCTTAATAAACAAAATATATGGTTTTGATCTGACAACGTCGCCATTTTACCAGCCTTACTTTCTGAAAAATTTGAACAATGGTCAAACAACCATGTATGAAGAATCCTTACTAATTAAGAACTGACAAAAAATTGTTCATGGAAAGATATATACATTGCTTACACGGCCAAGGAGGGTAGTTTATCTGTTGTATATATTTGTTCCATTTGTAATTTTCAACGAATTTCGAATTTTTTTTTTAATGTCCTATATATTTATTATTTTTTGAGATGTCGTAAAAACAAATACCATTTTAGAACCAAAATTTAATAACCTTTAAGATTTTTATATCTAAAATATACTTAAATGTTTAAAAACTGTAGTATTTTAAGATTCAAACATCAAGTTGAAAAAAAAAACTCACTTACCGCAAACACTTTCTATTAAAACATTGAAATATTTGGAAAAATTCAAAATTCAAAAAACACAGTCCTTTTATTTAATGATTTTAAAATAAATCTGTCACCTCACTTTTTACTCCTTCAAACAATAAAAAAATATAAAAAATCTTGAAATTCGCTTTTCAGTTCCAAAAATTTACAATAAAAAACTCACGTTTGAATACATTGCTTGCACATCTTAAGGCATTAATTTCTTTGATACGTTTACTAAAATATGTATTAGACATTTTAGTCACCAAAAAACATCACTTTCAAGAATTTATAATAAAATAAAGATCTTAAAATGCAAATTATTTCTGAACATAACCTATGAACCATTTTCTGACAGCTTAATTTAGAACACACGATTTTAGTGCCACAATTTGACTTAAACTAACAAAAAACAACACAAATTAATAGCAAATATATTGAATACATGAATATAAGTGCGAATTAGTCATAAAGATTGAAATCATTAACTAAAAGATCATATTAATCAGACAAACAAGAGCGACCGACTTTTTTCCGTATAGTTAGCGTACGCGGTTATATTTTCGGCAATGCGCAGGCGCATCAATCACACCACCTAGCGGATTATTATGAAAACTTCAATTTACAAGTAAAATTTCCAGCGTTGCCACATGTAAAAACACCGTTTAACGGCCGCGGAGTGTTTTTTTTTTAGTAAGGCCGTGAATAGTTAATGAGTGCACACTAGAAATGCCTTTTATGTAGATTTGAATGGAAAATAATATCACTGGTTACTTAAAATTGTTTAGTTATAGAGTTCTAGCCTATATAGTATGCACTGTGTCTCGCTTGCACTTACCCCTACATCGTGTATGGCCGTCTTATTTAATTTATTCATATCTTCTCACCATACACGTATTATTATTATTTTTTACATCAAAATTAACCTCAATAAGACTATATCCTGTTTTAAGGTTAACATTAAAACTACATCCACAACACTAAAATATTAATTACATCGTGAATGAAAGAAATTAAAATATTACATTACTTGCCAAAGTATTTTATAACCATGCAAAAACACAGTTCTTTTTATGAAAAAAAATAATTTTTAGCCAGAATTTTGGATTACGAAAGAAGCCCAAATCGCATTTTTTATAATTAAATAAATATTTTTATTATATTTTTTATTTTTTTTTTAAGAAAGACAAACATTCCCGGGTTACGAATAATCCAACAACATTTGAAAATCTCCTACTACCACCACACTAAGCGGAAGATGTTGCTTGTGTTGTGATGGAGGAATTGAACGCGGAACGCCTGTGTTCATGTAGTGTATTTTTAATAGCATGTTTTCAAAAACAGACAAAACAATTTTTTTTTTAATTATTTTTAAATTGCCCGGAGCCCGGATGCTGAAGGGAGGGGATGTAGATTGTGCAGAAGAAGGTTGGAATGGATCTCTCTATTCAGATCTAGGCATATAAATACATTTCAAGCAATGTTTCAATTTGGAATGGTGGTCTTTCACCATGGAGAAAACTGAGGTGCATCTTGCGTAGAGGATGTAACAGCACGTACTCGAAGGATTTTGACCGTTGATACCTGTGCATATTTTAGATTAAGAAACATAGATGTCAATTTGCTGTTCGATTTTATTTTCAATAAAAATAAATCTATCTCGCGTCACCACCGATCACACTGCTATACATAGTGACGGATCACTTGCTGCTGGAGCGAGATGGAGAGCGTATCACGTGACGCGGTAGACTGTTGCCACTAGTGATGGAAAAATATATTTTATGTTTAAAATATTTTTGGTTGGGGTATGTTACGAGG
Organism: Limnephilus auricula; assembly: GCA_951813805.1. NCBI lineage: Eukaryota > Metazoa > Arthropoda > Insecta > Trichoptera > Limnephilidae > Limnephilus > Limnephilus auricula. The sequence continues at coordinate 12,867,865 of OX638409.1, read as the reverse complement.
CTGAAGTGGGTGTGGAAGGGAATTAGACGAGGAAGGGGAAGATTGGAAAGTAATTCTTCTTCCTTGCACTGTCCCAGCCCATTGCCTAGGTAGGCTGTTGGGGTCGGATGTTCTCATTCTCAGGTTGTAGCTTCTTTGTTTCTGAGTATCGCTTTCATCCAAGACGTTTCTCTGTAGAATTTTGGAGAATTGAGTCATCCAGGAGTTCTTTGGTCTACCTCCGGATGACTGTCGAAGAAGCTCCATTGACATTGCTTGCTTCAATGTGTGGTCTGGTGGTCTCCGTCTTATGTGCCCATACCATATCAACTGTCGTTCCTCCAGCTTACTGTTTTTGTCCGTGACACGACAAGGTACGTTGTTTATGTCCGAGACACCCACGAATGCGTAAACTTTTGAATGGTTGGAATGTAAATTAAAAAAATAAACTGAAAATGTTTGCTCTCGCCGGGTACCGAACAAGCCACCTCTGTATCCAATGTTAAGAAGCTTACAAATCCCTGATAAAAAAACAATGAATAAATAATTAAATAAAACATTAAAGGACGTTAAACCAAACAAACTGTCCCATCAAATTACTAGGAATGTCCTGAAATGATAATAATAATATTCGCTACGGTGAAGTTTTATTACTTGGACATATTTCACCTCGAATAAGTATATCTGGAACCTCCAATAAAGTAGGTTCATTCCTCCCATTCGCTATTACCCTCTAATTCCATATTGGCAATATACTCCATGTTTACAACCGAATTGTGTCAGCAATAGAACCAGGCTCTATAACTGCCGGACGCAGCGAGATGATGATAACAAATAATAATATTATATTATGTTTTTGCGACTACGTGACGACGGGCGACTCCCAGATTTGTGATGAAAAAATAAACAGAACTGGACCCAGAACTAATCCTTGAGGAACACCACTGGCCACATTTCACATCGTTGAAATTTTGTTGCCAACTCGAGCTGCCAATGGAGAGGCTGGTTGAGGCGCACCCTCTGATCTCTTCAGCCGGACTCTCTCGACCCATCGCCTTGCACTGCAGTGCGAGAGATGAATTTGTAAGTCCTGGACCCAGAACTAATCCTTGAGGAATACCGGTCACATTTTGCTCGTTGAAATTTTGTTGCCAATTCGAGCTGCCAATTTTCTTTCAGTCAGTTCGAGTAGTCTTCCTTTTATCGCTTAAATGTTTTGTTAACTGTCTATTGGTTGGAACCGCATCTAAGGCCTCAAAGTAGAGATATGTCAGTAGGAATCCGTCTGTCACACTCTTGAACCTTCCTATAATCAGTGATCGGGATCAACCGTGATACGAAATTGATTAAATCCGGAGTTGGTAAGGCCGATATGTATTTCGCATGTACTTAACAATAAGTATAGATACTCATCTAATGCTACCATCATCATTACCAGGAAATTCCTTATTTTTTGTTATGCATATTTTTACTATATTCTTTATATTATGCACATATACGTAGTATATCTAAAAAATAGAACGACCTCCCCCCCATCCTACTCTCACCCTATTCCTATTAAAAAAAACTTGTCATGTAATCGAAACTATTGACCAATGGCCACGTCTCGTTTCTTTTCTATCTTTCGCAGTAGAATATATTGACGTCACTGGCCACCAGAGTTCCACGAAATCGTATCTACAAGAAATCTATCCCACTTCTCATGAATATATTTTTTTAAGGAATTTCATCTTACATTATACACGTATATTTTCACCAATCAGTCACCATTAAAAAAAATAAGAAATATTTGGATGAGAATTTTGTTTATTAATAGAAATATTTTTTAGTTTTGTTTGGGTTGGGTAGGTATTCAGTTGAAACTAGAGATCTAATTTGGAAAAGAAACATTGCTTTGAAGATTTGTTCTAAGAATTCTATTTTTGAAATAAATATATATATTTTTTAATTTGTTATTTTTTTGTTATTGGTCTTTCTGATAAACGAATTAATACTAAGCGCCTCCGCCCACTGAGGCAACTGAAAACTCTCAACTGCCAACTGTCTTTGTATGACAATGTGATGGCCCGCACACTTCACAATCACACTAAACTCCGTTGTCAATGGTAACGCAAGCGGTAACTCCATGGTAACTCGCAACTGGCACTGTTGATTGCGGTGGTCGGCCATTTCTTGTTGCCAGCTGTCAGCTGATTGTTCTTCGTCTATGGTTAAACAAGCTTTATGACCAATCAAGACATAGAAACCAGCCAGTTTTAGTTTGTTTTCAGTTGCCTCAGTGGGCGGAGGCGCTAATACTAAGCGCCTCCGCCCACTGAGGCAACTGAAAACTCTCAACTGCCAACTGTCTTTGTATTACAATGTGATGGCCCGCACACTCCACAATCACACAAAACCCCGTTGTCAATGGTAACGCAAGCGTTGACTCGCGACTGTCACTGCTGATTGCCCTGGGCGGCCGTTGCTAGTTGCCAGCTGTCAGCTGATTGTTCTTCGTCTATGGTTAAACAAGGTTTTTGACCAATCAAGACAGAGAAAACAGCCGGTTTTAGTTGGTTATCAGTTGCCTCGTCAGCGGAGCGCCTTAGATACCAGTTCAGTTGTTTTCAAACAGTTGAGGCGTGTATAAAAAAGAAGCCAGACTCCTATTCTTTTCATTTTGAATAATATGAAATAATTTTTTTTGCATTTTCCCCTTACGATTTTTTTTTTTAATGAATGTTTCCAAGAGTTAAATATCCCCAAAGATGACATATGCCCTGAGAGGAAGTATTTTCCCCATGGCCAAGTAAAGCGAATGTAAAAAAAGATACATAATGTATCGCCTGCAAATAACAATTTGCTGAATTTCGAGTTAAATTTTTATTGAAAAACGATTATTTTAAATTAGGATCGATATTTGACATTCAATTTCGTAAAATATTGGACAATATTTTCTGGTGCCGTTAGCAATGATTGACGTCCTGGAGTGGATATCATAAAGCCCAATTCATACGGACCTAATAACATAAATTTAGATGATTTGTATATCATCAGTGAATGACCTCAACCACTTGCTACCGCACTGCTAATTTTAATTAGAATAAATCATGTGGTTGACCCAAATTTTAAATCATAATATTTATGCATAAACCAAATCGATCAGTTGATCGACTAAATAATCATCAATCGATTTTTCAACGCGTAAATATGAATTGCTTTTATTATGATGGTTATATCCGAAATGACTCCATTTGGGTCAGGAAGTCTTCAAATAAGTTTGTATAGACGGAAATATCGATTGATTCTTGCGAAAATGTTATGCATCAATTAAGTTTACTAGTTTAGAAATTTATTGTATTAAATACGAGTATAAACTATTCTAGTTTTATTAAGTGCATGGGAAATAATCTTGTTCGGGTGAAAGCCTGTATTTTTCATACTCAATGAAAACTGTTGGTATTCCATAAATGAATTAATTAAATAGGAACTGTAACCGTCAAAACCTCTTTATCATAAATAGAAAAATCGCATAATAGGACAGTGGCTGAATGGCATCCACACAGGAGACCCTGAGGGAATTTTTCCCTATGTCATCTTTGAAGATGCTGTGGGAAGGGTTTTTTAAGAGAAAGGAAGTAGAGGAAATCCTGGGAAGGAAAAAGGTTTGAGGGGTGGGTAGGAATCTGAGGATAAATACGTCCAGTAGTGATGGACGTGTGAAGCCATCCCTCCCACTGCGGGGCAAGGCGATGAGTTGAGAGGTTCCGACAGGAGAGATCAAAAATCAGTTTCCCTCATCCAGTCTCTCTCGATCTGGCCTGCCACGCAGATGGTCGGCAGACGCATGCGCCCCCAAGTCCCGGACAAACCCGGGCACCCCTGCTAAGTCACCTAACGTAGCGAACCACTTAAGGGGACCTGTGGCAGAGGTGTTGGTCGTCCGATAAATGGTTCCCGGGGCGGCGGTACCCATACCTGCCTCCCAAATTGAAAAGTTCTTGAATAGTTCTTACTTAAGCGTCGTAGGTTCAATTTCTCGACTGGAAAAGTGATCCACCATTACACAAGTAACGTTTTCCGCTTACTACGACGATAGTAGGATATTTTAAAATATTTTCAAGTTATTTGTAACCCTGGAATGGTCGTCTTTCTTTTTAAAAAATACTGCCTAAGGTTATAAAGAAGAAATATATATAAGAAGAGTTTTTTTAATGCTTCGCACGACCTTCAATGATAATTAATAAAACCTGTAGGAGCTCTATATCTCGTATACCTGTTGTATCTTTTAAAGTTCCAACTGATCTCAACCGTCTGGAAACAGTGAGATAAAGGCACCTCCAATTAGGGAATGTTGTGAGGCTGAATGTAGTGGGAAAGGAAATGTTGGTCTTGGCGGCGGATGCATCTGCCAACCAACTGCGCGGCCGGCCAGATTGGGAGACCGGTTTAGGGGCAACCTCTGACCTCTTAAGCCGGACTCTTTCGACCCATCGCCTTGAACCGCAGTGCAAGAGATGAATTTGTAAGTCCGTTACTTCTGAAAACGTTTACCACCAATTTTCGTTGTTTGTTTTTGGGGTGTTATGCCGTGTTGTGCTACCTCCTTCTTTAGCCGACGTTTCGGACAGCGTTGCAGTGTCCATCATCAGGGCAGATCCGGCAGATCCGTCGATGTGAATTTGTAGTGTTAAGTGTGTGCTTATTTAGTTGGAAGCGATTAATTAATATTAATTAATATTAATAGAGACGACGGAGCTAAGCTCAACAGCTCTTGGTATCCGGTAATTGACGGCTACACCAAAGCTAATCGCAAAAAACCATGTCTAAGTATACTTTAATAACATATAATAATTCAATACAAAAGTATAAAACCATTTGTTTACACCTTGATATTGGCTACATTCGCTTCAGATTGGTTTTTTTTCTATTTCTAGAATTCGCCACAAGATGACACTACTTTCGTTTGGAAATTTCGTTACATTTCTCCGTGGACGGGCCCCAGGCTAACGTAAATACTGCGCTTTCACCAAATTTCCCTTTCAAAGTAGTTCACTTTCTTCTGAAATAAGGCTAACGGCACGGTATCGCTTCCAACTAAATAAGCACACACTTAACACTACAAATTCACATCGACGGATCTGCCGGATCTGCCCTGATGATGGACACTGCAACGCTGTCCGAAACGTCGGCTAAAGAAGGAGGTAGCACAACACGGCATAACACCCCAAAAACAAACAACGAAAATGCTTTTGGCCGTGAAAATCTAAAAACGTAACCGTTTACCACCAAATTCCGATACTCTCCCCGCTTTCCTTCCCGGAACTCTCCTTCCTTCCTTTTCAAAGACCCTCCACCCAGAATCCCTAAAGATAACATAGACACTGAGAAAAATCATATATATAAAAATATTGTGTCTTAGGTACGTTTTTTTATTTTTGTTTTTGTTTAGTTTATTTAGATGTATGCAAATTTTTTCACACATATAGTAAGAAAATATAAAAAAAAATTTAAGAAATATAATTTAAGAAGTACAATTTAATGTTTGTAATCAAATCAAAGATTATTTTCAACATAACTAGCACATGTCCTACAAATTTTCTAATTCTAATGTTTGAGGCTTTCTTAATGGCATTCGTACGACGAACTCTTGTTTATTTACCGAACGGAGTGAATAAAAGGATTCGACAACATATTCAACGAGGATTACATAACTATGGGTACCAACCAGCTTTGAAAGAACCGGAAAATTGGCGAAGTTTCTGCCATAAAAAAGTATGATGACAAAAACTTAGTTTTCTTCCGTGAATGTACCCTGTGCTTATATGCCAGACCTCACTACATCCTAGTAAGTACTTTAACTAGCTCATACCCGTGAGGAACGGACGAAAATATCACCTAAAGTTATTTACTTTGAAAATAATAATTTACAGATTGGTTACTCCTTCCTTAACCACTGGAGCGACAGAGCAATTAAAATGTTTTCTGGGATTGCTAAAGGAAATTTTTCCGCCCGCATTAAAAAAATCATACCTCCGAATTTGAATATGGAAACAAATTGATTAGAGTTCTATGGAGCCAATGAATTTCCCTATCTTTTGTCTATTATCACATATTTGTAGAATTTATAAAAAAAATATAATTAAATATTTAACCTTAAAACATTTCAAAGAATCTAGAGAATATTTATTTTGTTACTATTTAGTCGTTTTAATAATTTTTTTTTTTTAAATTTACCACATTTTGGCAACAAAGCAATCCGGAGTTTTGAAAATAGTGCCATAATGTGGCAAAAAGGGCTCGAGTGGTTATGTATAAGTATTAAGTAATAACTTTTTATTTGCAATAAAACAATATTTTATCGGATTACCAACGAAAGTAATTGATTTATAAACATAATTTAAACGTCGGCTAAAGAAGGAGGTAGCGCAACACGGCATAACACCCCAAAAACAAATAACGAAAATAATTTATTTTATCTATTAGTTTTGGAAGGGGAATTGGTTCGGGCAAACGATTGTCGTATACTTTCACTTCACGTGCTACCTACAAATTGCTGCCATCCATAACAACTAATACGGAAAGAAAATTAGAGTCATCAATGGAAAGGGGTAGGTAAAGGGGTGCTATTTTTCTTTTTTTCACAATTCGTAACATAAATTACCATAATATTATCGTGATTTATTTTTGGGTTATTTCGCCTTGTAGCGCTTCCTTCTTTTTAAGCCAATGTTTCGGACAGCATTACAATGTCCATATCATTCCAGATGTAAAAATTACTACGTTTTGACATTAAATATATTGGTCACAAACATCAATGGCATGTCACATATCCAATATTATGGATATTCAAGATTTATTCAGAAGATCAAAATAAACTTGGTAATGTTTTTTTAAATATTAACTCCTCATAGGAGGGCCTGAGGAGATTAATTTCTATTTTCTAAGATTAGGAAGACTTCAGGGAGGTAGACGTTTTTAGGGTGAATGCGCGATGTTATAACGTCTGCCGAATGATACTGACCCAGTCACGGATGCCATTTCTAAGCTAGAAATTGAGAAACGTGTCAGCGGGGATTCACTCGAGACTTGGAGAAAGCGACTACAATCTCATAAAGACTAGTGTATCCCAAGTGGCTTTACGACACTGGTCACAAGAATTATTCCTCTAACACTTTCACAATGAGCTGGGAATCGGTTTGTATGACTATAATGGCCCACTAAATTCTTGCAAACGGTGTACGGTGGCGTCATGAAACTTGCAAAGCCTCCCTTATCTAGATTTTTCTAGGCCTATGCAAGTACCTACTTACTTTAAATGTACGTAGGAACATACTTGTATAGGTAATTAAAATCTCAATGCCATTTATACGAATGGCTATGGAGCTGTCACATTTCCATATAGATAATTTTCTATTTTATTTTTTCTCTTACCTTTGTAATGGCACTACTCCCCAATTCAAACACGAGAAATGTTTTTCTTTATTGAATTGGGTAGATTTCGTTAAAAAAAAAAACTATTTTTATTGTAATTAACCAAAGAATTATGTAATATTAAAGACTTATGATTTTCTTTTGTAAATAAAAAAAAAAAAAAAAAATAAAAAAAAAAAAAAAAAAAAAAAAAATATCTGAATACAAATATAACCTATGTAATGTCTGTAATATTTTAAATTTAAAATTAATTGATTCGACAAAAGAACGTTTTTTAGCGTTGTGAGGCGGATTAAGGTACCTAATACAAATCTGGAGGTATTTTATTTTTTTAATTTTTGTTGGGGAACTCCTCCCAACCTGTCCGTCTGGAGTCAGAGAGACTATGGCACCCCCAATTGGGGTATGTTGGCGAGGGGAAGAAGATGGGGAAGAGGAAGATGAAGATGTACCTGGCTATTCCGATCTGGTCACTAAATAAGGTTAAAGCTATTTCAAGCAACGTTTTAATTCTGAATGGTGGTCTTACATCAGGGCGATACTGAGAGTATCGTCTGGAACGTGCCGCAAGTAATTTAAATTATTCTAAACGAAAAAACACAAAATAATAAAATAAAATTTTATGTGCGCACGCCGGAATTTGAACCCACGTCCTCCGGATTGCCAGTCGACAGTCTTGCAATTCGACCACGGAGGCAGTCCATATCTATTGTGCTGACATATTTAAAAGTAAAAATAAAAAGTATCTAATTATTTTGCAAAACTGATTATTATTTAGTAGCTTCTGCCCGCGACTTCGTCTGCGTAGGATTCGTACTTCGAGTAGGTAATCTAATTTCTTTTCCTAGGTTCCATCTACGTATATACCAAAATTCTTAACCTATTTATTTGAAATATCTATAATAATTTCTTAATTCGATTCAAAGAATTAGGCGAGTACTTAAAATAAATTCACTAATTTAAATATGTTCGTATTTCTACAATAGAATTTTGATTTAACAATCATTATTTTGCAAAATGTCATTCTCAAATTTTGACATTTTCAATTAAACTATAATTATTATTTTCAATATATTGAAAATAGCTAGCTTTATAAATTATAGCCTATATATTATTCTGATAAATGAGCTATATTATTGTGAAGTTTCATTAAAATCCATTCAGTAAAGTTTGCGTGAAAGAGTAACAAACATACATACATCCATACAAACTTTCGCGTTTATAATATTAGTAAGATAAGATAAGATTTTAGGCATTTGCTATATTTTTCTTACTTTAAAATCTGCTTACGTTCGTTGTAAAGGAACGTTCATTAATTTTCCAGCTATATTTTAGACGCGATATTTATCGGTACGTAGACTTGAGTATATACTTATATATTCTTGCTTGGCAATGTTGACAAACTAATTAACCGATTTTGTTGATAAAACTTTTATCGATGTTCATGAGAGACTCGATCTCGGATTTATTTAAATGATTTATTAAAGTGCTATTAGCTTTATATTATCACATACTCAACATTAATTGTATTTTTAATATGGCGACACGTTGATTTAAACAAAATTATAAATGCCATACGATAAATATTATTAATCTAAAATCCTTTCATGTCCCACAGGAAACCATTATTCATGACGTATTTATGACTTTTAAAAGTATACGAAAAGGAACATTATTCGTTGAAGCTGCGGAGGTGAAATAATATGTGAACTAATCTTACTAATAAACGAATTTTATTTTTATTTTACACTACTGATAAACAGCCATTTCCCAAAGAAAATTGTCTATGGTCAAGAGGGTTGTTGAAATATACTAAACACATGATTACTTTATTTTGTAATTTCTATTTATTTTTTTTATTGAAAATTATTATAAATGCCATACGATAAATATTATTAATCTAAAATCCTTTCATGTCCCACAGGAAATCATTATTCATGACGTATTTATGACTTTCAAAAGTATACGAAAAGGAACATTATTCGTTGAAGCTGCGGACGTGAAATAATATGTGAACTAATCTTACTAATAAACGAATTTTATTTTTATTTTACACTACTGATAAACAGCCATTTCCCAAAGAAAATTGTCTATGGTCAAGAGGGTTGTTGAAATATACTAAACACATGATTACTTTATTTTTTGTTTTACTTTGTTTTAAATGTTTTTATTATCCAAATCATTTTAACTATTTTACCAACAAATTTTACTGTTCTAAATGTTTTTATTATACAAATTATTTTAAATATTTTATTAACAAATTTTATTGTCCCAAATGTTTTTATTATCCAATTTATTTTAACTATTTTACCAAAAAAAATTCTGTTCTAAATGTTTTTATTATCCAAATCATTTTAACTATTTTACCAACAAATTTTACTGTTCTAAATGTTTTTATTATACAAATTATTTTTATTATTTTACCATCAATTTTTATTGTTAAAAATGGCTTGCAAGTAAAGGACGTCTCACTATAGCAAACATATGTAAAACCAATTGCACTTAGACAAAAATACCCAATTACGTACGACCTAATAAAAAAATAAATAAAATAAAAAACAATAGAATCCCGTCAAATAAACTAACATAATTATCATTTTAATATATATTTATATCCATTTATTCCATTTCCAATTCATTTTACTATAATATCATTTTAATATATGTATGTAATATCATATATATTTCTATCAATTTATTCCATTTCCAATTCATTTTACTGTAATATCATTTTAATATATGTTTAATAACCTTTCCTGTGATTTGTAAGATCAAACTCTTTAGAGAATTAATTCACACTTCCAATCAACTGCCTATTATTGTATTGAACCCAAAATGTAATTAACCTTCATATTCAAATAACCATGTTTGTATACAATTTATGTAACTCTACGTCTATCTCGACACAGGTTTACCCTAGTGAGACAGGCATTGAAAAAAATAACTAACTAACTAATTAACTAACCATCACGCCGTTTCCCCGCAGGGGTAGGCAGAGAGGACGGACCGCCAAACAACTCGGTCTTGGCACACGCTCCTTGCCTCATTCACATTCATACATCTTCTCATACATACTCTTCTATTATTCTGACTCTTGACATGGCCCGACTCAAGTATCTGATTTACTTGATCGTGCCACGTCTTCCTTGGGCGTCCTCGGCTTCTTATACCGTTCACATTCTCGTCATAAATTCTCTTTACACTCCTTTCTTTATTCATTCGCTCAACATGCCCAAACCATCTAAGCGTCCCTTTCTTAATCTTACTTACTACGCTCACATCAGCCTTGCATTCTTTTCGGATCTCCACATTCCTCACACGATCATACATGGTTTTACCACACATACGCCTCAGGGATCTCATTTCTACAGCATTCAGTCTACTTTCATCCTTTCTCTGCCATATCCACGCTTCACTGCCATACATCAGGGTAGGTACCAGTACTCCATTGTGGACTGCTAGCTTCGCTTCTGTGGACAACTTTTTGTTGGCTCCAACGGCGTTCAATCCTCCATTAATGGAGTTACCTGCATTCACCCTTCTTTCGACATCCCTATCAGCCTTCCCATCTCTCGTAAACATACTTCCCAAATATACAAACTCATCCACCTGCTCCAAGTATTCATCATTCACAACTATATTGCACACCGTTTTCTGACTCTCTCTTTCAAACACCATGACTTTAGACTTACTTACATTCATCATTAATTCATTCTTCATACATACTTCGTTCATCCTAGACACGAGAGACTGCAGATCTTCTATACTGTTGGCAATCAGCACCGCATCATCAGCATACAACAGGCAACATACTATCAGATTATTCAATTATTGAAAAAAATAACATGTAATTATAATATATGTATAGATTAAATAATAAAATAATTGTAATTTCTATTTCTTTTTTTTATTTTTCTTTTTTTATATTTTTATTTCTTTATAATATTACAGTGATCACATAAAGTTATTAATATTTATATATAATAGCTAAAAACATAATTTATGAACTTTTTGTTGTGTTATGTGTAAGGTAGGTTAGTGGATGTGAAACTGTGGTTGGGTAATGTTGTATGTTTCGTGAACATCTCACTAGGAGAACCTGTGCTGAGGTGTTTACGTGGTTATGTTTAGGTGTGACAAGTATTTATGTGTTGTAGTAGAAAGTTTCGTCTTTATTTTTTTTAAAAATTAGTGATTATTTTAAACTGATTATTTATAAAACAAAATAATAAAAAAATATGTACACATATATATATTTAAAGAGAGGTATGGGAGGTATGTATGCGTGAAGCCACCCTGGGAACCATTTATTAGATAAACACCTCAGCCGTTGGTCACCCCAAATGGTTCGTTAAGTTTGGTTACTTAGCAACACGCCTCATATTTTTTCCTTCCCAGAACTTCCTCTCATTAAAAAACCCCCCCACACATCATCTGCAAAGATGACATAAGGTCATTAAGAAAATTATTTTCCCAATCTTCTGTGTGGAGATAATTCTGATAAAATAAAATCAAATCAATATACTTTTGAAACTATCAAAATTATGGAAACAGTCTTTTTAAAAGGAAATCACAACGACTATTTAAAAAAAATCCTTAAAATCGATTATCGATTATTAGTGGTATGATTTATCTATAACTAAACTATGAATATATGATCACAAAATAAAGTACCTACAGAAAATTTTACAAGAAAAAATAAAAAAAAGTTTAAAAATTAAACTTAACAAATCGATTGCTAAACTTACAAATTCTCACGAGATGCCGTTATTAACCCGTTGTCTGTAGCTTGGAGGCCAGCATTCAAGATTTTTTTTAATGCGATTTTAACCCTTATTTATAAAGAAACTGTACAAAGACCAAATATCAGCCGACATACAAGAGGTTAAAAATACAGTAAAAACTACGTACCCAAAGAGTTAAAAAAAAGGCCTATTCAAACTTAAAAAAAAAATGTCCTATTTAAAAGGAAATTAATACGATTATCATTAAAAAATCGTTTAAAAAAATGATTATCTACACATTCTTGTATGATTTATCTATATCTAATCTTCTAATATTTGATCACAAAATTAAGGTACAGAAAAAATTAAAAAAGAATTTAAAATTGCTTGGTTGCGAAAATTATCAGGATATGCCGCTATTTAATGTACAGTTAAAACTACGTTCCCACCTAAAGAGTTATTTCAATATCAATACGTGCTTACCTAAATAAACGACTAATATTTGTTGGCAAAACTTTGCTACATTCCGACAGTCATTAAGAAAATGGAAAAGGAAATGAATACATAAAAATTCTGCTTTAAAAAACTTTCAGAAGATTTCGATATTAAAAGGACACTAAAAACTACACAGCAGATATAAATACTTTGAAAAGTACATTAAAATAAAATCTCAGCCTGCTAGGGGACTAAGAAATAATAAAAAAATGTGTATTATATTTGTATACAACGCAAATATATTTTTTATTATAGTCATTACATAAAAACAAAATAATGTGAGAAAAATCAAAGATTTAGGTTTTCATTGGTTTTTATTTAATTGATTTTCCAGCAGTACTTATCGAGATTGCAGATTGGTAGATACTCTTAGTATCGCCTTGGGAAAGACCACCATAAAGGATCGAACTTTGCTTTAAATGGCTTTTAGCCGTGTTTGGTGACCAGATCTGAATAGCCAGGAACAGATTGTAGAAATGTATTGAAATTTGTACAGCGCCCTTGAGGTGATTTTTCACAAAAACGGCGCTGTACAAGTCATCCAAATATTATTATTATTATTATAAGCTATATATATATACCATAAGCCTTAAAAACATTCCATCTGGGGACAGGGACGCCAAATTCCCACTTGCCCCGGGCAGTTGTGACTATTATGCGGTATTTACATAAAAAGTGTTTCAAAGCTCCATAGCTCATGATGACAAATGTTTCTGACTGAAACTGATATGAAATCAGCCCACTTTTCGATAGTTTTTGGTGCTTCGGATATCGACCAAATAGATTTTATCCACTGGAGCGACAGAGCAATTCAAATATTTTTTCTCGGATTGCTAAAGGAAATTTTTCCGCCCACATTAAAAAAATCATACCCCCGAATTTGAATATTGAGACATACAAACTGATTATAGTTCTATGTAGTCAATGAATTCCCCTATCTTTTGTCTATTATCACATATTTGTAAGACTTATAAAAAAAATATAATTAAATCTTTAACCATAAAACATTTTAAAGAATATTTATTTTGTTATATTTTGAATGTAAAATATATTATACTATAGTCGTTTTAATAATTTTTTTTTTTTGAAAATTTGCCACATTTTGGCAACAAAGCAATCCGAGGTTTTGGAAATAGTGCCGTAATGTGGCAAAAAGCGCTCGAGTGGTTATGCATGCAAATTATTGCAATCGTTACATTTAATAAAAAAACGAACAAGTTTCACAATTAAAACAATTGCGTCTAGTTGTCTTATTTTTTACAGATAAATATCAATATTTAGCTAATGACAATGACATTTCAAGCTGAAGGTTGAGTTCATATATTAATTCTGGACCCAAAAAGCTGCGTAAATTTTATCATGCCAGAGCTCACGTGCTTCTTTCTTAAAATGTCTCTTCACACATACAGGTTTTCTGCCTAGATCCAGAATCTAAAACTCACTCACTACCGACAAAAACAGGGTCACCAAAAAAAAAACTCATCATGAGAATTAGTTTCCATATAATAAACGTAATTGATTTCATAAAAGCGGCGTCATCATAATCAATGGATAGTATCATCTTCAAGTAGGACATTCCTTCGCGACGTGTGAATAAGTTACACTGTAACAAGTGAAGCCGACAACAATAAGCTTTATTAGTCCCACCAACGTACGCATAACTCGCCATCTTGTAGTACCGTCCATATACGGGTAAGAATCATGGGTAAATCTTGATTCTTATGATAAGCAAAAGAAACGAAACTGGATTTTATTTCACCTCCATTTGACACAGGTAGGCTTAAAAGTAATGTGATAAAAAATATGTATTTATATTTTCGTTGAGCCTAAACTTTTTTTCTAAATAGTTAGTTGCCGAGAGGCCTCGTGTGTTCAATCCTGTGTTAGCAAAGTCCTCCATCATTACACAAGCCACGTTTTCTGCTGTGTAAGCAAAATCCTTCATCATTGCACAATACATGTTTTCTGCTTATAATCTCAACCTGGTTATGTTTTCTGTAAGAAAGTACAACGATGGCAGGCGTGATCGAGGGGCAAGACTATCGACTCCCAATCCGAAGGTCGGGGGTTCGAACCCGGCGCGGCGCATTAATTAATTAAAAATAATATATACTATATTTGCGACACGTTCCAGAGTGGGAGATGCTCTCAGAATCGCCCTGGTGTAAGACCACCATTCGGAAATTGAAATGTTGCTTGAAATGGCTTTAGCCGTGATTGATGACCAGACCGAATAGCAAGGTACCTTCCCCACCTTTCTCTTCCCCATCTCCTTTCCCTTCCAACTACCTTCAGTCTCACGACATACCCCAATTGTGGATGCCATAGTCTAACTTGGCTCCAGACGGGAGTAGCTGGGACTCTTGTGCGGTGTACTTATAAAAAATTTAAATAAATGAATTTTTGACGTATGCTGGGTGTGGTGAGGCAATCACGCATAAATGAGAGACAGTTTATGTTATGCTGGGGCCGCATCTGCGTGTATCGTCAGGAAGCTTCGTGTTATGACACGATACGCGCAAATGTGACCGGCTATTATCGGCTCTCGTCGCAAATATTCTTTACGTAAACGGATTCTTTTTTTCAAATTTTCAAACGTACGAAGTATCGGCACGCATTACTTCGGGACGATAGGCGCAGATACGGTCCCAACATTAGCGCATTTCAAACTAAAAATAATTTAATAACTAAAAGTAGACAGCACCGCTATCTTAGACTAGTTTCAAAGAGAAAGAATATATGTTCACATCTGAAATCGCGAACTCCAAACGCGCAAAGTAAAACCATGATTTTCAAATATCTGGTTACTACAAGTATCCATAAACGGAATTATATCTCAGAGAATAATAATCATCCAATCCGAGTGAACAATAAGTTTTGCCAATTAAACGCACCTAGATGCATATTTCTCGATAGTCTTATATCAGTTTAGAAAACGTTTATAAAGGAGTTTATAAAGGAGATATTTATTAAAAGAATGTGCCATAAATTCATATATTCATAGTCAAGTATGTTATTAAATTTACCAACCATAATATAATATGTTTTCGCAAAAAATAAAAACCTTATTTTCTCTTTTAGATGTACCTACAGCTTTTTTAAGCCAAGTTTAATATATGTTCTGAATTAACCCGAGCGGATTTAAGTTTTAGTGACTCTAATAAAACTGAGCTTAGGAAAGCTCCGTAAGTTTTTCTCCCAAAACATAAATAATTTGAGTCTATGGTTTTCAAAGCAGTGGCAGTGGCGGCTGGCGATATTTATAAAGGAAAAACAAGATTATTAAAAAAGAAAAGAAAGTTGCATTTTTATTCTAACTGCTCTCTCACTCTTCCTCCGTAAGTTACCTACAAAGTGTTAACCTAACATGTTTTTATAAGATATCAAGAAACGTAAAAAAAATTGTAGTCCTTTTGCCGTTAGTTAGTTGTCTGACAGGATAATGGTTTTTATGGACAGTCACATGATCCGCGATTCACAAGAGAAGTGGTGCAAAAATGTCACTGACTGGTATCCCAGAGATGGCAAGAGAAGTAGGGGACGTCAACACATAAGATGGGAAGACGACCTAAAACTCGCGGTTGGACATCAATGGAGAAGAGTAGCGCGTGACAGGTCCCAATGGAAAATGTTAGAGGAGGCCTATGCTAAGAGGCAAACTGAGCTTCGGGAAATATTATAACAAACATATTGCCAGAATTACACATAGACGGAATTACACACGGAGAAATTTACACTTACTGGAATTAAAAACGTCAAAATATCTAACCTAACCTAACTTTTGATGTCTGTTGAAGCCACTTGTAATCGCAAAGATGCGAATCAGAGGAGTGGACTGTATCAAAATAATATGAGGTGGCGTGACACAACTATAGGGATGGTAATTAGGACTTCGGGAAGGATCTGACTTACCCTGAATTCCTGGTTCCGTTCTTGGGGAGTTATTGTGTCACTGGTAATCACTTGTACAATCAATTGCGCAAGTATCCTGTTTAATCGATATTATAGCGCCGAGGGATGAATAATCACGCACTGCACAGCACTATAATAGATTCCAATAAAGTCGTTGTTTAGTAATGAGAGGTCCAAGCGACCATTGCACAATACAAAGCAGACGGGTTAATAGTCGATGTAAAGGACGAAGAGGGATGAAGGTACATCGCTGCACATCGCCAAAAACAGACTTCACAAGGTCGATGTTCATTGCATGAAGCACAAAAACAGACTCAATACACATGTAGTTATTATTGCCCTCACATAGTATTGTCCCCTGGTGGGTAGTCAGAAGGGATAGGTAAGTGGAAGGAAGGAAGGTAGGTATATACATGCATAGTTGCGCCAACATTCCGCCCACCTAATTTTAGAATAAAATTAATAACCAAAAAACAGTATAACAACAAAAGTAGCTACGGTACTATGTTATCAATCAAAGAAAATAAAGAAATTATCCTATAATTATATTACTAAATTATAAGATTATCATTGAACGCTAGCACACTGGCTGTCTTCTGTGTAATCATCAATAAAGAAACGAAAAAAAATAATGAAAAGTAAAATTATAATGTATTAAATTACAACACTATTGCACTACACAAAAACACAATATTGTACGAGTGTAATACTCAGCGTAATAGTGCAACCTATTACGGATAGCTCTACGATAAGAACATTGCTGAGTATTGAATTCAAATGAGTTATATAGTATGGGCGAGGACCCTGCTTGACCGATGAGCGCACAAGACGTCTTTACTTGTTCTAATTGTTCCGATTTGAACAATATTATTTTTCCCGGGATGAACGGCGAGAGTTCGATCTTGGCCGGGAGGCTTGTAGGCTTTCGGTCCCTTATGTATGTAGCGACATAATTTGTCATCTTATATTACATTAAATTAAAGAAAAAAATAGAAAGATTTGAATATCCCAGTTAGATATTGCTTTGCTGCTACAAAATTATGTCCGCAGTCACGAAGACTCCGCAACACAAACCCCATCGATTTGTGAGTAGGGTTAAGATGCAATAAAAGCATCAGTAGAGAGATATGACACAATATCATGGTGCAAGGCTTTGGTAGTCATGCATACAAAGAGGCATGGAAATGCCTTGGCGGTTTTTGCTTCATGAAGTTTATGATATTTTAGCAAAATAGGTCCACCAAAATCGACGCCTACGAGAGAAGAGATGATTAGGTCGGACACTAGAGAATAGTAGATCCACCATCATATGTGGATGTGTGATGGCCTTAAACTTGTGGCATGTGAAACATTTTTATAATTGAGATCGAATGACGGTACGACCGGACATGATCCAATATTGCGTTGAATAATAAATGGGAGAGTACGCGGGCTTACGTGAAGATGTGCACGGTGATATTAATTAATTAACAACTCGATTAAATAACTAGGCTTGGGTAGTAAAACGGAATGTTTGCTTTCGAATAGGAGTGAAGAATTTGGTGGCATACCGCCCACCCTGAGAATACCTTGGGAATCAATAAAAGGTTGTAACTTTTGAAGGCCAGAAGTACACATTTTGTTGGAAGTTAAAAGTATAAGATCATTATGAAAATAATCTTCTTGTTCGAGTTTAATCATCTTCATGAGCGCGTTGTCAAGTTCTTGAATAATAAGTACCGTATTACTTAGGCTCTGTTTCGCCGCACTGGAAACGTAAAACAGACATTTGTTTTGCACCTAAGTGTCCTAGAAATAACTATCTTCAATTTTGATGATGGGGAATTAATTAATTTAATCTTACTTTACTATAAAATTATAATTAATCTTACTTTACTATAAAAGAAAAGGATTTTATTTCTGCACTAAAAAAACTGTAGATTTAAGGGGTTGAATTTCCGGCAATTAACTGATTGGAATGGTTGATGGCCTCACCGAAGGCCAATCCTCGATAGGATTACAGAACTTTGGCAGAACCGAACGCCACGGTGGTTTAGCTGGTTTAATTGGTGGCCTCATTGAAGGCCAATCCTCAACAGGATTACGGAGCCTCGCAAGACTCAAAGCCCACGGCGGCTTTATTGGTGGCCTCACCGAAGGCCAATCCTGGATAGGATTACAGAACTTTGGCAGAACCGAACGCCACGGTGGTTTAGCTGGTTTAATTGGTGGCCTCATTGAAGGCCAATCCTCAACAGGATTACGGAGCCTCGCAAGACTCAAAGCCCACGGCGGCTTTATTGGTGGCCTCACCGAAGGCCAATCCTCGACAGGATCGCGGAGCCTCAGCAGACCCGTCAGCCACGGTGGTTTAGTTGGTGGCCTCACTGAAGGCCAATCCTTGACAGGATTACGGAGCCTCGCAAGACTCAAAGCCCACGGCGGATTTATTGGTGGCCTCACCGAAGGCCAATCCTCGACAGGATTGCGGAGCCTCAGCAGACCCGATAGCCACGGTGGTTTAGTTGATGGCCTCACTGAAGGCCAATCCTCAACAGGATTATGGAGTCCCGGCAGACTCAAAGCCCATGGTGGCTTAATTGGTGGCCTCACCGAAGGCCAATCCTCGACAGGATCGCGGAGCCTCGGCAGACCCGAAGGCCATGGCGGCTTAGTTGGCGGCCTCACCGAAGGCCAATCCTCGACAGGATCACGGATCCTCTGCAGACCCGAACGCCATGACGGCTTAGTTGGCGGCCTCACCGAAGACCAATCCTCAATAGGATCACGGAGCCTCGGCAGACCCAAAGGCCATGGTTCATGATTTATAAAATGAGTAGGAAAAGTACATAGGGACCCATAGTCCGCAATGATATCCTCAAAAATAACATGGTTCCAAATTGCTCTTGGCATGTTGTCAGGGATCTGAACAACACGGTTCGCAACAAAAGTTTTGAATAAAAATAGTGGCTTATGAAGACAAGATAAGACAATTGTCATGTCAGCGAAGCGGAAAACCTTTTCAATTTGCACGGCAAAAGGTGCTGACGACAATATATTTTTTATATGTTTTGATAACAGCACGGCTGCATACAATTCTAATCTAGGGATTGTTAATGACTTTAAGGATACGACCTTGAATTCGGCCATCAACAAGTGGCTAGAGTTATTGTTTTGAACGACTAAATAAATCACTGCTGCATAACCTAGTTGGAATGCATCACAAAATTCTACGAGAATACAATGACTATCTAGGTTCGCATGGTAATATCGTTGAAATCGTAAGGGTTGCAGCGATGGAAGTTGTTTCACAAAGCTGATCCACGTAGATACGATATGTCGTGGTACTTCGGTGATCCGAAGGTTCGAAAATTCCTGGATAATCCTTTTTGTAGTAAGGATTACAGGAAACAACCACCAGATTGACAATATATTCCGCTTTGAATATACTGCCGAATTTGGTATCAAAAGATAATCCACTTTGGGATTCCAAAACACGCGTAACATTTTAACATTCAAAATTTTGTTAAAATTCAATATTGGTTGTAGATATTCAGAATTACATTCGAATAATTCAGAATCTTCCGCTTTGATAATGTCATTGTCAAAATCAGAAGCGACTGACACTTCCTCAACTTTCCAAAATATTTTCATTATATTATTTAATGACATATCTGACAATATGAAACATGACGTTGATGATGAATCAATTAATTTACTTTTCCCAAAATTAATATATCCGAAAACTATATTTAAAACACTTGGGTTACCACGAACGATATGTGATAAGTTGAAAAGTGAATGTACTAATCCATTTAACTGAATCTTATATTTCCTTAAAGATAACACAAGCGTTTTGGCACAGCCCTGAGATACGTGGCTATGGCTAATTCGTATAAGTACGTACGCAGTGTGTTTATTTTGCATGTAAACAATAGCGTTACCCAAAGGTACGGTGCATGCATTGCTTACATTTCCGTTAGAATTTAAAATGACGGTAGTAGTCAACGACGTATAACCACTTTTACATGTAGACAATGATTTACATTCACAAAATATATGTAATCTTAAACAATCAAAACAGCGATTTAATTGTTTTATCCGGTTTTTCCTTTCAGTAGGAGAAATAGTTAGAAAATTTGCACACTTGTATATTGGGTGATTTTCTTTACATAATATAGCACACAAATCTTGAGAAGGATTTGTATTCAATAAGGATTTTCGCGAAACCGATGCCTTTTGTTTATTTATGTTTGTAGCAAGTGTTCTTGCAAATGACGTTTCGAAATGTCGCCTAGTGTCTTGATCTAGACAATGGAAGATTACATGGGGAACAAATTTACTAAATAAGTTTTCATAATTCATTGAAAATGAATTTTCAATATTGGAAACAAAAGGTGTGATTTTATTCGCGGGTAGATCTAAATTGTTACTTTTAATAGCAGAATTTGATTTTAATTCAATGTCTAAATTCTCATGTTTTCTTTTGGCACATAAAATGTCTGAATATAGGACCTGCATTTGTTCCGAAACTGTGATTATCTCTGAATAATCACCAGCTGTGTTTGATTCTATTAACCGATTATTAATTTCAATATTCAAGGATTCGATCTCTCCTACCCATTCGGAAATTAAATCACAACGACATAAAAATATTTGCTTTTTCTTTTCATCAGAACTTAAAAAGGGAATTAAATTATGTGTTGTTTGAATTCTTTGTAAAAAACGATTGCCACGAGCTGTCAATACTGCAATCTTTTTATCTTCCATTTTGCTGAATTTTAATATGTTTTAGTTTTAGAATATAATAATTATTTCGTACAACATTATTATTTCGCAAGTACAATATTATCTCGTATAATATTGTTGTCACACAGAAAACAACCTATGCAGAAGGCTTCAATAATAAGTTAATATGATGAATTTATATAAAATTAAATGAATTTAAATGCTAGTCTCATCCGGCTACGATTGGACCAAATATTGTAATCGCAAAGATGCGAATCAGAGGAGTGGACTGTATCAAAATAATATGAGGTGGCGTGACACAACTATAGGGATGGTAATTAGGACTTCGGGAAGGATCTGACTTACCCTGAATTCCTGGTTCCGTTCTTGGGGAGTTATTGTGTCACTGGTAATCACTTGTACAATCAATTGCGCAAGTATCCTGTTTAATCGATATTATAGCGCCGAGGGATGAATAATCACGCACTGCACAGCACTATAATAGATTCCAATAAAGTCGTTGTTTAGTAATGAGAGGTCCAAGCGACCATTGCACAATACAAAGCAGACGGGTTAATAGTCGATGTAAAGGACGAAGAGGGATGAAGGTACATCGCTGCACATCGCCAAAAACAGACTTCACAAGGTCGATGTTCATTGCATGAAGCACAAAAACAGACTCAATACACATGTAGTTATTATTGCCCTCACATAGTATTGTCCCCTGGTGGGTAGTCAGAAGGGATAGGTAAGTGGAAGGAAGGAAGGTAGGTATATACATGCATAGTTGCGCCAACACCACTTAAACCGTTTTCGTTGTTTGTTTTACACGGCATAACACCCCAAAAACAAACAACAAAAATGCTTTTGGCCGTGAAAATCTAAAAAACGTATCTCACTTTAAACCGGTCAAAATAATATTAGAATGCAGTTATTTTCGCAAACTGAGTTGAATCGAATACGGTACATATTTCTTTAAAAACAGAATTTAGATTTTTTTTTATTTGAAATACATAGGTAGGTATATATATTTACAAAAGAAAAACTTGGGTCTTAAATGCTAATTACAATAAAATAGTTTGTTTTTAACGAATCTACCCAATTTTATAAAGAAAACTTTTTTCGTGTTTGAAAATGCTAATTACATTCAATGTTTACTTTATTATAGCATGTTTCAAACTTGTATTTTAACTTCAGAAAATTAAATTCCAGCGTAATTGAAAATTAATTTTTTTAGAACCTTCCTAGGTAGGTACTAAAAAAAACACTTTAAAACTTTTGTAATTCAATTTAAACTTGTTGCCTCTTTTCTATTAAAAACATGAACGGGTTGTTTCACTTAATGTGAACCAAATCATCAAATTTAATAATTTACTCAGTTTCAGTTAAAGTTCTGTTACCATGCAAGTACTGTGAAAGAAGCGGCCACAATGAAATAATAAAGAACCTGGATTAGATCTTTGATATTCGACGAATTGTTCAAATTCTGTTAAACAATCTGTCCTTAGTCCAACTTTATATATCATTTATGTCTCTTTTATTAAATACATTTTTAAACATGTAAAACACTTTGTGTATGCTGATGATACTGCATTGGTAATTTCTGGCAATTGTTTGTGCATTGAACTCTTAAAAAAGATTACATTGAACTCTTGAAATGGTCTCACGACTCTGATCTAATCATAAATGCAAAAAAATAAATTAATACATATTAGATCACCCAATGCCAAGGTAAATAGTATTACACCTGAAATTAAAACACACACTTCAGATTGCTTACATGTTGGTATCCCTGCATTGTGTACATGTGAAAATATTGAACTGGTTAAAGAATATGTTTATTTGGGTGTTATTATTGATTGCTTTTTAAAATGGGATTTACAAATAAATAAAGTCTGTGAATGATTGAAATCTATTATTAGTAGATTATAAAAATTAAAATTCTATGTTTCAAAATGCACACTTCGGATAATTTATTTATGTATAGCTGAATCTATTATAAGGTATAGAATTACAGCTTGAGGATTTTCCTGTAAAAAAAATATTAATCATGTTCAATCAGTTCAAAATTCATTAGTTAAATTATTAGCCCATAAAAGTTTATACGAACAAAGGCATAATGTTAAAACCTTCATCAAAATCTCTGTGAGAGCAATTCTATGGTATAAAATTATTTTTCAGCATATAAATAGCCCTTTGTTCATAAATATACTAGAACACACTTACAATACTCGTTTTACGTTGGATGAAGGACTAATCGTACCTAAGCATTTAAGCAACTAAGGGCAAGAACGCTTGACTACATGATACTAAATTGCTTAAATATGTTACCTGCAGCAATTAAAAAATCTACAAACGTAAAAACAAATATTACGTTGAAAAATTGGCTCGCTGAAAGAAATATTTTGTTTTGGACTCTAAGACAAACAATTTCTTACTGCATATACTTCTTTATATATTTTTTAAATCATGTTATACCTCTTTGCTATGAATTTATACAATAGTTTTTTTATATGAATGTAAATAATTATTTTTTAATAGTTAAATGTAGTTTATCGGGAGTTTTTCCTGTGTTTTTGTATTATTTTTATGTGATATATATGTATTATTTTTTAATGTTTCTTTAATAAAAATAAAAAAAACTGGCGTAAGTAACGTTTCGCAAAAAACGTTGTTTTCATAAATGTAAATGTATGCACCAATACACACCACACTAAGCAAATTTTGATTGCATCATTTCTATATTTTCTGGAAATTAATAAATAAAAGTATGCAGACTTTTAGGTCAGCCTGTAGATTGCTTATCAATGATCATTGTTCGCGATGCGAAAAAAACTTATACCTGTTAATAATTAGTATTATCTGAACGTGAAAAACATTATATTCTCACGATCGGTCCCGCCGCACAACAATGTAAGCGAGATTGTCTGTGGAATGACAGATATACGCATGTGACACTATTGAAATGTTGACAGCACAATACTGTTGCTTATGTGTTAATTCTACGCCGCAAGTAACTATTGTTTGCAAATTTTTCGACTTGATATCGAATGTGAATGGTTTTAGTGTTTTTCTCATTTGTTGAATAAAACACTGTACTTGGGGTATTATCAACAATTTGTGTTATAAGGAGGGGGGGTTCGATAGTTTAAATGTTTTTAAATGTCAACACCAAGATAGTGGAAAGGATAAAAAAAACGAGTGTGAAAAAACAAGGTTGACTGAAGTAAACACTTCTTTAGATCCAACTATATGTATGTTCATACGTATAAAATGTATGTATATGTATATACATATATTAATTATCTACAAATATTTATTTAAATTTATTATCATTTGCCTCGTCCGATAAAGCCGTGCGCATCGACGTCCGCTCTCCAACGAGTTTGGCGCGTCACTGGTATTTCAAAATACTGACTGAAATATTTCATGCACTGGCTATGAGAGGAAGAGAGAAAGAAAATGTGGGCACGCACTGCGCTCTCTTGCTTCTACAGTGAGCCCGTTCGCCTCGCAACGTATTTCACTTTTCGTTACACATTCGCCAGTTTACCCCTCAAGTCAAGCGTGCGTAAAGAAGTATTTACTTCAATAAATCTTTCTTTATTTAAACTTTATAAGAAAATCCTCAAATTGTAATATTTAATCACTGAATCCAATATTAGCGAGACGGTTAATCATAAAAGATTCGGC
This sequence comes from Limnephilus auricula, assembly GCA_951813805.1. Taxonomy (NCBI): domain Eukaryota; kingdom Metazoa; phylum Arthropoda; class Insecta; order Trichoptera; family Limnephilidae; genus Limnephilus; species Limnephilus auricula. The sequence goes on along the minus strand of OX638409.1, from coordinate 12,842,942 downwards.
AGCATCTAGGAATTGAATCCTGAACCTTAGCCTGGCCGAGGTGCTGCTCTGCCACTAAGTTAATGGGAAACTATTCGGTCATATTTAATTGCATAATACTTCGACTAAGAACCACCAACACAACCTTCATTTTCTTAACCCACATTTTTATTGGCTGCTACCATTAAGTATGATCGCGAGATTCTTAGCGAGATCTTCGCTGTCTAAGAAAACTTACGCTTACAACTCATTCTAATTTTCCCCGTACTTCAACTATAAAGTATCTACAGTCGACGACTGTCCGTGGTCGAGTGGTAAGACTCTTGACTCCCAATCGGAAGGTCGCGGGTTCGAACCCAGCGTGCGCACATAAATTTTATTTGATTAATTTGCGGTATTTCACAATTAATTAATAAAAATAATATATACTACATTTGCGGCACGTTCCAGAGCAGAGTATACTCTCAATATGGCCCTGGTGTACGACCGCCATTCAGAATTGAAACGTTGCTTAATAATGGCTTTAGCCGTGTTTAGTGACTAGATCTGAATAGCCAGGTACTTCCCCACCTCCCTCTTCCCCATCTCCTTCCCTTCCCCACTTACCTTCAGCTTCACAACACACCCCAATTGGGGATGCCATAGTCTAACTGGCTCCAGACGGGAGCAGTTGGGACTCTAGTGAGGTTTCTCTATAAAAAAAAATTTCTGTTAATAAATGTTTTAATTTATCTGTGACATTTTATTGCGATTAATTGGTAAATTATCGAGTTATTTTCAATTAATTTTTTAGAGATTTTTTAGAGATTAAAGTTTTGGCGATTACCGCTTTCGTCGCAAACGCATGCGGATATTGCCGGTTTTGATACGAACTGAAAACGCCATTTTTTTAGGATACAGTAAAACTAAAATATTTATTTGGAAAGACATAATGATGTAATAATAAATTACTTAAACGAAACAGATTAATTTACTTCAAACCATTTGGTTTCTGTCTTCTGCAAGATAATTGGGTAGGATTGTGTTCTTTGTGTTTTCTTTTTTTGTAATGGATAATATTGTTATATAGTGGTCGGTTATGGTAGATGTAAACACGATAGAGTTGGTTGATTTAATAGTCTTACTGAATATGTAGTCGATGCAAGATTTGCTGTATGATGTATTGCAAAATTTAAATAAAAATGGTTTGACTGAGACTTCAACCTTCCTACGCCAGATTTTAGGCTTCCCAAAACTAAACATTCGTGCACCCAAAACAACGTGTTTTATAAAGGGCAAAAACTTTATAATAACCCACCTAATGCCGTTGAGGAAGTCTCAAACCTTAGCACTTTTCATAGGACATGTGCTATGTATATATAAATTTTTGAAATGATATCTTCAAACTTTGCAAAATTACTTTGTGGCTTCATTTTGATTAAATGAAACAAATTACTTTGCGTAAACCACTATAATCTCATTTTATAATATCAAATATATAACATGTGATTATAGTGGTTTACACAAAGTAATTTGTTTCATTCAGTTAAAAATTATCTTTTGTTTGATTACTAACGTTAAATTATAGTTTATTAAATTGTATTTCTTAAATTGTATTTCTCAAATTGTATTTCTTAAATTTTTTCTTAAATTGTATTTCTTAAATTATATTTCTTAAATTGTATTTCTTAAATTGCATTTCCTAAATTATATTTCTTAAATTATATTTCTAAAATTGTATTTCAGAAATTGTATTTTTTTAAACTGTATTTCTTAAATTATATTTCCATATTTTCTTACCGGACGTACAAACAAATTTGCATACATCTAAATTCTAAATAAACAAAACAAACAAAAAACAAAAGTGATCAGAATCAACCGCTCTACCCTCATTGCCAAATTGCGAGTTGGTAAGGCCGACATTTATTTCGTATATTAAGTGCTTTAAATGCATTGTCATCGACAACTAGCCTACCTAGTCTAGATGTCGGAGAGTGAATTAATTTCCAAGTCCATAGGTATAGCGGCATTCATTCAATCAAGAACACAAAAGTGAAATTCAAATAGATGTTTTTAAAAAGCGGACTCTTCGAATCAACTCGACCTCATATGTTTCAGTTAGTTCTAGAATTTAATAACGTGGAATAAATACGATGATATTAAAAGGGTATCCATCTTATCTCGGTTGATTTTGAGATATAAAAATCGTCTACGTTCAACCAACATACAATTACGTCAAAGCCAAATCGTTAAATTAATTTACGGGCTGTATAGTATTATTGTAGCTTTAAAAAGTTGTCTCGCGATTTAAACGAAACACATGGAAGCTTTTATCACTGGTAAATACCGGATATTGTTAATCTAAATAAAATGATTTTTAGAATGTGGTTTAAATTGGTGCAAACTCAAATTTACTTAGATCATATAATTTTTAAAGTTTTTTTTAACATCATGAATAAGAAAATAAATACATACTAATTTCTGTTGTGACTCTGTCTATCTGTCTATAACTTCGGTTCAATGATCTCTAGAACTCTAGAAAGCATGATCATTTTCAAAGCGTTTGTTTGCTGACTACAAAATGTAATATTTTTTAGTTTTATAAATTTGTATTCCAGATTTTTTTTTTAAACTTATTTAACTAAAAATCTATATTAGAAACTCTTCACATTACAATACATTATATTACAGTTCATTATATAACAATACGATATTATTCACTTTCACTATTTTATTGTTTGTGAATAAAAATGAATAGTTTAAAAAAAATTTACTCACACTTTTATCGTTTTTAAGGCAATTATATAAATTACCCCCGTCGTAACCAATGGATTGCTTACCGTTGTTAGTATGATTGGTCTTTAAATGTATTTCCTTTCATTTATTTATTTGTTATAAAAATACATTTATAGTTTAATGAAGCCTTGATTGTCCAACTAGGAAGGACTCCCGTTCTAGGATAGTCAAATTGACAGGTTTTGTACATGTTAGTTAGGTAGGTACACGATGATTTCTATAGTATTAAATAAAATTAAGATTAACAAAGTCCATTAACATAATTATAATATATGATACAGTCGAGTACTGGGTTCTAGAATCAATTAAGCATTGAATATACAAGAAAAAGTGAATTCGAAGTGAGTATATAAGAAAAACAGTAAAAGAAAATAAAATAAAATAGACGCTCGTAATACTTAAAATTATCAGATAGCATTTTTAATAATATTTCTGACTCCGTCCTGCCTAAATTTATGCATGTTATTGTGTTGTCATGTAAAATGTTTGTGTACTTGGGACGTTTTAGTGAATTCTGTGTTTGTATGTAAGAGTTTATTTTGTCAGACATTATATTCGTACAGTTTTCTTAATGTTAACAGTTTTGTTTCCGAATATAATTTTTTTGTGGATGTTTTGGATCCGTAGTGAAATAGTTTATTTTAAATACCTGTAATTCATTAATGTATGTTTAATTAATGTACATTAATTTAGATGTGAGTGTGTGAGATTATAATTGAAATTTATTTTTAAATGTAATTGGTAATAGATATGATAACCGTCTAGATAAGCTAATTAAGAGGATACCCGGCGGTGATTTTTCCATACAAAGGTATTCCCTATTTATCTCTCTGGATTTTAACCCTAGAGAAAATATTGTTTTTGCATAAAATAGATATCAACTACTAGCGTGTCGGTACTTTTTGTTTTTTTTGATAAGTTACTTTTTATAGAAGTTATGACCTTCCAAAAATCAATAAAATTGACTGGTTTAAACGCCGTCAAAAGATGTTCAGTATACAAACCAGACAATGTTTTTTTTAAAAAAAGCAAAACGTACAGACATAGAATAGTTTTTTCTTATGTAGTTGGTAAAAAAAAAATTGAAAATCAGTCCACTTTTGGAGGAGAAAAGTGGGGAGTACAAAACCTTCATTTTAGTTAGGTGTCAGTGCATTGTCCCTTTCGCTCAATATCCGGTGGAGTAAGAGCAACAGTGACAGCAATATTTTAGTAAAATCTATTTCTGCACCACCGGGTATGATCTTAAGGGTCTGATTTTATCTTTAACACCTTGTATGTTATTTAATACATATTCGTTATTAAATATGTATTTGTTATTTAATATCACAATATTTTAATCACCATTTTCAAAATTTTAATCGATTTGTCGAGAATTCTGACAATTGAGCTTTCGTTGTCTTGCGAAAGCTATAGTTCCGTCAACCGGAGTGATTCACCCCTACTTTTTTCCATTATGCTTGCTTAAGCAGTGGTCGGTTGTGCTGTGCGTGCACACTAGAACGTGCAAAAACTAAAGTACTAAACCCAAATATATTTTTCACATACATCTTAAAGTATAAAAAATATTTGCATAACAATTGCTTTTAGAAAAATATTTAGTGGGTCATTTATAAAGAAAAGAGGTTTTTCAGGGGTGGAGCGGACCATGCCACGAACATAGGAGAAACAACAAAAATATTGTGAATGTAATTCTCAGCGTTTGTTACGTGAATTTGTCAACCTTTGTTTTCTTTTTTGTTTGTTTGTCTACTTTTGATTTATTGAATGCTGTGCAGTAGTTTTTTTTAAATGAATACACATGAAAATGGATATAAATAAAACCAGAGGGCCGCTCAGAGCCCTCCAATGTGGGTCGAAGAGAACCACCTTTAAGAGAGATTGACCAGCAGCTGAGAATAAACGTTTAAACATCCCTGCAAATCTCGGATATATTTTTTAATGATTTTAATTAACTAAAATTGAAATTTTGAAAACTGTGTTGACTAGATTATGTGTTGATTTATTTTATTGTATGATTATATGCTTTGAAATTTGTGTTGTTTAATAGAATCTATCGTTTGAAAATTGAACAAATCTGCCAACGAACATCGGAATAACCTTAGTATATTAAAAATACACTTAGTTTTTCAAAATTTTAAAACTGCGTGTACCAGATAAAATAACAATCTTTCAAAATATTTTTTTTTTGTAAAAAAGAGTCAATACGTCTGGAATTTGTTTTTAAAAGGTCCAACTTCCGGTATTCTCTGGTAATACCCTCTTAAATAATTTTATTTGCGATAAAAATGTTTTTTTAAAATATTTTTAAAAATCAATCAATTGAAGAATCAAACCAAGTACTTAATTTGTTTCATAATATTTTATATAAAATAAGCTTGTGGCATTAAAAAAAACTTCAAAAAGTAATAACAAACTACTCTGTCAGCTGTACCAGTAGGAATGTAATATAATTTTAATATTAGGTTATCCGGTGACAGCCTCCGTGGTCGAAGGGTAAGAGTCTCGATTAGTAATCCGGAGGTGGCGGGTTCAAATCACGGCATCCGCAAATAAATTTTAGTTGATTCATTTGTTTTATTTCACAATTTATTTTTTAATTAATATGTAGTGTATTTGCGGCACGTTCCAAAGCGTAAGATACTTTGAGTTTATCCTGGCGTAAGACCACCATTCAGAATTACAAAGTTGTTTGAATTGGTTTTATTGAAATAGCAAGGTACTTACCCACCTTCCTCTTCCTCGTCTCCTTCTCCTCCCCACTAACTCCAGCCTTACAGCAAAACCTAATAACCACTCGAGCGCATTTTGCCACAATATGGCAATTTTTTTTATAATTTATTTTTTATTAAAAGCGACTATATAATATGATGTACATTCAAAATATAACAAAATAAATATTCTCTAGATTCTTTAAAATGTTTTAAAGTTAACGATTTAATAATATATATATATATTTTAAATCCTACGAATATGTGAATTCATTGGCTATATAGAACTATAATCAGTTTGTATGTCTCCATATTCAAATTTGGAGGTAAGATTTTTTTAATGTGGGCGGAAAAATTTCCTTTAGCAATCCGAGAAAAAAGTTTTAAATTGCTCTGTCGCTCGAGTGGATAAGGTATATCACAGTCCCACTGGCTCCAGAGGATTGGGAGTATTTGAGACTTTTGTGCGATATTCACATAAAAGAAGTGATTTTAACTAATAATATAAAAATCAAAACGGAATGAAAAGTTTAAATATAAATACAAACATATGAAGGTATGTAGGCTTGGAGAACAAACCTACTGTCTATAAACCATAGGATTCAATAAATGTCAACACTTTTACGATGTTCCCTTAGTAATTTTCCACATCCACAAACAATTTTCAGATTTATTAGGTCATGAAAAATACAATATCACATTCCTCTTGGAAAGGATTTTGGAAAAGGACACAACGTTTAGCCCTTCCAATAGCCTCCTGATAATCCAGTTATATGATTTTCAAATTTGTAAAATTTTCTCACCATTCAACCATTTGAATTATAAACAACACTATTTTTACTGTCACACTACTGCTACTTTTTACTTCAATATCTATTAGCAAGAATCAGAGAGATAAATAAGATAAACCAATATTTTCATCTAGAATCTAGTTAAATCATATAATAATCAACAAAATATAACAAAAAACTCTTGTAAATTATTTACCAGTAAACAAAAATAAACCGGTGACTCCTGTCGTTTGAGTTTGCTTTGACGTTTGGTTAATCGTTACTAGTCTTCGCACTCATTGTTGCCATGCCAACGACGCTAATACACGGAGAAAAATGTTATTCTAAAATACGATCACTTTATTCGTAAAAACTGTTTAAAACGGGACTGAAGTTCTTACGAACAAATTAACATGGTTTCAATGTTTATTGGCGGGAACATTGAAACACTGTTCTTTGTTCGTAAGAACTTCAGTCCCGGTTTTAACCATTTTTACGAATAAAATGATCGTATTTTAGAATAACATTTTTCTCCGTGTATGATGAAATATAAATCGAACGTCATTTCCGTTGCTTGTGTTACTTCCGTTCAGAAAAGATTTGAGTTACCCGTCGTAATGCCCGTAAAGAAGTCTTACATAAAAAAAAAATTATTACACTAGATTAGGTACATGTAAAGAAAATTGACAATATGTTTGTTTTTATTTTTGAAAAGCAAATATTTTACAAAGGGTTTCAGCCTCAAAAATCCTACAATCTTAAATCCCGTGAATCTTCACGGATCTGCGGTAGTGATAATAATAATAAATCATAAACTTTTTTCAATATCAAATTTTTTACTGTCGTGAAGAACTTTGATTTCACCGAGGGTCAGGGTACCTTATCGATGCAATCTAGACTATAAGGTTAGAATAGTTTTTCAAATTTTACGAATATTATTTTCAACAATAAGCACTAAACACAAAGACATATGAATATTCATAGACCAGAAAATCAGGGAGAGGGGTAAACACCAACTGTAGCGGGGCGCAGAGGGATGAGTTGACTGTAACGATATGTGATTCGTTAATAATTCAATCTGACAGTATATAGGCACTCGCATTATAATATCAACATTTAGTTCTTAAAAGTAAAATCTGCTTTTGAATGAATAGACCTTTTTACACGGTTTAAACAAACTTGAGTAATCCATATAAATCGAAGAAAGGTTCGCTTGTTTTGAGAGTCGAATATTTTGTTACCGTGTTTAGTTAAGACACTTTTACAAATGTTTCATAACTTACTTACCCCAGTAAACAGCAACGTGCACGCGACGGAACCGGGAATTTCGGTTGCCAACGCTTCATGTTTCTCGGTGTGATAAAACTGATCATATTATGTGATGTGAATAAGCTTAAAATAAAGACAAAAATAATGTCTACCTATGGAAAGTAATACGACAATTGGGTTTATAATCTTTTCACTTCTATTTTTACACGTTTTAATAGCACAAGTTACCATTTTTGCCGTGTTATTTCGTAAAATGTACCAATGAGAGCTCGACGCTAATCCGCACAAGAATGATGACGTCACATTTTCTAGATTCACGCGAACCTATACGCCAGCCCAGCCGTTCCATGGAACCCAGAATTAAGGAGGGGGAAATAATACGCTTTTATTACTTAGGGCAGGTCTATACATAATATGTCTATGACTAAACATCAATCTCACTATCAGATGACCCCATTATGTTATTATATATCATTGTAAAAAGATTGAAATATGTAATGGAAAAAATTATGCATAATAAATAGTCCCAAATGGCCGAGTTAGTTATGACATTGATGGATATAACTTTAAAATTAAAAAAAAAAAAATGCAATAAAATTAAAATTTAATTATTGCTTGCTTTATAAAATAAATGATTCTACTGCGAATTGAATTCGGTTAAGCGATCATTAGTTGAAGTCCATTGCTAACCGAGGATGAAGTAATTCGTATAATTAGCTATTTATCTTAGACGATGCGGGTGAATGGTGCGATTCAGAGCCTGAAGTCGATTGATTGCCATTTTGGTGTTAAACCATTATTCGATGTATATTATACGAGTAGGTACATAATATAATAAACAAATTCAATGCTTGGAAATTAGCTAACAGTTTTTTCTATTTCGTGGAAAATCATTGATATTTTTATTAATTTCCTAAATGGTAGAAATACATCAATTTTTTAGCATAAAATAATTTTGTTTTTTCCACATAATGTATTCCTCCCACCTCGACACATTTAGTCCAACACTCTTTTAGTTAGACAGGCATCCCCGAATACTTAGTTTGAGATAATTAGGAAAGCAATATTCGAATGCTCATTATTTACACGTTTCTGTATTTTATATATTATTAAATATGTTATAAAATAGTACCGTGAGGATTAATGGTCCAGTACATTAGTCTGACATTTTTGGTGCCTGTGAAACTCAACAATATGCAACATTATCACCTCATTTGAAAAGTCATTAAAAGTGATGACAAAAAAAAGGTTAACCTCTCGACTGCCGTTCGCCCACCGGTGGCCGCGGGTCGAAATTTAAATTTATTTTTTTTTCAAGCGATTTTGTTCCTTATGTATAAAGAAATTGTATGAAGAACAAGGTCAGAATCGCTTGCGCCGTTCTCGGTCTTGACATAGCAAAAATCCGCATAGCGCCAACCCATCTGAATAATTTATAATAAATATCTATGGTCAACTTGGCGTCACTTTTACAAACGGTTTTCAACTGTCATTTCATTTTTAAACAAGTATTTATGTCATTACTTCTTCGAAAACACCTTTGAATTGGTTTTTTTCATGTAGGGTGTCTATTCAGGTTTGTAGAGAAATAAAAAAAATTATCATTTTCGTATGAATATATTTTATTTACATTTTTTTGTCGAATGGGAAATATTTTCACATTTTTTTGTTAAAAATAGCTATTCTGGGAAAACTTGTAACGATATTATCATGAAATATATATGAATAATAAGGTACATTATCTGGCAAACAGAAAACAATCACAAAAAAAAACAATTCCTTTGTTTTTATACGATATTTGAGCAAAAGCCGGGAAGATAATTTCGCGCGATTTTTTCCAAAAACACCTGGCATTCAAGAGGATCATTGGGTTAGGTCATGGGGGATATTTTGAAATATTATTAATAACTTTTCAAAAAGGTGTTGAAATGCTATTTTGTTGAGTTGTCGTAGTACCGACATTTTGAAATATACTACTAGTGACCCAGAAAAGAAGTTTGAAGTTTGCTGACTTAGAAGGGGTGCCCGGGTTCATGGGGGTGAGGTTTCTAGGTCTTGGCGGCGGATGATCTGGATACACTGAACCTAAGATTCCTGCCCAACCTTCATACCCTTTTTCCTTCCCAGAACTTCCTATTTTTCCTTTCCTTAAAATAACCTCCACACAGCATCCCCAAAGATGACATAGGCCCCGAGGGAAATTATTTTCCTTCCTGTGTAAAGCTAATGTAAAAAAATAACAATCTTTTTGTTTTTTCATTATAATAGATTCGGTGGTAAATACGCATTTCAAAATTATCTATTATTTCATAAAGTAATTTTTGATACCTAATTTATCGCTTTTCTGATGATATGATAATAATAGTTCCAATTTTGGTAGTTCTGCTAATTCGCGTATACCACTAAGGCGATCCGCCCACTGAGGCAATTGAAAACTCTCAACTGGCAACTGTCTTTGTATGACAATGTGATGGCCCGCACACTACACAATCACTCAAAAACCCGTTGTCAATGGTAACGTAAGCAGTGACTCGCGACTCGCACTGCTGATTGCCGTGGCCGGCCGTTGCTAGTTGCCAGCTGTCAGCTGATTGTTCTTCGTCTATGGTTAAACAAGCTTTTTGATCAATCAAGACACAGAAACCAGCCGGTTTTTGTTTGGTTTCAGTTGCCTCGTCAGCGGAGCGCCTTATACTACTTGCTCCTTGGGTACGGGTAACTAAATGCACTTGTATAATTCGACCACACGTGGCATAACCAATCCTTGGGAATGCTGAGGGGAGTAATAAAGAGAATAGTACCTATATTTTATTCGGGTACAAAGAGTACTGTCAAATAAAAAAAAAATAAAGGAAATGAGTATATTTAAAACAAAAGCCAAAACATGGCTGAGAGATCAAAGTAATAATCAACTTACAAACATTATGCAGATGATGTAAAGACAATTCAACACTAGATACAAAAGTTAAGAAAAAATTACAGGCCGCCTCAGAACAGGAACCTCTAGTGAGGAGCTGTGAAAAAGATGAAAAATGTATGCTTATATTATACTTTATACAAACTTTGTTATAAAAACGAATAAAAAAAAAAAAAAAAAAAAAAAAAATAAAAAAAGAAATTGCCTGGACGTTCTTCATATTCTAGGATATGGTCTCATATATTTTGAAAGGGTTGTACCGTGGAATTTTCAGAATAAAAATGCATTCGTCTATTGTTGTCCATGTCTGCAACATGCTGTGTTGCTTCTTGCGAAAAACGGTAACAAAATGCATATGAATAATTTGACTTTGTTTGGCTCTCTTTTTAGAGCGCGATTTCGCATTTTTAGACAACAAGGAATTTCATTAACTTGTGTTGGATCTTTTCAGACTATTTTTTGCGTTGCTCGATTTATGCATTCGTACCAGAAATGTGGGTAATTGAAACTCTTTAGCAGAAAATCGCCCTTTAAACCACGTAAAATACTATAAATTTTGTAGATGATGGTGAAATATTTGCCCAATTATGAACTTGACATTGACTTGAACTTGACAAGGTAAGTGTTGATTAGTTAGCACTATAATTACATACAATAACGAAACACCACATATATAGGACTGCGAAGAAATAATTGTCAACTATTTAAAAATATATTATTGGCCATTACTAAAAACCTAAATGATTTTATTTGTCATTTAAAAATTCTAATGGTTGTCCATTAAAGATTCCTTTTACTTAACACTTAAAAACGTATAGAAGAAAAACACCTAACCACGAAGAAAATAAAAACACGTGATATCTTCAAAGGGAGTGTACACGATATAATATTGTAGGTTTAGGAACACAAATTTTAATTATTATAAGCAATAATTATTAGCCTGAAACACTCATCCATATTGAAAAAAAATCTCCAGAGAAAAGATACATGCAACTGCTCTATCCATTGAGCTACGTGGGCTTATCTTCTTATATACTAGTGTTTCTTTCAACAATTACTTATAAAATTTTTTCACCTGCAAACAACCAACTTGATTTTTTCAATGTGGATGAGTGTTTCAGGCTAATAAATATTGCTTATAATAATAATTGTTATCCTATGTGCTATGCACAAAAAAATTGTCTTAAACATTAGTTTATCAATTAAAAAATACGAATTTAAAAATTGATTTTGACATTCGTCGAATATTGTTGACGAATTTTTTCTGGTAATTTATAATTTAATATTTTTTAGTACATACCCAGTATCTACATTAATATTCTTATAATAAGGTTCTTCACGTAAGCCAGTTCAGTTTACTTTGGGTTTTGGGGAAGCCTTGAGTGGAAATTTGTCTGATGATGATCGAATAAGGCATAATCTGTTTAACATAAGAATGCCCATACCACACGGAGAAAAATGTTATTCTAAAATACGATAATTTTATTCGTAAAAACGATTAAAACAGGACTGAAGTTCTTACGAACAAATTAACACTGTTTAAATGAATATTGGCGGGAAAATGTAAGAATAATTTGTTGGTATACGTACGAAATTACGTATACCAACAAATTATTCTTACACGTTCCCGCCAATAAACATTGAAACCCTTTACGAATAAAATGATCGTATTTTAGAATAACATTTTTCTCCGTGCGGGGTTAGTTAGAACATTTAAGTAATTCAATAAGGGATAGTTTTCTCACATACCCACCAACTAACATAGATCCAAATGGCTTGTGACTTGAACGTTAATTTACTTCTAACAGACCTAATAAAATCCCATCTCCTAAGCAGTAATATGCTTATTGGCGTGAAGGGTAAGTATTTTTGTCACAGTCGTTAAAGTCGGCATTTTGTGTCGTTTGTACTACACCTTTTGGCCCATTACGTCTTCTGGGAAAATCGTTACAGCTCGGTCCATATTTAGATAAAGGGATTAAAAACGCATAAAAGGGTTCTAAAACCTCAAAATTACCGCTGTCAAGGTTGTGTATGACGCATTAGAGTTTGATGTTACTTTATGGAACTATTAGGAAATGGGTCCTTTTATCTTAATATCGACCCTCTGGAATAACAAGGTTCCATCTGTTGCGGAAACGTCATGCGATAATGAACTCTAAAGTAGCTTACTATAGATCCCATTATTGCATGACGATATAGCAACAGTTGGAACTTGTTATTCCAAAGGGTCGATATATAAAAATCTCACGTCACAATGTTTGTCCAAGGTAAACTCAGTAACTCCGATTTTGATAAAGTTTGGCTTACTGTGTGTAATTTCGTTTTATTTAAAAGATAGGATAGTTTTTATCTCGATTATTGACCTCAATATTTATTATTGCGAATTAAAATTGTAATTATTTCTACAAATCTCATGACGTCAGAGCTCACCACTATATGTATATAGAATCCTTCGCAGGCGTGTGCACAACAAATCACCTATTGTTTCAGCGCAATCGAATGAATGGTATAGGAAATATTTTTATAACGCCAGAGCTCAGCACTACATATAAAAACCATTTCAGGTATGTGCACAACAAATCACCAAAGTTTCTTTGCAATCGGAGTAATGCTTTAGGTACCGTATAAGGAATTACGAAGGTGTGCATTTAACAACTCACAAAAGTTTCATCACAATCGGATAAATAGTATAGGAAATAAATTCATAACCCTAGAGCTCACTTGCACTATAATATATATAGAAACCTTCAAGGGCATGTACACGTACACGAAAAATCCGCCAAAGTTTCATCGCACTCAGATGAATGCTTTAGGTACCGAATAAGAGACAAACAAAGAAACATTAATTTTTATGTATTATTTTTACAAATTTCATGACGCCAGAGCTCACTATTATTTATAGAAACATTGGCGGGTGTGCACATAACAACGCACCAGAGTTTCATCACAATCGGATAAATGGTATAGGAAATAATTTCATAACGCTAGATAGGAAATAATTTCATAATAATTTCATACACGACAAATCGCTAAAGGATAAATGATTGAGGAACAAACAAAGAAACATTCATTTTATACGACAAAATAATTGATTATTTAATTTCTACTGGCTGATTGATTGCTTGTATAACACCCATTTCCCCATTCATTCCTTATCGTATCGTATAAAATACGTGGATAATATTTTCGTTCAGCGGACGGAACTGCAATGCGAGCGCGCGACCTCCCCCCTCAAATGTCCACTCATTACTGAATAAATTCACACAATGTTACCGTGAAACCTAACCCTTAAACAATAATTATTATTTTCAATATATTGAAAATAAATAGCTAGCTTTATGAATTATAGCCTATATATTATTCTGATGTATGAGCTATATTATTGTGAAATTTTATTAAAATCCATTCAGTAAATTTTGCGTAAAAGAGTAACAAACAAACATACATACATCCATACAAACTTTGGCGTTTATAATATTACAAGCTTCTGCCCGCAACTTCGTCTGCTAGGATTAGTACTTCGAGTAATCTATTTTCTTTTCCTAGGTCCCATCTACGTTTATACCAAAATTCTTAACCTATTTATTTAAAATATGTATAATTCTTGATTCGATTCAAAGTATTAGGCGAGTACTAGAAATAAATTCTTTAATTTAAATATTTTCCAAAATAGAATTTTGATTTAACAATCATTGTTTTGCAAAATGTCATTCAGTTTTGACGTTTTCTATTAAACTATAATTATTATTTTCAATATATTGAAAATAAATAGCTAGCTTCATAAATTATAGCCTATATGTTATTCTGATGTATGAGCTATATTATTGTAAATTTTCATTAAAATCCATTAATTAAATTTCCATTTAAAGAGGAACAAACATACATACATCCATACAAACCTTTACATTTATAATATTAGTAAGATTATTATTATTTTATTTATTTTTATACACAATACCTCTCTAATTGATAAAATCTCGTGTTTAGAGAGGGAAATTAGTAAGATAAGATTAGTAAGATTTAATTTTAAATTAAAGTGTAAAAGCCCTACGTTGTTTAAGTTGGGGAAGCATTTTCGTGACTTCGTAGTTCACTAGTTCTTCGGATGTTATGAATGTAACGTATATGCATAGGTAGGACCTAGTGATACGGTTTATGATTAAGTCATTGGTGTCGGACAGGAGCTGACATCTACTAACCGGTGTTATCCTTTATTTAGTACTTTCTTAGGAGCTTCACTTGTTCGAAAGTATCAAAAAACTCTTCTAATAATAGCAGTAATATTAAAGTGAACTAGCATATTTCTATTTTTGAAACTGATTTGAACTAGCATATAAAGCAATAAAATGACTTCTCAGAGAATCAAAATAACATATGAAAATATGGTCTTACGAGTCAAAACGTCAGAATCATAAAACTAAACAAATTAGGGGGCATACATTAATTACGTGAGCAAAACATAGGGGGGGGTTCAGTAAAATCTCACCAAATCTCATTACACCGAGAGGGGGGGGGGGGGGGGGGGGGGTCCTTAAAAATCTCACGTCAAGTTTAAAAGAGTATATATAATTATAGAGATAATAAATGGTTTCACTTCTTTTGAAGTGTCCCATTTTGCCAGCTGAAAAAATGGCTTTTATGAAAATTATTTAGGTATAGAGCTTCCCAATAAAATTATTCTTGATACATAGCAACTGTTATTGATACCGGACTGTTATTTTTTTTTAAAGTTAAGACTCTCAGATGGTTGGGGCATGTATGTAGAGCTGTAATGAGGGTAAGGGGGTTTCTCACCATCCTCCCAATAGCTTATCTCCACTAATAACGATATTTTTGATTTACGATTTACGGTTTATTTATTTATCAAGTTGGAGTTTATAATTCGGTACTCGAACCTATGAATAGTGGCTATATATTGGATAAGTTGGCCGAGTTTTCTAACCACTGCGAGTGTATTATTTCTATTTTTAAGAATATTCGTTATTAGGGTAGATATGATATTGGGAGGATGGTGAGAAACCCCCTAAATATAATGTATATGTGGCAAGCGTTAATGGTAGATGAAGTCGGGGACGCCCGAGAAAGACATGGTTTATCAAGTGAATCAGATAATTGAGTCGGGCCACGTCCATGTCAAGAGTCAGAATAATAGATGATTATATACGAGGCGATATATGAATGTGAATGAGGCAAGGAGTATGTTGCAATACCGAGTTGTTTGGCGGTCTGTTCTCTCTATACTTCCATTTTTACACAAGTATTTTTTTATATAAATTATTAATTAAAAAAAAATGGTTGAAATTAATAAAAATGACGGAATGAAATTATTTGTTAAGAGTGATTGACTAGCGGCTGAGAATACAAGTTTTAAAATGCATGCAACTATACAGGGAGGTTCTAATGAGAAAGATTGATTATTCCTCGTATCAATTTTTTTAAATTAAAAATTTTATATCGATTTATTTCATTCAAAACTTGCTTTAATATATACCTACCAGTGCATTCAAGTAAGCAATAAAAATGCTCAAAACGCACGATGATAAATTATCAAATATCGTGTACTTAATTTTTTTGAAATATTTTAGTTTGTAAGACCTTAAATAAATAGAAAATGGGAGGTATTTTTGTCACAAAACACGTTCTGATACATTTTATAATGATTTAAATTTAACTACAATTAAAATTCTCAAAACTGTGTTGACTAGATTATGTATAGATTTATTTTCTTGTATCATTATATGATTTGAAATTTGTGTTGTTTAATAGAATGTATCGTTTGAAAATTGAACAAATCTGCCGACGAGCAACGGTATAAACTTAGTATCTTAAAAATACACTTAGTTTTTCAAAATTTTAAAACTGCGTTTACCAGATAAAATAACAATCTTTCAAAAACAATTTATGTTATTTGTAAAAAGGAGTTAATGCGTCTAGAATTTGATTTAAAAATTACTAATTTCCGGTATTCTCTGGTAACACCCCCGTAATAGCTCAATCTTTTTCAATGATAAAAAAAATATATTGTCTATGTATAATATACATTTTTAATACGTATAGGAATGTACCATTTTTGTCACTCTTCAGTTAAGCAGTAACGGAACTTGTCTCTTTACCAAATGTTTGCTGTCAATTTATTGTTTTATTTATTGCATTATTTAAATTACCCAATCAAAATAACGCTCCGGACACCATATCCCCCTCAAGTCACTTAAAGGCACTTTGCGAAAGGGTCACACACTTGACACTTGATACACAACTTACTACTCTTCGCGTACTTGTGCGTTGTTCCTGTCTAGTTATCGGATCGTTGTAATAAATAAAAAAATAGTCGACTATCCATTAGTAACACCACGTAAGTCAATCGTAACGTCGTCATTTTGCTGGCCGATGACAATTCTTTCAATTAAAAACACTATTTTTTCTACCACACGTCGCCACTGATCACGCTGCTACACATCGTAACCGATCACGTGATTTACGATTTGTCTCGTCTGTACGATACTGCTGAGTTAAGGCTATGTTATTTCTAGTGGCAAATTGAGGTGGAAACATTGTAATTTTGTTTTTAAAATGTCATCGGACAAAATTTACTCACGAATGGCTGCTTAATGTCTTTCGAGTACGTGCTCTCTAAGTGTTATACTATGCAATATGGCTTAGATATGTGTAAAACAGCAGTTAAATGTTTTGTTCTGACATAATTTATTAACATTTATTTGTACCAGAGTCTCACTCTCGGGCACGTCGCCATAACATATTATATTGCCGATTGAGTCGTACAAATCTGTACCCGAATTCGCCCGTGGGAAGAGCGATACGCTATTTAAATATATTAGATAAAAATTTCGACATATTCTTCGAAAAATTCAATGAGTTTGTAAGGTTTTTGGCGCTACATTCTCACTGTGAAAATGGTACTATTACAATTAATTAGTTAAAATATCTGTAATGTTGTAAATTTTTTGTACACAAATAAAATAAAATAAAATAAAATAATATTATGTGTTTGGATTAAAATATGTTCCTTCAGCAATAGTGGGAACTTTTTTATTTATACTTTGTTTATCAGTGGTCGAGTTGGCATCACGTTAGGGTCCCACCCAGACGTCCTATGTTCAATTCCTCTGCTGGCTAAGTCCTCCATTATGACACAAGCGACATTTTCCCGCTAAATGTAGTGGTAGTAAAAGAGTGTCCCGGGAATTTTAGTCTTTCTTATTAAGTAATAAAAAAAAAAAATGAATACCACACGTACATAAAAACCAGGAAATTTTATCAAGGTCATTATGAGCATAGACTTTTTTTATTTATTTATGATTAATTAAATTTTTACCGTTTTGTAGAGGGGGTCAATCAGCTGCTAATCCACCATTATTGTAAAAGAAACCATTTCCACTTATATTTATGGTAGTAGGAGGAATTCCAATATCTTCCGGTTATTTATTATGTGCAATGTCAGCATTAAAAAAAAGAACCAACTATCGGTGATTTATTTTACATCTTTTTGAAATTCACTTTAGTTAAAATCGAATCTTGGATGTAGAAATTAACCAACTTACCGACATCTGATTGAGCTGAAACTCTGCAGATAGACTCGTTGTTGATGATAATGCATCCTGTCAACTTTTGGTGGCAATCACGCTTATACACAATTATCTGAAATTAAATGACATTACAGTTAGGGTTACCAGATGACAGGAATTTCCCTGACATTTTACGGAATTTAAGCTGTCTGTTAGGGAAACAGGGAAAATTGGAAAAAATTGGAAATTGTCAGGAATTTTGAATAATATTAGAAAAAATAAGTTTAATAGAATTTTGTGCGCAACGGAATTTACAGGGATTACGGGTTTCCTGGCAGAATCGAATAAGATGATTATATAAAAAAACAGTTAAAAATGGATAAAAAAACATGATTATATAGGCGAAATTAACAGAAAAAAACATGATTATATAGGCGAAATTAACAGAAAAATTGAACCAACCTGAAACCCCCTAGCCCCCCCCCCACCCCAGGATGAATGGTGTACACTAGGTGTCATTCGTACCGATAATATAGTAAATTTATGATTCCTGAATTTCTCTAGCCACCCCTTCCTCCTGCTAAGTCAGGGATTTTGTCAGGAAAACTCATTTTCGGATCTGGTAATCCTTATTACAGTAGTTAATATAGGAAATAAATGTCGGTCCTTTCTAAAAATAAGTTTTTTTTGAGACATTTGAAAATGTTGATTTTTAATTTATTTTTTTCTTAAAGAAATCGCGTACACGCGTACATACATTTTTCTGAAAAAATGGACCATAATATTCATAGGTCCTGGCCCTGTATGGAATTAACTAACAATAAAATTAGTCACTGGGATCCTTGTGTTCTGCAGGTTCTCATGCATCTGCAACAAATGTCCTTACATTATGAATAATTCATTACATAATATAAAAAATAATTCACGATGACGTAATTCTTATGACCTCAAAATTACAAAGCGACCTCAACCATTGTCTTTTCGTTGACATCGAAAATTCATCAATCAAAACTACAGCATTATTAAAAAATGCCAAAAATAAGAAAATAATAATTTAACTTTGTTTTTGTGGAAACAGTGAATAAAGCCATTTGAATCCTTAATGTAATGTGGAATTGAATTACTTTTTTGGCATTGAGGGAAAACGGAATTCTGAGGAAAATCTTGTCAAAGTGGTGAAATTAATTCTTTCAAATTGAACTTTTCTTTACTCTTTCGGGATTGTGATGAAATCTTACTAATATTATAAACGCGAAAGTTTGTATGGATGTATGTGTGTTTGTTACTCTTTCAAGCAAAAACAACTGAATGGATTTTAATGAATCATTCGTCAGAATAATATATAGGCTTTATAAAGCTAGCTATTTTCAATAAATAATAAATAATAATTATTGTAGATGTCAAAATTTGAGAATGACATTTTGCAAAACAGTCAAATTTCATTTAAATCAGATTTCTATTTTAGAAAGTTAGTGAATTTATTTTAAGTACTCGCCTAATACTTTGAATCGAATCAAGAATTGTAGATATTTTAAATAAATAGGTTAAGAATTTTGGTATAAACATAGATGGGACCTAGGAAATGAAATAGGCTAATAGAAGTACTAATCATGCGCAGACGAAGTCGCGGGCAGAAGATTGTATTAAATATACGTTTCTTATCTCAGGCGTTCAAATTCGAAATTCGTTTTCTCGGAATAGTTACTCGACTCATCAAATTTAATTTAGTTGAGTTGAATACACATTGTTAAATAATATACCCTTTTTGTTCCTTCTAGTGGAAGAGTGATTCCCAAAGTATGTGACGATATAGCCCCCCTTTTTTTAAATCAGCTCCACATAGGAATGTTATGTTCCTCAGGGCCTTCGTCATCTTTGGGGATGCTGTGTGGAGGGTATTTTTTTATGGAAAGGTTAAAGAATAGGTTTTTTCGACTTAATTTATTTGTGACTGTAACCGGTTTCTGTTAAGCCTGTTAATGCCATCTTCAGACTGGTACAATTGTTTCTTATACCTCGGTTTATATACATAACATATGGAGAAGAGGAGGAGGGGTTAACGGGGTGGAATACAAGAATTCTATTGAAATTATAGGAATTTATACATATTTGTTGCTATGTCGTCTTTGACGATTAAATTTCTAGTTATTTGGTTATTGCCAGTAGGCAAAGGTTAAAAATTGATTTAATATATTAATATAAGGGAATTCCACCACGATTTGTCAGTATCAAAAATAGAAATAACAAGGTTTGGGTTTTTGTTAAGTACTCAAAAATTTTAGGCGCTCTACAAAAAACCTGGAATGGGGCAGTGAGCCAAATAAGTTTGAGAATCACTATTATTGTTTTGATAAGGTAACTGAAACACCCTTTCCTGAATGCACGTGGGTGTATCAAAGCCTCCAGGATACAAGTATTCGGCAAGCAAACGATTTGTTATGACAGTTGTGAAGATAATTTTCATTCTACAATGTTTCTTTCTGATAGCCAGAGGTTAAAAGTATGTTAAGGATTTCTCTTCGGGATGACGTCAGTCTTTTACTAGGAACGCAACGAACGAGCTCTGTTGCCGACATCTCGATGCATTATTTCGTGTATTTCATAATCAGATAACCATAGTATTACAACAGTTGAAAATAAGTAAGTTCGTGCAATATTTAGTAAGCTATCACATATTTAGTAAGTTATTGCAATATCCAGTAGGGCAGTCCAGTGATAAATTAAAGGATATTATACTTGTAGAATTTGTGAAGATGAAAGTATTTATAAAAATAATATTTGCCTCAAGGTCATAAACCTTTAAAAGAAGAAATTCGCACATCGAATGTCGAGAAACTTAAAAAATTACGATATCTGTCCACTAACATTTTTACAGCCAGTTGCCTAGTGGTAGAGTTAAACATAACATCGCTGCAATCAGTCAATTAAATAATAACTAGGGATGGGAACAAGGTTCTTGTAGGTAAAAAATGTTCAGATTCACAATGTTAGAGATCTCATGTATTTTTCGTAAAACGTTTACAAAGCAAAAGATATACAAACGGGAATGCTACGGAAGAACAGAGACAGAAGCGTGTGGAATTGACTGGGATTGCTTTGGGATTTGATGTTTTGACTACATTATTTATAAAAGTTTTTTACTCCAAATAATTTTTTTCTGAGAATTACCGAGAACCAGCAGAATACTAATAGGCACTTACATTAATATCTGCCAGAATATACAAGAATTCGGGCTGAAAATATATTTAAAATAACGATTACCTGAAGTTCTGTTTGTATCACTTATTAACGATTTTTTGTATTTATTTTCAGATACAATGGACCTCCAGTGTACCAACGATTTATACATCATTTGAATAATACAAATAATAATATAATTAGAAGATACCCACGTAATGTTTTACAATATTGGTCCAATTTCGTTAAAAAAGGCTTTAATAATACGGCAACTTAAAAATAAAAAATAATTTTTACAAATAATATATTATGTAATTCCATTTTAAATACACGTGTTTAAAAAATAGTAGTGTTTCGTAATATTGAAATGTTTTTTACTCCAATTACTATTTCAAAATAAGATTTTGGCGTAAATAAATAATAACGTATTGATTTTTATAAAAATTGATGTGAGTTGAAAAAAAAACACCAGTTGATAATTGGAAACTTATGCTATCAACAATAGCCTCGGTTGTAGGACCATTTGCCATACAATCACAATTCAATATTCACCCTACCGAGAAAACAGGAAATTTCACTTCAAATCTACATTTCGCATACGAGAATTCTTCTGTATTGATACAGAATGGATCTGATCCTTTCCAACATGATTACGACTATTCCAATCCGTTCCAGTTCGAAAGAGGTAGTATTAGTTCAAACCCATACCAAAATAATCATGACAGAAATAGTTCAAACCCGTATCAACAAAACCATGGTAGAAGTAATTCCGACCCGTTCCAACATAGCTATGGCAAAAATGGGTCCAACCCGTTCCAACATAATGGCGGAAATAGTTCGAACCCGTCTCAACATGAAAAAAGGAACAGTTCTGGGACGTTGCAACATGAGTATGGCCGAAAGAGTTACAACTCTTTCCAAAATGATTCCCACAACCCATCGACATTCGCTCCGACGGAACGTGGAGCGAATGAAACGATGGCCACCCTTGCCAAAGCGATAGGGATCACCACAATCAATTCAATCAACTCATTCAACTCAACAATTCCAACTAACGCCACGAACTCAACACTAGACATAGACTACCCTCAAATTCCTGCGTATATTAGGACGACTTCCATGGTGTTCTGCATTATCATCATGTGTTTGGGAGTGGTGGGAAATGTGATGGTGCCAATTGTGATAATGAAGACAAAGGACATGAGGAATTCTACCAACATCTTCCTGATGAACCTGAGCATAGCAGATTTGATGGTGCTTCTGGTCTGCACTCCAACGGTTCTGGTGGAAGTGAACACGAGACCAGAGACTTGGGTGCTTGGGAAGGAGATGTGTAAGTAAATTTGATTTAATACACAATTTTGAATTGACTATTTTATGTTTTTAAAATGCACCTTCCCTAAAAGGCGTTTATTCTCGTCCGTCACTACTTTCAAAGCAAGTAAATTACGCAATTACTACTTGCATTTAGTTGATTTAACTACGGCGGCAATTTTAAAAGATTGCCTTCGGTCCGCTCGCGTCGGCGTTATATTTTTGATAATTTCGCTTCATCAATCAAAAAATCATCAAGCCTACTAATTTAAAAAAATTAAATTCCTATTATTGTGTTGTTTTATAAGAAACTCGTTGGCTTAATTTATAAAAAAAAGAATTTATTTAATTTCAAATAACCTTTAAATATATTTAAAAATAAACTTTATTTACGTGTTATTAATATTATCATCCGTCCCAGCAGATTATAAACAGTACATTAAATTTGCAACGAAATACTATTATGGATAAGGGTTAGAATGTAGTTTATAAACAACAGTATGTTTCTTTGTAAGTATCTTACAAGCAATTAACATGTTTATAGCTTACATTAATTAAAAAAAATCACAATCTGAAGAATGTTTTGGTTTTAAAATGTTGTGTTTTTGAATAATTTGATAAATATCCAACTATATCTACCTCTAAAGAATGCCTGGCCAACACTGATAAATGAATACACCTACTAAACAATATCCCATTTAAAATGTGTAAAAACTATAAAGGAATTTTTGGAAAGGAAATTTGAAAATTTCCAAGCTTTTAATTTTGTGAATTTATTACACCTTCCATTTCCATACTTCCTGTCGGTATTAATTCGCCAACAGTAACAAAATGCCCGAAAGCGGAGATAAAAATGAACATTTCGTATGTCACGCTGTTCCGTGGAATTCTTCGAACTCATAAATAATGGTAATCGTCCAAACGGTTGGTAGGCCGAATTCATACATTTGATTTGTGGCATTTATACATTATTGAAACTAGAGGCTTTATACCTTTTAGATAAAATACTTTGAAAGTGGCTTTGAAGATGCATAAACATTTTGCAACGATATAGGTACTATCTTGTTATAGGTAAGTGAAACACAAAATCATTTAAAAAGTAGAACAAAATAAAGGAATTAAAAAAAAAAACAAGTCAACAATCCTGCAGCCTTTTAGCCCAGTCAATGAAGGGGAAAAACACCCAACGTCGGAACTAATTCGCCGGGAACTGTTTTTTTACAGATGATAGAATACCTTTAAACATAAATTTTTGCAAGAATCGCCGGTGTTCTCCCTTATGCTTCCCTCCCCACCCCCTCTTGAATATATATTGCATAGCCTTTCGGAATATGCTTATATTTCCTTAACCGCTGTATGCAATCAGATTTTTTATTTTTCTTTTAGTTGCTAATTAGTTTGTATAAAAAATAGTTTACATTCATTCATAAGTTCATTGCAATTTATTAATAGAAAATATCGGAAGGAAGCACAAGGGGGATTTTCGGGGATTTTTGAAAAAATGCATCTTTAAAGGTATTCTACCATCTGTGAAAAAATCAGCTTCCGGGGAATTAGTTCCGACATAAAAACTTTATTGACTGGGCTATTTTGAATTCAAGTAAAATATCTTGCTCAGTATGCCACAGATTTCATCAATTAAGAATTCACCAACATCATTCATCACCAACAAGAAGGCAATAAATGGATGCCAAGAAACAGACGTGTGGCTTTTCCTATCATCTGCCTCTTCTACGGAAAAATAGCTTGATAGTGAGATATTTGATGAGTTTTTATACCGCCTTACTATCACGACTCGATTGAGAACCATTTTACGCAAATTTAGAAACATGCCGAAAAGAATATTAAAATTTTTAATTCCTTTTGTCGTTATTTTTCGCTTTGTTTATATTTTTTCGCACGTCGAGTTTATTCGCATGCTTATAATCGCGCGTCTTACTTGTCATTCGTGGTCCTAAAAATCATTATTTTAGGAAAATATTAAAAGTCTCTAACATGTGACCTTGGATTTTAACATGCTTTGCACGCATGAACGTAGGAATACTGAATATTGTTAAAATTGTAGTTTATTTAGCTCACTCTTAC
This sequence comes from Limnephilus auricula, assembly GCA_951813805.1. NCBI lineage: Eukaryota > Metazoa > Arthropoda > Insecta > Trichoptera > Limnephilidae > Limnephilus > Limnephilus auricula. Next base: position 12,818,419 of record OX638409.1, on the reverse strand, counting down.
TACACGGTACATTTTAGGACTGTATTTTATCCATGTGGTAAATTTAAACTGAAAAATAATATCATTGTTGAAAAAAATCTACTGTATCAGTTTTGGGGCACATCTCAAAAAACTCAGCATTAAATTCCAAACTATGCAAATAAGAGGGTGAATAGCACATGGTATATATGTAGCATACCAAGACAATTCGCATGCTTAATACCAGACACATAGAAAAAGTATAACTCTCGTTTTAACGAGATTCTGCGTATTCCGATTAAGGATAGGACCGACGTATAAACGCGGTTATCCATTAACAGCCAAGGAAGATTTTAGAGTGGCTGTAAAACTTTCCCTTGTTCTGATTTTATTCTGCTTGTTCTTTCATATCCCTTTAATGATTCAGTATTTTTTATAGCAAGGAATTCATCGACTGTAAAAAGCCAGAAGGAAATTACCTACAACAAAAAAATCTGTTTTGGGTAAAGTTTACTCTTATTAACATTTATTTTACAAATAATTACTGTGATTTTGGCAGTAAATGCTTTATTTTTATTGTTTTTATTTTACAATACTGATAGTAAACCATTAAAATAACAATATATATTGTAAACACATTCTTACAGTAATAGCGAGTTCATTCTTTAATTTAATTTACTTTCTAGGTTGTTAAATAACCTAGACTTCCTGGAGCAGAAGAATTTGTAAGTCGGCTTACCTAGGAAACATCAAAAGCTTGTGTTGGTGGCCTCGCGTGAAATTATTCGAAAGTTGAAATCATATCTCGATCGGATCAGGTATTGATAGGATGCCGTTCAAAAGTTTAGTGGTGCTGGGCTACATACTTCTTATTGGTTCAAAGTTTCGGACAGCCTCTCATTGTCCGGTATCAGGGCAGAATTTTACTGATACAGATACTGCAAGGATGCTCGAAACGTTAGCTCGAATAGTAGAAGGTGGCATAACATCAAAAAAAAAAAAACAAATTGGTACATAATCTACTAGCGAAAACCCTTGAAAAATCATAGGATATTTATTATAATTATTACAGGATTGGTAATCGCATGTATACTAAAAAGCGCGGACCTTTGTAAATCCCAAAATCATAAGTTTTAAGTATCCCAGAAGAAAAGCGTAATCCCCTTTGATTTGTCATTCAGACAAAAGTAACAGGAGCCCATGAGAAGCATGAGATGAAAGTACTCAAGACGAAAAGCGTCATCCCCTTTGGTTGGTTTTTCAGACAAAAGTAACAAGAGCCCACGAAAAGCATGATATGAAAGTACCCAAAGAGAAAAGCGCCATCCCTTTTGGTTTGTTATTCAGACAAAAGTAACAGGAGCCCATGAAAAGCTTGAGGAGAATGTACCCAAGAAGAAAAGCGTCATCCCCTTTGGTTTGTTATTTAGACAACTGTAACAGGAGCCCATGAAAAGCATACCGTTTGGTTTATTATTCAGACAACAGTAATAGGAGTCCATAAAAAGCATATGTTTTAAGTATCCCAGAAGAAAAGCGTAATCCCCTTTGATTTGTCATTCAGACAAAAGTAACAGGAGCCCATGAGAAGCGTGAGATGAAAGTACCCAAGAAGAAAAGCGTCATCCCATTTGTTTTGTTATTCAGACAAAAGTAACATGAGCCCATAAAAAGCACGAGATAAAGGTATCCAAGAAGAAAAGCGTCACCCCCTTTGATTTATTATTCAGACAATTGTAACAGGAGCCCATGAAAGGCATACCCTTCAGTTTATTATTCAGACAACAGTAATAGAAGCCCATGAAAAGCATAAGTTTTAAGTATCCCAGAAGAAAAGCGTAATCCCCTTTGATTTGTCATTCAGACAAAAGTAACAGGAGCCCATGAGAAGCGTGAGATGAAAGTACCCAAGAAGAAAAGCGTCATCCCATTTGGTTTGTTTTTCAGACAAAAGTAACAGAAGCCCATGAAAAGCATGAGATGAAAGTACCCAAGAAGAAAAGCGTCATCCCCTTTGGTTTGTTATTCAGGCAAAAGTAACAGGAGCCCACGAATGCATGAGATGAAAGTACCCAAGACGAAAAGCGTCGTCCCCTTTGGTTGGTTTTTCAGACAAAAGTAACAGGAGCCCACGAAAAGCATGATATGAAAGTACCCAAGAAGAAAAGCGTCATCCCCTTTGGTTTGTTATTCAGACAAAAGTAACAGGAGCACATGAAAAGCACGAGGTGAAAGTACCCAAGAAAAATAGCATCATCCCCTTTGGTTTATTATTCAGATAAAAGTAACAGGAGAACATTACATGTGTGAGGTGAATGTACTAAGAAAAGGTAGTAAATATAATACTCGTAATATACGGTTCCGGGCTTTGAGGTTTGATGACCCTAGTGACTCGGCCAATTATCCCAGCAACGTCTGGCGCAGCCTATTTATTATTTTATCTTCTTACGACGATTTCTCGTAAGTGATAAAGGGGTGATTTATTAAGCGCTTTGTAGGTAGGTCTTAACCTACACAGAAATGAGGTGGGTAAATTGCGACGCGACTTTACAAATTGGCGAGACATGACCACCACGTCTTTATGATGGTACAAGGGCACTAACTTGTTCATAAATTGTTTTAAAAAACAAATTAAAAAATCGTAAAAAAATTCGTAATATAGTGTTTTGTACATATAATTTCAGTTGGCGAGGCTTTTTTTAAATTTTTACTCCTAATCGGTTTACAATAAGAAAAAAAATACTTTGGTTAAATTGAAACTTCTCCAAAATAATAATATTATTTGTTTTCATTTTCTACGGAGGTAGAATGATCGAACTTTTGTTTTGATTTTTGAATAAAATGTCTCATTTTTAATGATTTCAGGTAATGCGTTAAATAATTCCGGAAATTTATGCCTTTTTGTTCTATCACTCTATAAATTTTGAGATATATTAATAATAAACATTTGTGCTTCTCTATGCCTAGTAGGTAGTTGTGGTTTACAGGTTTTTTGAATTTTGTGTTCCAGAATTCATCTAGCGTTAATTAGTAATCTACTCTACTATGTATAGACAAGGAGAAGATTTTTTTTGTAATCGCCTTCACACAATTGAACCTTTTTTTGCCTGATCACTTTTAGAAAACGGATTTGTAAATGTTCTATTTTATTAAAGTACGTTTTGTACGTTAATCCATAACTATTTACTCCGTATCCTATAATTGATTCCGCTGATGCATTATATATACAATATATGTAATATATTTTTATTTACAAAGTTTTTTAGGTGGTAAAATTTCCCTAATCCATATCTTAGTCTATTACATTCATTTTCAATATGATTTGACCAGTTAAAATAGACATCTATTGTAAGACCAAGGATCTATATTGGTACACGTTTTCTATGTTTATTTTCAATATAATTTGACCAGTTAAAATTGACATCTATTGTAAGAGTGGAAGATACTCTCAGTATCGCCCTGGTGTAAGACCACCATTCAGAATTGAAGCGTTGCTTAATAATGGATTTAGCTGTGTTTAGTGAGTAGATTTGAATAGCCAGGTACTTCCCCACCTTCCTCTTCCCCATCTCCTTCCCTTCGCCACTTACCTTCAGCCTCACAACATACCCCAATTGGGGATCCCATAGTCTCACTGGCTCCAGACGGGAGCAGTTGGGACTTTTGTGAGGTTCTCTATTAAAAAAAAGACAGGTATGTATATTGGTACACGTTTTCTATGTTCATTTACACTGCAGAGATTGGTTTTTTGTCTGTAAACAATCACTTGAGTTATGACTTTTTACATGCAATTCTTTATCCCGAGAACTTGCATATGGTGAGTGTATAAGAATGTTTTTTTCGTTGTTTGTTTTTGGGGTGTTATGCCGTGTTGTGCTATCTCCTTCTTTAGCCGACGTTTCGGACAGCGTTGCAGTGTCCATCATCAGGGCAGATCCGGCAGATCCGTCGCCGGATCTGCCCTGATGATGGACACTGCAACGCTGTCCGAAACGTCGGCTAAAGAAGGAGGTAGCACAACACGGCATAACACCCCAAAAACAAACAACGAAAATGCTTTTGGCCGTGAAAATCTAAAAACGTACAAGAATGTTTTTTGTTTTTTTTTTTGCCTCAATAATAATGCCATTGTCGTGAGACCATTTAATTATGTCATTTAGGTCTGTTTGTAAAATTTCCTCATTTTTTTATAAATTTCCGTCAGCACGTATAATGCAAGTATCGACTGCAAATATGTAACATTTTATTACATTTGGTAAACTGTTAACTTGCATTATATAATATGTAGGAAAGTATCCAGTTCAAGCGCTGCTGGATGGTATTTAAGTCCCTTAATGGAATGGCTCCTGCTTACTTATCGGAAATGTGTATTCCAGAAAACTCCAATTCCCGACAGTCAACTCTTCGGTCAGCGGCGTCATCAGCAATCGGAAGGTTGAAGGAGCCAAAGCGCACACCAAATACTAAGTTCAGTGAGCGTGCTTTCGGAGTGTCGGGACCTAAAGCCTGGAATGGACTGCCACATGACTTAAGAATGATCACAGACTCGGCGAAATTCAGAGCTAAACTTAAAACTCGCCTTTTTAGACAGTCGTACCCATAAAGCCAAAAACAAAAACCTTCACTTTCACCTTCTCAGCCCGCGACATAGTAAATGACTAATTGCATAAAAATGTTAACAAATTCTTAATGGTGAGTTATGGTAGGTTCAGACTGGACGACGTACGTACGCATCGCTACTCAAACAATGCTTAGCAACACATACATTTTCTATGAAAATGGCCACAGACATCGCACGTCGCGATGCGTGTGGCCAATGTGATTCTAAAACATAAATTTTCATTGAAAATCTATGGTTGCTAAGCAGTCCAGATATTGTTAGGCGTAGAGCGATGGGCACGTACGTCGACCCAGTCTGAATCTACCATTATTTGTACATCTAATTTCATTCAAATTTTCCAGTCCTAATGGGTCCTAAATTCTCAAGTCTTTCGAAATAACTTCAATTTTAAACTCCATTTTTGGCAGTAATCTTCTTATAAATTTAATATGAAAAATGATGGTGTAGCAAATGTAAAGTTATGCAATGTCCAGTGTTTTAATATAGTATCCTCCGCGTGCAAAGTCGTATCTCCTCCAAGAATAAACTTTCCAATTAAAGTGTGTTTATCGGAAGTGACCTGCCAGGTAAGTATGTTCTCTGTATCTATTTGTACTTAAATAATAGTTCTCGGTAGAGCCTAAGAAGTCATAATAAAATGTACAGAAAATGCACAAAAACGGCGCTCTACAAATTATCCAATTATTATTATCATTATTATTAGGTCCCGATAGCGACCCTGTTGCTACTCCAGTGTTTGCTAACATTTCAACACTTAAAATTCCGTCAATTGTAACTTTAATTTTTCTATTTAACCGATAATTTAAAAAATAAATATATATTTAAATCTAAAGTATGTTATACGCGAATTTCAGCGAAACACCCAAAACTAAATCATTAAACACAAAAGGGAATATCTCATTAAGATAATTTTTGTGACCCCGAAAACCTTTTAGGATTTTTCCTAATGGAAAAACTTTTTGAACACAGCTAATCTATCATAAGCTTTCTTCATAAATCACAATCATAAGCTAAAAAAAAAAAAAAACTGTTACGTAGGGAGACCTCTGAGAAAGGGGTGTCGACTTTGATCATCGCGGATATCTGTAATAATTATCGCCACCCCTCAAAAACTACCGCTTCTGTACGTATTTTCAGACAAAGGGAAATGTTAATAATTTTTATAAATTCCTCTAAGATTATAATAGTTTAATTTAATTTATATAACGAAGTATATCAGTGTTTATAGATACAATATGCAGGGTAAAAGTACGTACCTAATGTTTCTTAACTGACATATTTGGATGAAACATGTAGATATCATTTTGCTATCCAATGACACTTTTATCAATATTTAATAAGTTGGATATAAGTATATGGTCACGTGATAAGCACTCAGTTTCGTTCCAGCAGCACGGTAACCCATGAAATAGCGCGCGTATCACGTAATCCTGTCGCGATATGGAGGAGTGTGATTGGTTCTGACGTGTTATTGAATTATTTTTTTTTCATTGAAAAAATATCATCGGACGGAAAAATGACATTTTTTTTAGTTTGTGCTTAGGGATCTCTGGTGAAAATCCCTAGGGTACATACTGACACAATTTGCACATAACTACTTGAATATTCGAACTCGCATTTATTTTACATTTTTTATGTGATTGACTTATCATATACGAGTATTGTATGTATATCGAAGCCGCCTCACTTAATTTCTTTAACCCAACAATTTTAAAATACATATTTTGATAGTAAAAGTGTGCAATAAATATGACATAAATCTCTAGATGATAAATGTTTTATTTTCAAAAGTTTTTTTTGTTACAAGATTGAAAATTGATCAAAGCCACCCCACCCCATTTACGGTACTTATTTGGGGTCTGTCTCTCTTTGAAATTCACTCGTTCTTGTGGAGCGACAGAGCAATTATTCCACCTACATTAAAAAAATCATACCCTTGAATTTAAATATGGAAACATACAAACTGATTATAGTTCTATTTTGCCAATGAATCCATCTAACTTTTGTCGATTATCACATATTCGTAGAATTTATAAAAAAAGATTACAAAATCGTAAAATTTTTGTGGTTCTGGAAATAGTTGCCATATTGTGGCAAAAAGCGCTCGATTGATTAAAAACAGGATATTTTCTGAAAACAATAATTTTCAATTCAATTCAATTTAATTGGGATGCTGGAACATGAACAGTATCATAAATCACTAAATATCAATTTAAAAAGTAACACATCCTCTGTGGCCCTTTCATACTTGATCATGGTTATTAAAAATTCAGCTTTTTTTTCAATATTATTTATTACGGTCACATATTTCGAAATGGAATCTGAACATATTGATTAAGGATTGGCATTTTTAAAAAAAGCGAAATACTGTGGTAAACGTTGTTTGAAAAAAATCACAATTTTTTTGACAACGTTTGTAATTTATCAGCGTTTTAGTCGTTTTTTTTTTATTTTTAGCAAACGAAAAAAATATTCATATTACATACAGACATCATTTAAAAATTGCATAAATGGATATTTGAAGTAGTTTTTTTTTCTTCTTTTCAGTTATTTCTGGTTTTCACCCTTCAAGGGTTTTCTAGGCCATCATTTAAAATTATGAAGAAATGTAAGGTGAGTTTTTGAAATAGTTGTTTGGGTCAATTTTGATCAGCCGATTAAGTTCCATTATTTATAATATTTTGTTACAAAGTGGGAGTAAAAAAATATTAAAATGAAAACAATAAACCATATAGAAGTAATAGTTTTGATTAAGGTACATTGTAAGATTAATTTGACTTAAATGATTTAAGGATACAGTGGAAGATGTCAAAATCGCTGCATTATAAGATTTGCAGGTACGCCCGAGCAAGGAGTTTCGTGCGCATTTCGATTTGAAATGTTGTACATATATAAAATAAGGCATTCGATTTGGTATTGCGTTCAGGGCAACGACGAAATGGAATCTTTTTTAACAGGGCTGGGTAGTCAATAGGACAGTTCACAACTTTGTACAGAAATAGTAGGTCAAAATTTTTTCTGCTTGTAAAGAGCAATAGGATTACAGTGATGATTTTCAAAACGATACCACAAGTGTATCAGGATTCTGTTTGAATGTTTTTTTAATTCGGTTAATATATAGTTGACTATAAAAATGGCTAGAAAAAGCTATGGAAGGTATTGTCCAAGTATGGAGTGAATACAAATCTTGTACAGGCAATCGCGTCTCTATACGAGGGAAGCGTTGCTTGCATAAGGGTAAACGGTGGTTTTACGGGGTGGTTTGACATCATAAAAAGTGTTAAGCAAGGTTGCGTAATGTCACCGTGGTTATTCAACCTATACATGGATAATTGTATGCAAGGATTGAAAGAGGCGGGATTGGGCGCGAAATTGAATGAACTGATAGTATGTTGCCTGTTGTATGCTGATGATGCGGTGCTGATTGCTAACAGTATAGAAGATCTGCAGTCTCTCGTGTCTAGGATGAACGAAGTATGTATGAAGAATGAATTAATAATGAATGTAAGTAAGTCTAAAGTCATGGTGTTTGAAAGAGAGAGTCAGAAAACGGTGTGCAATATAGTTGTGAATGATGAATACTTGGAGCAGGTGGATGAGTTTGTATATTTGGGAAGTATGTTTACGAGAGATGGGAAGGCTGATAGGGATATCGAAAGAAGGGTGAATGCAGGTAACTCCATTAATGGAGGATTGAACGCCGTTGGAGCCAACAAAAAGTTGTCCACAGAAGCGATGTTAGCAGTCCACAATGGAGTACTGGTACCTACCCTGATGTATGGCAGTGAAGCGTGGAAATGGCAGAGAAAGGATGAAAGTAGACTGAATGCTGTAGAAATGAGATCCTTGAGGCGTATGTGTGGTAAAACCATGTATGATCGTGTGAGGAATGTGGAGATCCGAAAAGAATGCAAGGCTGATGTGAGCGTAGTAAGTAAGATTAAGAAAGGGACGCTTAGGTGGTTTGGGCATGTTGAGCGAATGAATGAAGAAAGGAGTGTAAAGAGAATTTATGACGCGAATGTGAACGGTAGAAGAAGCCGAGGACGCCCAAGGAAGACGTGGCACGACCAAGTAAATCAGATACTTGAGTCGGGCCATGCCAAGAGTCAGAATAATAGAAGAGTATGTATGAGAAGATGTATGAATGTGAATGAGGCAAGGAGTGTGTGCCAAGACCGAGTTGTTTGGCGGTCCGTCCTCTCTGCCTACCCCTGCGGGGAAACGGCGTGATGGTTAGTTAGTTAGTTAGTTAGTTAGTTAGTTATAGTTGGCATTGAGCATGATCCCATGCAAATCTTACTGGAGATGGTTTGAGAAGGTCTGAGATGGTTTAATATGGCACAAGAGTTCCAACTGCTCCCTACTACCGGAGCCAGTGGAACTACGACATGCTTAATTGGGGTATGTTGTGAATCTGAAGTTAGTGAGGAAAGGAATGAGATCAGAAGAAGGAAGGTTGGGATGTATCAAGTCATTGAGATCTGGTGATCAAACACGGTGAAAGTCATATCGAGCAGTGTTTCGTTTCTGAGAATCTCTTCCAGTTTAGATTGCAAAATCTAGAAAACGTTCCCAAAATTGCAAACTTTCAGATATTTTTATTAACATGAATATTTCCAAGTCAGTAAGACATTAATTTATTTATGCTTTTATTATTTACTTGCTTGATATTCTATTTATATTTTTACGCGAATTTGAAAACCACATGTTTCAGTTTTGGTTTAATGCTTAAACTAACTACAATTTATATTACATTCAGATTAATGATAACCTAAAAACATTACACTATGTCCCACCATTAATTACAGCACTTAATAATGTTCGTGACAACTTACAAGGATCATCAACCGTATGACGAAATATTAATTTAATTATGTAGGCTTTCGCGGGTTATATTCTTAAACCGAGCCAAACGGTATATTATCATGTATTTTAATGTATTACATATTATATAAGGACACATCCCTGTGGTTTTGAATAAACCCAGGATGCTATGGGACATGTTTCGCGAACAAGTTTTTGGTTTACTTCTGATATCTTACAAGAAACACGGCATCCGCTTCTTCTAACCCTAAAATGCTGCAAACAGATTTTGTAACCATTTGTTAGATGGAGTTTATTTTTTAAAAACTTTATTTATTCCCACTTCTTTATACATATAATATAAAATAACAAAGAGTATATAATAACATATTGTACAGGGTGTTAAGGGACAGACTTAATAAAAAAAAAAAAACATCAAAAATGTCACCAGATCCCAAAATTTTATTTACATTTTTTACAAATAATGTCAGGAGTCACTGGTTAAAGTAAGTCAAGTACGTTCCTTAAAACCCTGTATAATAACAAATAGTGTAAACAAGAAATGAAAATTCACTGAGGCACTCCTCGAGTGTAAGTAATATAAAAACCAATACTATATTTCCAAGCACCTCATATATAAAATGGACTTATAAAACATATAAAATATAAAAAAGTTTGTATTTTTTTTTTTTAGTTATTATAAAGAGAAAATTGTTTTTTTTACTTTTTTTATTTATTTTAAAAAATAAAGAGAAAACCTATTGTTATATATGAATTTAATAGAATTCTTCAATTTATCCTAAGGTAGATCACTCATTCAATGCATCTACTTACCGATATTTATTGTATAAATTTATAAATTTCCGCTTATTTTTTCTTAAACGCAAACCGTGCATTAAAGTTATTTTTTATATTATTTTTTAAATTTTTTTTTATTGTTTTTATTTCTTGCTAGAGCAATACCGATAGGTTGCAAAACTAATTTTTAATTTTAACTTAACATCTCCTTCGAAAAGTCATTAAAAGTTATGATTTTTTATTTATTTAAATAGATTATGTTAGGTTAGGGTATGGGCTTTTTAAAATTATTTTTTTTCATAGCTTTCAACGACTTTTGGAAGAGGTGTTGAGTTTAGTTGATTCTGAGTTGACATGGAACCGTCCCGGACACGAGTGTCCCATGGAAGTCCATAAACATTTCTGAGAGCTCGGTTTTGAACCACCTGCAGGTCAGCTATCAATTTCTTTGAGGCAAAGCCCCAGATACAGCAGAGATAGGAAAGGTGAGAGTGTACCATGGCATTGTAGACTGAAGTTAATAAAGGGATGGGTAGTAATCCTTGAAGCCTATATAGTACACCAGTTATGGGAGAAATTTTCTCCTTTACATGATTTATGCATTCCCAATTCGAGTAGGAATGTTGAGAGTTTGAAGGTAATGGGATGGAAAATGAGATGTGAAAGGATGAGGGTTGGTAAGTGTAATATCTGTTGTTCTGCAATCCTTTTTCAGAATTGTTATCATCTTTTGTGTGTAAGTACTGGACCCTTTCTCAGTACTATTTAATTGGATTGAAAAGACTTAAGTTCTTTGAATATCACAGTGATGTTTATTGCTTTATATATAAGTACAATATATGGTAATAGGTCTACGTCCTTCGGAAATGTCAGCTAGATATCGGGAGTGCTCTTGAAGACTTGCTCCTTAGCGTTCGGCCACCTTCGGGACTTGTCGATACCGACACTATGTGACCCCAGCGTAGCAAAGCCACTAGACATAGATAATGGAATCCTATAATAATCCGATATATTACAGTAAGTTATGATTAACCGCTTGGACACATAAGCTTGTTTTCACGATAATTTAACGTAGGTAGACATAGGAATGACATACGCTTGTTTTCACGATAATTTAACGTAGGTAGACAAAGGAATGACGTATGGCCCGTACCTGAGTTATTATGGATTTATTGATTGCAGTGAAAATATTAAATTTTTGAAAAAGAAAGACAATTATTACCGGGGTTACCAAAAACCTGACAGTATTTGAAAATCTCATACTTCCCCACAGTGAACGGAAAATGTTGGTTGTGTCGTGATGGAGGACTTAACCAGCCGAGGAATTGTACACGGGATGCCTGGGTGCGACCCAAACGCGATGCCAACTCGGCAACTGACCGATCGTTAGATTTAAAATATCATAGAATTCACATGCAAAAACCAATTCGGGCAACCTTTCGTTTCTGTATATCTTTCATCTGGAGGTCTTGTACTCACTATAGATAAAATTCTACATATTATATCAGTGTGATATTGACTAAATCCGTCATCTATGGTCAATTATCAATATTTGTGAACACGGTCAACAAATGATAGGAGGTCCAGCATGGACGGTCTATAAAACCCTATATCGATGTTGACTACAAACGTCATTTATGGTCAGTCATCAATATACAGAAACAATTTTAACGATACTTTTTTTGACACTGATCCCATAGGGCCCATGTCATCTATGGGGTGCTGAAAGGGAGGAGTGACCATGTGAACCTACCCACGTTAAGTGACCCGAATAATTCGACATTCTTTTTTGCATTCGCTCAAGGTCACGATTCTTCTAATGATAGCCATTTTTGTCCTAACTTTCGAAGTAAAAGTTCGTTCTGTATTATTATGTTATCGTGGAGCTGAATTAGGAAATAGGAAATGAATCGTCTGCAATAAAATTTATTCTGAATTAATCATTATATTTTATAACAAGCTTCTGCCCGCGACTTCGTCTGCGTAGGATTGGTACTTATATTTGCCTAATTTCTTTTCCTATGTCCCATCTATGTTTATACCAAAATTCTTAACATATTTATTTAAAATATCTATAATTATTGATTTGATTCAAAGTATAAGGCGAGTACTTCAAATAAATTCACTAATTTTCTAAAATAGAATTTTGATTTAAATGAAAATTTGATTGCTTTGCAAAATGCCATTCTCAAATTTATACATTTTCTATTAAACAATAATTATCATTTATAATATATTAAAAATAGCTAGCTTTATAATGCCTATATGTTATTCTGACGTATGAGCTATATTATTGTAAAGTTTCATTGAAATCCATTCAGTAGTTTTTGCGTGAAAGAGTAACAAACATACATACATCCATACAAACTTTCGCGTTTATAATATTAGTAAGATTGCCAACTTGCCGGTTATTTGTATAAACGAATCCTATTTACTTCCAATTTAATGGCGTACGCGCCGTATATTATGTAATAAATAAATTCTTTTTATATCATACTGTAAACGCTTTATTAGATTTTTTTAATATCTTCTGTAAATGCCAACTCGAGCGCAAACAAATAAACAAACGTTATCATTTTCTGCATATTTCAAAAATTCTTCAAGACTTTGAAAATTTTTTGATAGAAGTTTATGTGAACGGTATTTTATGTGAAAACCTGTAGGTAGAGTTGTAACTCTCCGAAGCCACTGAGTGGCATCCATCCATGTTGAAATGGTTAAAGTTTTGGACGTACGCTATTCAGATTTGGTCACCAAACATTGCAAAATTCATTTCGAGTAACGTTTCGTTTCTGTCTAGCATGGAAAATCGATAACACTCTGATAAAAAGCTATGATATTGAATAAATCCATCATCTACAGTCAGTTATCAATATTCGCGAGCACGGTTTACGGTTGTTAACAGATATTCCGACCAACGATTGATAAATTTTAGCGCAGTCTCTATAGTATCAGATAATACACATATTTTTGGATAATGTCATTTGTTGGCGCAGCTATGCATGTATATACCTACCTTTCTTCCTTCCACCAAGATACCTACATCCCTTCTGACTACCCACCAGTGAACAATACTCTGTGAGAGCAATAATAACTACATGTGTTTGAGAGTCTGTTTTTTGGCGATGTGCAGTGATGTACCTTCATCGTTCTTCATCCTCAACTTCGACTAAATACGGAAATCTGATTAGAGTCTGTGCAGTGAACCAAGTGTGTTCCCTCGGGCATAACATCGACTTTATTGGAATCCATTATATGTGCTGTGCAGTGCTTGATTGTTCATCCCTCTGCGCTATAATATCGATTAAACGGGATACTTGCGCAAGTGAAAGGCAAGTGTTTTTGTGACACAATAACTCCTCAAGAACGGAACCAGGAATTTGGGGGTAAGTCAGATCCTTCCCAAAGTCCGAAATTACCGATCCCCATAGTTGTGGTTACCTTACATTTATTTTGATTACTGTCCACTTCTCGTTGATTAGCATCTTTGCGACTACATGATATGCCAAATTTCTGGCTTACTAATAAACGGAGTTGGACTAAACATTTTAGAATTGAAAGAAGTCGTATACGCAATCCATGGACTTAAATAAATCAAGATGCGATCAATTTAGTTTCTAAGTCAATATCGGTTCGGCTGTCAACAGTGAAACCGTGATCGATATATCTATATAAAATCATCGGAAGATACGAATATCGATCCGAAATTGTAAAGTTATCGATTTATCGCTAGACCTCCTGGGCGCTACGGAACAATATTTAAAGAAAATCTATCTATCGCATCTATCGGTCTCCTGCTAACTCATTCTGGATGAGATGTTCGCCCAACATCATCTATCCATCTTATACGTTTAGTTCTCACAACACTTCTTCATCCTGCAAGCGTATTACAAAGTATCCTCTTTAGTGGTCGGACATATTTCATTCTTGTTACATGTCTATAAAGTCTTTGCTCTCTGTATACCGGCCTTTTACATTTATGATTTATAGTGATATAGAAAAGGCGGAAAGTAGTCAGTAGAGAAATGGACTGTAATTACCAGAATACAATTATCTTGGATGACAGGTGTTAACGAAGATACACTTGACAACATTACAAGCTTTTATAAACAAACCTAAATTGTTGTCCCTCTCGAACGATCTATAAATTTTGATTGTCTTAATATACGCTTGTAAAAATGCTTCTAAAATTATTTCAGTGACTTTGGCTGCTGGGGTAACATTCGCTGTGACAGAATTTTCACCAATTATTCTTACTAATCTCTAGCACTTATTCATGGTTGAGGATTAGCAATCCGGATGTCACGGGTTCAAATCCCGGCGAAAGTAAATTTTATTTGATTCAGTTGTTTTATTTTATCGTGTAAGACCATAAATCAGTGAAACGTTGCTTGAAATGGTTTTAACCGTGTATTTTGTTCAGATCTGAATATCCAGTTACTTCCTCGCCTTCCCTACCTCCATCTTCTTCTGCACTGCACTACCTTTAGCCTCAAAACTTACCCTGAATGGGGAAGTCACAGCCTCATTGTTTCCAGATGGTTTGTAGCAGTCTGAACTCTTGTATGATATTCCAATAAAAACAAATGTAATTAATTTGTTGAAAGCTGTGAAGAGGCGCAGAAGAGATACTGGGCACGTTTGTATAGTATACCTACATCGTTGTCTGTAGTTCATGCTGTCCCTCTCATACAATACGTCAGTCGCACGTTTGTCACAAAGTCCTGCCCATCGGTACTTCTTAACTTTCTCCTAAAACATCTTCAATTTTATCTTGTCGAAACACTCCATATTTTGCGGACTCTCTTGACAATCATTTCAATTTAATTTCTCATCATTCTATTCAATCTTCTCGTTACAATATTTTTCTGCTTGCGGATTTTTCCCCCGGGCCCCGCTTTCAAAGCACTTGATCCAGTTTCCTAACTTCATATTGATACCTCTTCTTTTCAAATGTTACCCTAGGGTTAAAGCCGCCCTTAACCTTCTCAAGGCATAGGGCTTTCTCATAATATAACGCTAGTCACGTCTCTCAGGCCCTTGCGGGTACCTACGGCGTTTTGCCGAGAATGGGGCATCTCAAAACCCTAGAACTTATAATATGATAATATGGGTTGTCACAGAGACAAATTTTAGGGGAACTGTAATGTGTCGGTTGGTTGGAAAAGCATTTAACTCTAACGGGTTGGTTGAATCTTATTTGGATTGTTGAGTCGTGTTAATCGAGTTTGGAACTTTTATTTCACAATCTTGTTCGAAAGTACCTGTCATCAAATCGGACTTGGGGAAAACATGTTTCGCATTATCAGGTTTTCACTTCAAATTAAATTTTTAGATAAAAAAACACCTTTTTCTGTGCAGGAATCAAAAGCACATACTTAACCTAACTCCGAAAAAGGCATAAATCTTTTTAAGTGTTTTACCTGCCGTAGTAACTAGGTACCTAACTTTGATTAAGTTTTCTTACTCTAATTTTTTGACAGAAAGGAAACTTTAAAGCTTTTTTCAAAAACTTTAAACATTTTCACAAAGTATCATAAACGAGTGAAGTAAAATTTTGAATTTTTTAAAAAAACTTACACTATATATTATGATTTTTATGCCATCTGCAATTTAAAAACTGGTTCCAGTTTAATTTATTTTTACTTTTTCTCTTTTATTATAATATAATATTTTTTACTTACTTTTATACCTACCATTTTTATAATGTTAATTGCTATAAGTTTATATTTCTTATTTAAACATTATTATCACTGTATTATATGTACTTCATTACCCATATAATCTGCATACTTCACCCGCCATAACACAGGGACATCCCTAGCATGGCGGGCGAAATAACACAATATGTACACTATGCATAAAATTCTTTAATAAATAAATAAATAATAAATAAATATTACATATATATCACTGTACTATATACTTATTATGTAAAAGCCCATCAGGGCGTTGAAAATTAATAATAAATAAATAAAAAGTTATTGATAGTGGAAGAAACCAACACTAATTTTATATATTTCCAACCAGTTTCGCTTGGATTAACCGTCATAAATTTTCACCGACCGCTATGTTAGGAACTTAGAAACTATTGCAAGTTTCAGTGAAAAATAAAAAAAGTTTCGAGTTTTTAAATGTAAAAAATAACCAATAAAATGCACTTTGTAAGGAAATTCCGGTAACTAAATTGATTAGTACTAGTTAATATCTAACTATAACATTTTTAATTTATTTTTTTAGTCCATATTAAGCGTGTCCCGGTTTTGTAAATATTTACTGTTATTTTTCATATAAACGATGACGCCAGATACAGATACAGATGACACCAAACACATTCCCGCCTCTTACCGGGCAATTTGGAGGGGTTAATTAAATTCAATTAAAATATAATTAAATTCAAATTGTAGAATTAATTTAATTATAAAAACGAACTTAAAAAAAATATGCTAGTTTTTAAGTTTGCATGTGAATATTGATTAAAAAAATGGACTCAACTTCCCTATAAAATTAAAAATATATTTAGAATTGATATTTTTATCTACCTACATGAACATATAAATAATAAATAACTTGTAAATAACAAGTCAAAATATTTTTCATTCAACTTCCTTATTATCGACATGTTTCGAAACCAAAGGACAAAAAGAACATGAATTAATAACATAATTCCTGTTATTATTATCCTGACGAAGAAACCTTCGGTATTGAAACATGTCGATAATTGCGATAAGTGGCGAACACAAAGTCATTTGTTTCATTTAATTAAGCGATCATCTTTTGCAAGACTGCCACAGATAGGCATGTGTTATTTGTGTTCTTAGGTGTAGCCTAATCGACATGTTAAGTATCTGTATGTTAAATGCTGATCCCCTTTAAAGTGTGAATTACGCTAAGTGTTATAATAATCTAGTACAGGCATGCCCAACTTGCGGCCCAAAATGAAGTTTTTCGTTTTCTATGTTTCGAGTTTTGGTATTCATAACAAGAAAGAAAAAAATCGTTCTCCTAAATTTATCACATTTTTATTATATTTTGTCAAATTAAAAAGTTTATTAGACGTCGGACTCTCGATGGGGGGTTCGATTTATTGCTCGAAAAGTGCCAGGCTCATTACTGCACTAGGAATTTATTTTCGCAATCAATTCCAAGCAGTGTATTTTTTCCGCACATTACTCGGAATATCTAATGCAACAAACCTGATTTTAATAAGTGAAATACATAGTTAGTTTATGCTTTCTAGCATTGAAGGTCGTAGTTTAACAATAAAACGCATTTTTGGACACCGAATAACCGGTGAAAAATAGCGGTAATATCCGCCATTTACCTATATTCATGGACGGGTCTTAGGGTGAGAATAAGCTGGGATTCATGCGGCGCAGAACGTGCAGAATGTGCAGGTGCCGATTTTGTAATATATGGACTTGTATGCAACGATGTCTGCCTCTCAGCGTACGTTGTTTCATGCAAGTCCATACATTACAAAATCTGCACGTTCACATTTTGCACGTGCTGCGCCGCCTGAATCTCAGCATACACTTACCCTAACGGTCAGCTTTTTTTCTCCACCCCTATTGGTCCACCCAAGCTCAGTAACTTTTTTGGCCCACCAAAGGATTTGGGTTGAGTATCCCTGATGTAGTACTTACTTACTTACTTACCTAGTTAGTAGGTACTTTTCGCTTAAGCCTTATTTGGCTGTCGGGATTTGCTTAATAGCGTAATTACATGAGTTCATCTTCCACATAAAGTAATGATTGTCGGTTAGACGTGTCATCGCATTAGTTATTTTGATTATGTTTCGCGAATACGTAATTATATCTAACTCGTAAATATTGTTTCAATTAATTTGACAGCTGTATTAAATCAGAGCTGTAACATGTGGCGTGCAAAATTGAAATATTTTGATTGATATCCAATTATAATTTATGTCTTTGAAACATTTGAACGATTATAATGTTAGTCATAAATCGACTATTTAAACATTGACGGAAAAAATAGCAAGTGGACAAAATTATTAATGAATCGTTTTTAAATAATTAATCTTAATTTGTAAAAATAAATGGTTCATTGTTTGTCCCGTATGCGTTTCTATACCATTTATCTGATTGCAAAGAAACTTTGGTGATTTGTTGTGTTCACGCCCACAAAGGTTTTTAAATATTGATGTGAGGTCTAGCGTTATGAAATTATTCCCTACACCATTCATACGATTACGGTGAGACTTTGGTGATTTGTTATGAACAAGCCCGGTAAGGTTTCTATATGTAATGTTGAGTTTTGGCTTTATGAAATTAGTACTAAAAAAAATACAACAAGTGGTGTGCGAGTTGTTTTAAAAATGTGTGTATTTAATGTAGTTTAGCGGCAAGAAGGAAAGTATATTTGAAAAGGGCAAGGGGGGACGAAGAGGGAATGGAGGTCAGAACGGAGGTGGCAAAGGGGCTCATGGGAGATGACACGCGAGTGGAGGGGCAGAGGGAGGAATTGCAAGGGAGACATAATATACGTAGGGGATAGCAGGGTGTAAATTTGGAAATCAATGCTTCTCACATGGACAGCTGTGTGTGGCCTCCAAAAATATTGTGTATCGAAAAGCACTTAACCACTGCAGCGACAGATCAATTTAGAACTTTTTCTCGGATTGCTAAAGGAAATTTTTCCGCCCACATTAAAAAAAATCATAACTCCGAATCTGAAAATGGAGACATACAAACTCATTATAGTTCTACATAACCAATGAATTTACCTATATTTTGTCTTTTATCACATACTCGTACTATTTATAAAAAATAATAATATTAAATCGTTAACTTTAAAATATTTTAAAGAATCTAGGAATTTTTATTTTTTTTATATTTAAATTTACAATATATTACATAGTCGCTATATTTTGGCAACAGAGCAATCCGTAGTTTTGGAAATAGTGCCATATTGTGGCAAAAGCGCTCGAGTGGTTAAATTAAAACCGAAACACTTTATTTCTTTGAGTCACAATACAACACATGCCAGGTACTCGCTAGTATTTTATAAATTCGGTCTACAGATGCATGCTGAAAATTCGAAACCGACCCTTTGCTAAAGTGTGGCGGTGAACATCACATCTTTAGGCAGAAATAAGTAAAGAGAAACTTTTTCATTTATTTCTATTTTTAATCACAAATAGATTATCTCAGTTGCATCGCATTCACGCGATTAATTAGGCTATTTGCCAATTAAATTGTTTTGATTAAGTCAATTACTAACTGTACTATTGCATTTAAAAGATTTTTTAATCACTCTTACTCTTAAAATAAATCTATTTGTTTCTTCAACCACCGCAAACTTATTTATATAAGCAATAATTATTAGCCTGAAATACCCATCCACAAATATCCCGAGAAAAGATACATGCCGCCGACGGGACTCGAACCCGTGTCCTTTTGATTTCTGGTCAAATGCTCTATCCACTGAGTTACGCCGGCGTATCTCTTACCCGCCAAATAATTCAATAAATACTAGTGTTTCATTCAACAATTACAGCTTATTACATGTATCTTTTCTCGGGAGATTTTTTCAATGTAAATGAGTGTTTCAGGCAAATAATTATTGCTTTTAATAATTGTTACCCTTTGTGCTATGCATAAAAATCTTGTCTTAAACAATAGTTTATCAATTAAAAAACAACAATTAAATCAAAATTAAAACCTTTTATAGGCCGCAGTCCCCGGTGGGTCCGGATTTTTGAAGCAATTTTGCCCCTTATGTATTTGAAATTGTATGAAGAACAAGGTCAGAATCGCTTGGGCCATTCTCGATCTTGACATAACGAATTACTGGATAGCCTTTAGCCACTCCGAATGATTCATATTAATTGCCAATGACGCGCCGGGCACCAAAGATGGCGGACAATATGGCTGCCGCTTGATAATATGAACGCTGTCATATTCGAAGTCTATATTTATTCATTGTTTTTGATATAAATCCACTGTACTTTGATGTAATTTTTGTATTATAACCCAAAAGAAAAGTTACAAAAATCGAATTCGTAAGAAAGGTGAGAACTGACAAATATTTTAAGTCGTATTGAAAAAACATATTTTTTGTATGCTGGCTTTCTACAAGAATAGAATTCTTAGTTTTAATCACGTTTATTTAAAAAAAGAAAAAAACGACTTGTTTCGTAAGCAATGTTTACTTCATTAGGGTTTACTTAAAACTGAATTAGAATTCTTGAGTAAACCCATATGAAATAAGCTTTGCTTACGGAACATGTTGGTTTTTACAAACAATAAACGTGGTTATAACTAAGTATTCTATTAATATTAAATCTATTTGGTTTAACGGTAGAAGATACAATTCTCAAAGTTTTCAAAATATACATTGTTATATATAGATCTGTATTCAAAATGTCTCGGCTCATTTACTTGAAATTTTTATCTTATTCGATAGGAGGTCTTAGTGCCCTAACTAGGTTAGGTCCCTTTCTTTAACCTGTCAATTACGATTATCTTACACGCAAATCAACCTCTACATTATGCAAAAGACCCAATTCACCAACCACCCAAACCACCCTCTATCTATTTTATCGGAACTACCCCTAAATTTGCATTATTATTTCGGATGAAGGCTCCATTGTGAAACAAGGGCTTCTTATTAATAAAACACTTAACTCTGTCAACACATAAATGTACGCTCTCGTTTGATGAGAGCCAAAAATATATGTGCCATCAATGTTAATTCTGCGAACCATACTCGTAATATAATAAATCATTTGTCATTTTGTGAATTTATTATTTTTCTCGGCATCTCTCGCGATTTTTGTATTTTTGTAAGTGTCTTTCTACTCTGATATGTTCAGAATTCAATTTGGTATGCTTTTGGACAACAAACAAAGCTTAATAATAAGTGACTATATCAGAATAATAAGGGAAGGCCGATTTTTTCAGTTTTTCGTCAGTTTACTTCCCAATCTTTGAGTTACAACTGCTTGGAGCTATTAGAACTATGCACGAAGAAAAATGTTATTCTAAAATGCGATCAATTTATTCGTATAAATGGTTAAAAACGGGACTGAAATTCTTACGAATAAATTAACAGTGTTTCAATGTTTATTGGCGGGAACATGTAAGAATAATTTTTGTTGGTATACGTACGAAATTACGTATACTAATAAATTATTCTTACATGTTCCCGCAAATAAACGTTGAAACCCTGTTAATTTGTTGGTATGCAGAACTTCCTCTCCTTCTTTTCCATAGAAAGAACCTTCTCACATCATCCGCAAAGATGACATATGAGGGATTTTCCCCCTCAGAGCCTCCTTTGTGGAGTTAACTGAGAAAAAAAATATACTTGATAAAATCTAAAAAATTCTTTTCGTGGCTTCAGAATATTGCAAAAATTAACAGAAACAGATATAGCAAATCTACCATCAAATGGTCAGAGATATATCATACACATCTCCCTCTTCTACAATTTATCCAAAATGCTATATTAACAGCAATGCATCTTAGAATCCAATAAGGGAATATACGGTTTCCTCGATCATTATCCCTGCGTATTTCCAAGGATTTTATTATAGTCTGGTGGTAAAAAAACGCCCTGATGTAAAGTCAAGTCAGCGGAGAAAAGAATAAATGCTGCAGCGGTTGGCGGGAAAATGAGATATTCAGTTGAAATAATAAAGCGGATTTGGCGGAAAGCTGTCTGGGAGGAAACGGAAGTTCTATAAATAGAACCTTATATACCGGGTGACGGAAATACTACGGTCCTGCCATTGAGAGATCCAGGGTATACTCACTTTATGTTACGAGCATAGTGTTTGAGAAAGAAAGAGATGTTTGTATTGTATTGCGTATTTCGGCGATGTTCGAAGGTCTAATATAGTAAAAGAGATATTATGTTTTCGTTAAATCGTTGTCTAGAGCATTGGTTCTTAATCTGTGACCCGCGGACCCCTGGGGGTCCGCGAATACATGTATGGGGGTCCACGGTCTCATCTCTGAACCATTCAACAATAATAAATAAATGCCACCAAAAGTCTCGTTATCGATTTGCGATTACAAGACAAGATTATAACTTGTCAGTAACATGCACCCAAGTATCACTAATTTAGTTGCATAAAAATAACACACGCCTTTATAAAATCAATTGTTTAATAAAAAAATTCCATAACATCATAAATATAATAAAGATTGTAATTAATAATAGACTTGACAACAATAAAATTAGGTACTAATAATTCACATTACTTGTAAGGTATTTCCCAAACAATACTAAAGTATGTAAGCTACCAACCCTATGTAATTAGCCTACTGGGAATAACCAAAAAAAATAATTAGATAGTTGGACACTCAAGACCACTTAACAACAAATGTAATAAAATCCATAATTGAATAAAATCCCTGTAGACCACCCCTCCCTCCCCCCGCCCCCTCCTCACCCTCCCTAATATGTTTTGTATAAAATCCCTAGGTTAAGAATATTTTTCACCAGTCTGAAGATGGCTTTGACAAGCTGAAACCGGTTACGGTCATTAAATTAAAAGTGGAAAAAGTTTTAAATTTGTTTTATTATACTACCAAACTTCACATTAATTAACCGCCAATTGATGTGAATGTTGGTGTTACTATTGTACGTTGATTTATCAACGATTTTTCATGAAAAAGTGTTTTTTTTGTTGTATTTGTAGTACTAAAATAATCAGAAATTGATTGCTGGATTTTTTTAATAAGGGGCTCCTTGAAAATTGTGCTTGATTTCCTAAGGGTCCGTGGCTGAAAAAAAGTTAGGAAACGCTGGTCTAGAGACATGTTTATCTTGAAAATTAAATCGTCTAGTTGAAAGAGACGTTTTTAAATGTCTGTTTCAAACAAATGACGAAATAACGACTTAGAAGTACATTTTTGGAAAGGAAAGCATTTTTTACATACTTTTTTTAAACATTTCGCTTCCCTTTTGACAGCATCTAGTAAACTCTAGATAATATAACTGTATATTAATCTGTTAACAATATCTTTACTTAAGCCCACGTGAAGTGATACAACACTAAACTGTGCTCTACAAATGTTATGTTTTTATTATATAATAAATTCAATAGATACTTAATTAAATTTATTAAACTACTAGAACCCACCCACAAAACTTACCGCGTTAAGAAAAGTTTGTTAAAATATTAAGATAATAGACTTCGCTTTTCGGCCCATACAAAAAGGACGCCCGGGAAAAAACATTTTTCTACGTCGAAAATTGCACAAAATGAATATATTTTTTTATACTGCCTTCTAGAGGGTGAAAAGTATGTCGGTATGTTTTAGAATTTTCGATGCGTTTCGTATTAACGTAAACACTCACTGTCAAACATGTACGATTTATCAAAAAATATTGTTTAAGGAAAGTGCTGCTAACTCAACTCTCATAAAGAATTATAAAATTATAAAAAGCTACCGACGTAGCTTCTTTTTTTGTAAAAATATATATTTTTTAAAATCTCAATTTCGAGAAAGTTTCGGTGTAGAAAAGTGTAGCGATTTCTGTAGGTAAATTTGAGCGTTGTCTCATTCGCACATTTCACATTCGCATGTATTGTAAGTGTGCGTAAGCTTATTGTGAGCGGGACAGAATGACAGACGCGGGTGTTCCGCGTGTGGTTCAAAGTCTAGCCTCTTAACCCTCCGCATGCCCGGTATAGGGTCTGATAGACCCAGTTCATTTTGAAACAGCTGTAAACTATTGAAATTTTTGCGCACGAAAGTCATGTGTTTGCGAACAGAAGTTAAGCTGTCCTAGGAAGCACAGTATACGTCGTCATGAGGGCACGGGGATCTCTCGCACCCTACCAGGCATACGAAGTAGTTTTTTGTAAGTAGTTATCAATTATTCATTTTATTTTAGTACTCGAGCAATAGCTACACAAGGTTTTAGGTAGATGGATTTTTATGATTTATCAGTTCAAAGATTTGTTTTTATAGAACATTCCGACAAAAATGTTATTTGTTACATGTTGTCTTGATGCCTCTCCACCACCTCCCTAATATTAAGAACAGGTCTAGAACACGTCCATAGACAAAATATCGCCAGAAAAAGTATCTACGTCACTCTTTCAGTACTCGCATTTGTTTAGTACACTCATTCCAAACATTGTAATTCTAACTCACAAAGATTATTATCTAAATATTGAAAAATTGGTTCCTATGCAACACACCATGCATTATTTTGTTATATATAAAGTTTTACGTGATTATTAAAAAAAGCATTAGATTTTTATAAGATAAAAATTAGGTGGTTTGATTTTGGCTCACGGTGAATAGAGGAGTTATAATTTCTGAAATATTGATTTTGTTTATTAGTATAAAAATTAAATTAATGCACGCAAATTTAAAAAATAAATCGATTAAGTATCGCCGGGTCCTGCAGACCCTACCAGGCATAACTAGTTATATAATTTCACCAAGAATGATAATAATGTATGTTATAAGATTTATTTGTTTCCTTACTTCAAGGAGAACTTATCCTTTTGATATTTAAACAAAGCTAAGAGAGAAATGTATGTTCGAGGAACTCATTTTTATGTTTTTATGATAATAATTTCTAGTTGTATATATTTTGATTGCACTGTAAATTATAATTATAATTATTTTTACGTAAGAAAATGCCCCTTTTCGTTTGAGTTGAGATTCGAAATATTAATGGCAGCTATAAGATTTTAATACGTGGCGGGCTGTTCGAACCGCACGTTTACCACAAGCCATGTGCATTGTGCAATGAAACATTTCTTTGCATTCCAGTCGTTGTGGCGTCGTGGCTTTTGAGGTAACATAGTTTTGAAACAGAAGAAGCATACTTACCTTCGACCGAATAGACTGTACACACCGAAGAAATCAGTAATATATTGGGTATTTATTACATATTAATAATAATCTTGCAGAAATCAACAGTTTAAATTAATCATTTTTACAAACCTCTTTGAATAAACAGAACAGAACTATATAAAACAATAATTATAATAGTATAATATAATAAAAATGAATTAAATTAAATTAAAAATTAATTAATTATATAACTATATTATTAATTATTATAATAAAATAAATTAGTAATATTCAAAAATCTGTTTCTGAAAAAATAAGAAAGTATACAGATTTAGGAAATGAAATTAAAAGAATTTGGCATTCTCAGACTATAAAAATATTACCTTTTGTTATTTCGGCTACTGGCATTATACCTAGCTCTCTTATTAAAAATTTAGGCATCTTAGATTTGTCAAAGAATTTGTATATAAAAATGCAAAAATCAGTCATTTTAAATACATGTAGAATTACGAAAGATTTTTTAAATATTTATATTGAGGGATCAGTAGGATTTATCGGTCAAATTAGGAATTCCACAGAGCCGAACCCTCTGATATGAAAATATCTGGAGACGGTGAATTATATTCCCATTTAATAGTTTGGTAGATTAACGTGTTGTTCTTGTATTGTTTCATATTAATTATACTTATATAATGCACTTGCATAACGTGGATTTACTAGATGATCATTTATTTGGAAAAGTGTATGAAATTAATAATCAAATTATTAATAAATAATAATCAAAATATTATCAAATCAATTTTGTGAATAACCCTATTTTAAACATATTTCCATTGTAATTTTTTGTCTTTGATGTTCTAAGCACCTCCCCTTTCCAAATCTCCCCCTCCCCACTCTTCCCAGTTGATCTTCTAAGCACCTCCCCACACCACCTGTCTCCCCCCACTACTTCAATTTCTACCCACGCATAGCTTTGTATACTTGGTTTTAGTACATTTTATGTCCCGAGGAAGAGAACATCGTTCTCGAAACATGTCGATTTGTTAAAATAAAGATTATCGTGGTAAAAACAAAGTGTTTTAATTTGTCATTAATAAAAAGGAATTACACAAAACAAATTAAATTCCTAACAGAAAAGTTACACATGAAATGTTACAAAAAAACTATTTTTATGGACTTTATAAATTTATTTACAATACACTTCTATCGGTGTCATTACTTCAGTGGTTAAGGTAAACCGTGAAAAGAAAATTCATAAGACCAATCCTAGATCATGCCGACAAAGCTCTGTATAAAGATGCACTGTATAAACAAACATCAAAACATTTTGCATGTGCACTAGAAATATCTCAAAATATCCAAATCTCTCAAAACCAAGTTTATTTTATTACGAAAAGCATCTTCCACTCTAGACCGAAGTGCATAAACAGATTGACCATCCGAATGTATTCCTCGAATTAATTATTATTGTGTGTAATAAACAAATTCAGGTCTTCCCAAAGAGATTCATGTATTTTCATACCAACATCTGGTACCTAAGCTATGAAATTCCTATGCACATAATAATTCTGTGTAATCGTAAAATATTATTATGACCGTCCTCGTGTCTGAAAGATTTCTCTTGGGCTCAAGGGTTCAAATGAAATATAGATATAAAAAATTATCTATAAATATTCCTCGAAGCGTTATTTTAGACAGAAATCTAATAAGGAAGAATATATATTTAGAATTTCTAGATGCGTTATTCTAGACTCAAATCTAATATAATGAAGAATAGTATATAAGAATTTCTAGATGCGTTATTCTAGACTCAAATCTAATATAATGAAGAATAGTATATAAGAATTTCTAGATGCGTTATTCTAGACTCAAATCTAATATAATGAAGTCTAATATATATAAGAATTTCTAGATGCGTTATTCTAGACTCAAATCTAATATAATGAAGTCTAATATATATAAGAATTTCTAGATGCGTTATTCTAGACTCAAATCTAATATAATGAAGAATAGTATATAAGAATATCCAGATGCGTTATTCTAGACTCAAATCTAATATAATGAAGAATAGTATATAATAATTTCTAGATGCGTTATTCTAGACTCAAATCTAATATAATGAAGAATAGTATATAAGAATTTCTAGATGCGTTATTCTAGACTCAAATCTAATATAATGAAGAATAGTAATTTTTCAAAGAAAACTTTTTCGGAAAGGTTTTCACTTTAAGATGGCATTATTTATTATAATAAAAAGACAAATAACTTTTTATCTTAATGAGTTAAACCTGAAATTATGATATTTAAGTGAAGAGCGATTGACCAGCGGCTGAGAATAAAAGTTTTAGAATGCTTGCAACTGTACAGGGAGGTTCCAATGGGAAAAATCGATTATTCTCGGTATCAAAGTTTTTAAATAAAAAAAATTATATCGATTTATTTCATTAAAAACTTGCTTTAATATATACCTACATTCAAGTAAGCAATAAAATTGCCAAAACGCACCATGATAAATTATTAAATATAGTGTATTTCTTGTAAGTATTTTTTGATCATAAGTATTTATGATTTTTTTTTAATATCTTAAGTATGTAAAAAAAAATGAAATATTGTAGTTTGTAAACAAATAGAAAAATTGAGGAATTTTTGTCACAAAACACGTTCTCAGATTTATGTTTTAATGATTTTAATTTAACTAAAATTATAATTTAGATTTTTTTGAAAATCTGTGTTGACTAGATTATGTATTGATTTATTTTGTTGTATAATTATATGATTTGAAACTTGTGTTGTTTAATAGAATCTATCATTTGAAAATTGAACAAATCTGCCAACGACTAACGGTATAACTTTAGTATATTAAAAATACACTTAGTTTTACAAAATTTTCTTATACCAGATAAAATAACAATCTTTTAAAATCAATTTATGTTTTTTTGTTAAAAAGAGTCAATACGTCTAGAATTTGATTTAAAAAGCACCGATTTCCGGTATTCTCTGGTAATATCCTCTTAATAAAGTTAATATTAGCGAAAATCAATCGAAAAACCAAAACAAAAAAATCAGAAAAAGTTCATAACGCATAATTTTATTAGCTTTTCGTCTGTTTCGGATTTTCGATTGACATTCGCTAATATTATCTTCATTAATTAAAATATTAAAAATAACTTTGTTTACATTACTTTTATTTATACACAATCTACATGTTTCGTGAACGATGTTCACATCATCAGGGTAAAATGTACACTAAGGTTAAAATTTAAATATAGATCACATATGTGAGGAAGGAGTAGAATAATGGGGAAGGGGCAAGAGTGGGGGAAGTTTATTCGAATTAGGGATTTATTGTAATAAAATTTTGTAGAAAATCATTTTACAAATTATCTCCCTTCACACAAAATTGATTCTCTTACCTGTTGTGTTTCGGATTTTCATGGGATTGTGTGTTGTATTTCTACTTTAACAGCCTTTTACGGCTTAAATCTTTCGCACTCGAATTGTGTGTATTTGTATTGGGAACGGAATGATTTATTGCGGAATGTTTCTGAAATTCTCATTTTCTTTTCCTTTCTTCTCCGGCACGAAATAAATGATGTATTTTGGCTGTGAACTGTCAGGTTGTATAAGCAAAATACTAAGGAAATTGATACTTTATTTATGGGTCAATTTATTAACCAGTGCAAACTGTTAGAGCTAAGTAGACCAAATAACTTTCTCACTTAATCAAACTATCCTAACCTCACTTAACTGCTACCCGGTTTCCACGCAAAAAGGAATAACTCAATATATAACTTTTGGGGGTTATTTCGTCATCCTCTCGGTAGCTTATCGAAATTATTTTTTTGCATTAGCTCCAAGCAAAAGGCCCTCAGAAAAATATTTTCAAGCTTGGACTAAAGTTGCCGAATCCCAAAAATAGTTTTTTTTTTCAAATTAACTGCTTCTAACCATCTGGAATCAGTGAGACTATGGCATCCTAAATTGCGGTTTGTTGGGAAGCTGACGGTAGCGGGGAAGGGAAGGAGGTTGGGGAGAATCTGGCTATACAGATCTGTTCACTGAGCAAGGCTAAATCCACTTCAAACGACGTTTCAATTCTGAATGGTGGTCTTACACCAGGCCGATACTGGGGGAGTCTTTAACTCTGAAACGTGCCGCAAATACCTCGTAGATTATTTTAAAATAATAAAATTTAAATTTAAAAAAATCTTGCGCACACAGCCTTACCGCTTCGGTTGATCCAACGACAAAATTAAACAACGCATATTAAAAGAAGATAAAATAGTTTTGTAATCCATGTACTGTATATATCTCAATGTGCCTGAATAAATACTTTGTTTTTAAATTAAGAAAGGTATACATTGAGATATATTATTTTATTTATAATGTTTTGTTATACCTTTTGGTAGAACCTAAAGACAAGATGTCATTTGAAAGCCTTGTGGGACTACCGAAAACTTGTATAATTTTTTTTGGTATAAATAAATGAGAAAATAAGAAAAAAATCGTTATGCGTGACTATCTTCGTTTTTTGTGAAAATTTTTACTAAATTAGGGAGGCTGCCCACGATAAAAAGATTAATATCACAATAAATCAAAAGAGACGTTTAATCATGTATCAATTAATTGAAGGAGAAGAAGAAATAGAACCCAAGTGTCAAAAGTAAAAAAATGTCTCCCAATCGTAAGTTATTGCTTTCCTTGGAGAGGAATATAGGAATCGATTAATTTAATCGTACAACTCGAAAGCTTTTACTAGTGATGGCCATACTTGACATAAACAGATCCATTTTGAAGTAATGGACTTTTAACATTTTTATAATTTGCCCCTACATTTTTTACGTTATTTCAACACAGGAGGCCCTCAGGAAAAAAAAATCTCTCAGAGCCTATGTCACATTTGGAGATGCTCTGTGGAGAGTCTTTTTATGGAATGGAAGGAGAATAAGTTCTGTGAAGGAAAAGGCTGTGCAACTGGGAGTCAATGTGTTCAGGGATGACGAACGTATGAATCCATCTCTCCCATTACGGTGCAAGGTGACGGGTCAAGAGAGTCCGGCTGGAGAGATCAAAAGGTCTTCCTCAACCAGTCTCTTCCGATCCAGCCCGCCACGAAATAGATGGGCAAAAGCATCCGCCGCCAATACCTGCACACATACCTGCTAAGTCACCAAACATAGCGAACCACTTGGGGTGCCCTACGGCAGGGGTGTTGGTTATCCAATAAATGATTCCCGTGGCGCGGTACCCCTAACCGCCTCCCAAATCGTTAATAGGAAAATGTAATTCTATGAAATGAAGAGCAAAATAATGTGAATGAGGTGGGACTCCAGGCATTGATTTTTGCAATCGATTATGATTTTTTGTAATGAATACTTCATAAATATTTTCCAGTCAAAAAGGATCTTCCACTTTGACAATTTGCAAAAGTATTCTAATTTCTGATAAGACCTGGCTTATAACCAAACTAATGCCTCAAAACGTTTACATATAATATAATTTTGATTGTACCTAACATTAAAACACAGATAATTGTTATTATTTTCAATAAATATAAATATTAATGCCGCCGTTTTAAAACAGTTTTCTGGTGTGAAATTCCTGCCTTGCAAGCAAGTAAAACTAGGTTTGACTTTAAAAAAAATGTATAATATCTTGTGATTTTTCATTTATATGCTCTGCGCTAGTAATACTTTTATTTTAATTTGTGGGGTACGATAAGAAAAAATGTGAGTTGGTTAAACCCCATTTTTCAAAGAGTTGATCATTAGTTTTTATCCTGTGGAAAAAGGTAGGCCGAAGGTGTACAGAATTATCATATTTTTAAATTGCTTATTTGTAAATGAGTCAATCTCACGTGTGGTCATCATCATAATATAACGCCCCATTTGAAAAAAAAACATGAAATTTTGTTGATTCACCACGTAAAACTACTTATGGAAGAGGTATATTTTAATGGACTTATGGAAACAAAAGGCATTACGTAAAAGTAATTTGTACTTGTAAGGGTTACGTGCTTTGCAGCACACATTGGCTATTAAATGTGTGATCGTTAGGTAGTACTGGGCATATATTTTTAAGATACTTCAAATAAAATTGGCTGTGAAGCGACACTTGTGATATTTATTTTTAAATTTTTTAACTTAATGAGTTAAACCTCAAATTATAATATTTTAATTAATGAAGATAATATTAGCGAAAGTCAATCGAAAATCCGAAACAGAAAAATTAGAAAAAAAGATACGGATACATCAGAAATGTAGAAATACAACTTTAAATAGCTCTATCGCAAAACTACAAAACCCACATCCAACATTGTTCTTCGGGACCGTCGAAATGATAATTCAAACTTAACTAACTTTTCCGTAACTTGAAAAGAAATTCTAACGCGCGGCATGCAAGTTAATTAAAAATCAGAAATAGTCCGTTTAGAAACGCATTTCATTTTATATAACTGTTTACATAACCAGAATCGGGAGGGATAGAATAATACCAAAACACTATTTGATTACTCTAAACATACAACAGAGTATATTTACCCGTGAGAGAATAACATATCTTCAATCAGATTAACGTGAGAGATGAGTAATGCGGGATACGTGTTCGAAATTATAACTGCCGGATTTTTTTTGTTTTCCGTAAATCTACGTCTGAATATAATTTCTGTCTATTCAGAAAACAAAGCATTCGATAAATAAATGTTTTTTGACGTTATCAAGAACGCAGTAACTACTATAATTTATGATTATCACTATTATTGTAGGAAAAAAATATAATGGGTGAAGTAATTCATTGTGTTTACAATGATTTGTTTAAGTTGTACAGGACGTTCGGTACACAAAGCAAAAAACTTTAAGAGGCTAGACTTTGAACCACACGCGAAACACCCGCGTCTGTCACTCTGTCCCGCTCACAATAAGCTCACGCAAACTTACAATACACGCGAATGCGAAATGTGCGAATGAGACAACGCTCAAATTTACCTACAGAAATCGCTCGAAAAGAGGTTTATGGAGAATACACTTTTCTACACCGAAACTTTCACGAAATTGAAATTTAAAAAAAAAAATATTTTTTAGAAAGAAGAAGCTACGTCAGTAGCTTTTTATAATTTTATAATTCTTTATGAGAGTTGAGTTAGCAGCACTTTTTCCTTAAATAATATTTTTTGATAAATCGTACATGTTTGACAGTGAATGTTTACGTTAATACGAAACGCATCGAAAATTCAAAAACATACCGACATAGTTTTCACCCTCTAGAAGGCAGTATAAAAATATATATTCATTTTGTGCAATTTTCGATGTAGAAAAGTGTTTTTTCCAGGGCGTCCTTTTTGTATGGGCCGAAAAGCGAGTCTATCATCTTAAGGCGATCCGCTCACTGAGGCAACCTCAAACTGTCAACAGTTGACAGTTTGAGGTTGCCTCAGTGAGCGGATCGCCAGTTACTGGCAACTGTCTTTGTATGATAATGTGATGGCCCGCACACTACGCAATTACTCAAAAGCCCGTTGTCAATGGTAATGCAAGCAGTGACTGGCGACTCGTGGCCGGCCGTTGCTAGTTGCCAGCTGCCAGCCGATTGTTCCTCGTCTATGGTTAAACATGCTTTTTGACCAATCGAGACATAGAAACCAATCGGTTTTAGTTTGGTTTTAGCTGCCTCGTCAGCTGAGCGCTTAAGGATGATAGATTATTCAAGTACATACATCTATTTGAATTTAGATTTTCTTTTTCGTGGATGAATGAATGGAAATCTTGGGAGATTAACCTAATTGACGACTTGTTATTGATGACAATGCATTCCAACAATTTTTGGTGGCACACAGATTTCTCCGAAATTGGCTACTAGCCCGCCAAATAGATTAGCAAAAATTAGATGAATTATAGGAAAATAAAACTTATTTTTATTTCGTAAATTTTTGCATCTTGTTCCTGGGAGTATTAGATTATTGGTTGGTAGAAATGTGTGAATAGATCTAAATAGTCAGGTACTTTCTCCTCACTTCTTTGCTCACTTACATCAGTTTCACAACATACTTCAAAATATGAATGCCGTAGTTCCAATAGTTTCAGTGAATATAATCCAGGAAAATAATATCATTGAAGAAGAAGATAACAATAATAATCAAAAAAAAAATTAAATATGAAAATGAACAAGACACAGAAAAATAATAAAAGATAACGGTCGCAACTAGGA
This sequence comes from Limnephilus auricula, assembly GCA_951813805.1. Lineage (NCBI taxonomy): Eukaryota > Metazoa > Arthropoda > Insecta > Trichoptera > Limnephilidae > Limnephilus > Limnephilus auricula. Next base: position 12,785,245 of record OX638409.1, on the reverse strand, counting down.
CACGAACCCAGAACCTTACGTCTTACCGGGACATACACCTCTACCAATTGGGCTACTGCGATCTATTATGAGACTGTCGTAATTATCAACTTCATATTTCAAATTTCAGAAGTAACAATATTATCTTCGACTAACGTTTTTTTTTTTTTTTTTCCATATTATTGGCAGCTATCTTTATTATTGGAAACAAGTATTCAAATAATGTATTTGTTACCTAGATAGTGTCTCGGATAAATAAATCCGATTTTATTTTTTATGTTTTAAAATTATTAAAAAATTAAAATAATAAATTATTAAAATTATTAAAAATTAAAATAATTAACACCTATCATTTAACAACTATTAGTTGCGACCGTTATCTTTTATTATTTTTCTGTGTCTTGTTCATTTTCATATTTAAAAAAAAATTTAATTATTATTTTTATCTTCTTCTTCAATGATATATAACATTGATGGGAATAACCTTCAAAAGTTAAAAAGAGAGTTTTTCTTATAAAAATCAGGAAAATAATTTTCATCAGAGCCTATACCTTCTTTGGGTATACTGTGTAAAGTCTTTCTAAGGAAAACTCTGAGGTTCAATGTGTTTAGGAGTGACGGAGTACGAATCCATCCCTCCCACTGCAGTGCAAGAAGTCGAGAGAGTCTTTCTGGATAGGTCGAAAGGTCTACCTAACTCAGTCTATCCCGATGCGGCCCGCACCAAGCAGGTGGATAGATGCACGAGCCGCCAAGATTTTTTATATGCCCATTAAGCCGGGCACCTCGCACATTCATCAAACGTGGCGAACCACTTGGGCCGACCTATGGCAGAGGTGTTGGTTATCCAATAAATAATGGTTGGGTTTCGAGTTTTGAAGCTTATTAAAAATACAAATTATTATTTACTAGTAGGTATTTTTTTTTTTTTTTACATTAGGTCCACACAGGAGGCCCTGAGGAAAATAATTTCCCTCAGGGCCTATGTCACCACGGGGATGCTGTGTGGAGGGTATTTTTAAGGAAAGGAAGGAGAGGAAGTTCTGGGAAGGAAAAAGGTATGAGGGTTGGGTAGGAATCTGAGGTTCAATGTGTCTAGATCATCCGCCGCCAAGACCTAGACAATGAACCCCATGAACCCGGGCACCCCTGCTAAGTCACCAAACGTAGCGAACCACTTGGGGTGACCTATGGCAGAGGTGTTGGTTATCCAATAAATGATTCCCGGGGCGGCGGTACCCATTCCCGCCTCCCAAATTGAAGGTATAATTCTAATTTAATGTAATCAAATCTAGTTTAATAAACAAGTGAGATGAAATATTTACGAAAATTTGAGGCAATGAAAAGGAGATATTTTTCGTAAATGCCATGTCTTCAGTATTCTATGTAATGTGAATTACATAATACTTCTCTGAGAATTGTATTATCCACTTACCGTAGAGTTATTAAATAATCATAATAAAAAATACTAACTACGAATTTTGGCGTAACATCGAACCAAAGCACTCTTCCCGTAATGATAAAAAATATAGATAGTAGACGGCAGACTTTATCGGACATTAACCCAAAATTAATATGTTTTAGTTTTTACGGTTTTTTACGATGTGTATTGTCAAGATAATGAAGCTAAGCAAATGTATTATTATCGTACTCTAATACAGGTAGATTGATGTATATTTTACCTGACCCAGCTAAAGCGTAGGGATTTTCGGCAGGCGCAGTTGAAACTAAGCGGAGCGGAAATGGAGTAATCGTGCTGGTAATGGGTTATTATTTTTCAGAAAAAGTCCGGAAATGACTAAAACTACATAATATGTGAATCTTTTTTTATGAAGTGTTAGTTATGTATATTCATCAATAGGGAAGTTGAGTGAAAAATATTTTGACTTATAAAAAATATTTTCATGTAGATGACATGCAAACTTAAATACCAGTATTTTTTAAATTTTTTTTAAAGTTCGTTTTCATAATTAAATTAATTCTACAAGTTTGAATTTTATTAAAGCCCGCCAAAACGCCGGCAAGTGTAGAATACCGTGCGGGAGAGTTCGTGACGTAACCCGGTCCTTGATTGTGTGAAATATAAGGTAAAATATTTACAAAACCGTTTCACGCTTATATGGACGAAAAAATAAATTTAAAAAGTTGTAGTAGTTAGATATTAACTAGTACTAATCAAATCATTAACCGGAATTTCGAAAAAAGTACATTTTAATGGTTATTTTTAAAATATAAAAACACGAAATGTCATTTTTCAACGAAACTTGCAACAGTTCCTAACATAGCGGTCGGTGAAAAATGACATGAATTAATATCTAACTACTACAACTTTTTAAATTGATTTTTTTCGTCCATATTAAGTGTGAAACGGTTATGTAAATATTTTAACTTATATTTCACACAATCTAGGACCGGGTTACGTCACGAACTCTCCCGCACGGTATTATACTCTTGCCGGTGTTATCGCGGGCTTAATAAAATTCAAACTTGTAGAATTAATTTGATTATAAATATACTTTAAAAAAAAAATAATAGTATTGTTTACATGTGAACATTGCTAAAAAAATAAAAAAAGGACTCAACTTCCTTATTCCTTGTTATAACTAATACAAAAGCATTTATTAAAAAAAAAATTGATACAGTTTTACTCCCCGTATTTTAAAACATTATTTGACAGCGTGTGCCTCACTGGGTATTTTATTACGCTAATGCTTTTCACTGAGGCCCCCATTTCACAAATTAATAAAATTAAATAAAAGATATAATATGAAATAATTAATTGAAATAAAATTAAGATGTAATAAAATAAAATACAAGGATGTAATGGAAAGAATACAAAAATCTGCAAATATTATGAGGTACGGTTGTATAATATAGTGTATTGTACTTTGTAATTTTTTAAAATTAAAAGCAAATTTCTACATATTTTTATACTTTTTTTTTGTATGAAGGAGAAATAAGAGAGGTGACAGTTTTATTTCAAATTAATTAAATAATAGGACTGTGTTTTTTGAATTTTGAATTTTTCAATGTTTTAATAGAAAGTGTTTGGGGTAAGCGTTGTTTCAACTTTGTTTCATGTTTGAAGCTTAAAATACTGTAATTTTTAAATACTGTTTTAGACACAAAAAATAAAAGATTATTTAATCAAGGTTTTTTTTAAAAAATATTTTGTTGCAAGAATAGTTACGCCGTTCTTCCATGGAGCTACTTTCAAGCGACGCGATCGCCATCGGTATGAAACTTCCATACTATTATGTGTATGTAAACGCCGCTTGGGGCAGCACTAGCAAAATAGTATTACAGGTAGCGGGTAGCGGTGACTTAGTCGCTTATATTAACCAAGTAATTATTAATACATATTAACATAACATACATATTACATAATAAAGTATTAATACATATCAACAAACAACAGACGAGTCCTGTTAAGCCAATTGAATTGGCTTGTCAATTATACTTTAGTTACAAATATATTTTAAAAGTCATAATTTACATCTTATATCTACAGATTCAACAGTGCTTGTTTTTACGACATCTCAAAAAATAAGAAATTTGTAGGACATTTAAAATACCTTGGAAAAATTTCTAAATTGGTTGAAAAATTACAAATAAAACAAATATGTACCACAGATATACTACCCTCTTTGGCTGTGTAAGCAATGTACATATTATCTTTCCATGAACCTTTTTTTGGCAGTTTTTAATTAGTAAAATTTTTCATACACGGTCGTTTAACAATTGTTAAAATCTTTAAGAAAGTTTTTTATTAAGGCTGAATGTAATAAAATTTGCTCTGAATTCAAGTGTCATTTTGAAATTTAGAATCAGTTTTGTAAAGAATTCAGACAGGTGATAAAATAGGTACCCATAAAATAATATTTTTTAAAGAGAACATTATTTTAACTTGGCGTTTTCAAAAAGGGAATCGTAAAATCATGTTTTTTTTACGGGTCTGCGCTATAATTCTTATGTTTTCAGTACATTATTCGAATGAAAGTTTACGACGCTGTTATTAATTAAAACTATTAAAATAGTTGGTGGTGTAATGGTCAGCATAGTTGCATTCCAAGCAGATGAGTTGGGTTCGATTCTCACCAGTGACAATTATTGTTTTATTTTTGAATTATTGAAAACTAAAACAAATAAATCTAATATATAAAAATTAATGTTTGTTTGTTTGTACCTTAAGCGCGGCTATACCGTTCAACCGATTGCGATGAAACTTTGGGAATATGATGTGCGCATACCCGGGATGGTTATAGGATAGTGAGCCCTAGTGTTATGAAATTATTTCCTGTACTTCATACGATTGCAATTAAAATTTAATCCGATTGCTATTAAATTTTTTTGAATTGTTGTGAACATGCCCGTGAAAACTTCTATATATATATATATATATATATATATAATTGTATACTTATAATTACTTATAATTGTATTATATATATATATACATATATATATATATATAAGGGAAAAATGGCTGAAGGGAGGGAGGGGGGGGATTCGCGAGAAAGGGTAGAGCGGGAGAGAGGAGGGGGGACGCGGGAAGGTAAAAAGGGAACGCGGGAGGGGAAGAGCAAGAGGAGGCGGAAAGAGAACGGGGACGATTGGGAAATGACACGAAGGGTGAAACAATTTATTTATTTAAGTGGCATTTCAACGCATGCCGGGTATCAGATGGTATTGAATAAAATTTAAATTTTTCATCTTGTGTGTTTTCAGGGGTCTACGCTAATGAAATAATAATTTAATAAAGGTACATTATGTAATATTTATACAGTTTACATCTCACATCATTGTTGAATTGTAACGCCCGCATGTAGTCTTGAAAAATAATTTTTCCATGCAAATTATTTTTCGACGTAAATATTATTCTTGCCATAAATTTTCACTAACTCCCAAACATATCTCATGTAAGTAGGTACTCATAAGGGGTGTACTGGCAATTGAAGATGTCTCACGGGCTCACGTAAGAATAATTTGTTAGTATACGTAATTTCGTACGTATACCAACAAATTATTCTTACATTTTCCCGCCAAAAACCTTGAAACACTGTTAATTTGTTCGTAAGAACTTCAGTCCCGTTTTTAACCGTTTTTACGATTAAAATGATCATATTTTAGAATAAAATTTTTCTCCGTGTCTAAAATAATTTACAACTGAATGTAAATTGTTACGTAGTAATGTTTTGTTAACACCTCACCAGAATAATCAGTATTGAGGTGTTCACAAGTTTTATGAAGTTCATATTATTTTAACATTCATAGTTTTAACATTCATTATATTATTATTGTAAAAAAGTACCTTTAACCCTTTTGCGAAATACCTTTACATTCGAGGGTTCCCATTGACGGGAGAAACGGCGTGTATTTTTATTAAGCGCATAGACAAGCCATGGACAAACACCGTTGATTATGCGATATCTACCTACATAAAATAAAATCACACTTAAAACATGTATCCGTGTTTGAAAATATTTATGCAAAAGTATTAAAATTGTTATTATTAAAATAAAACTGAAAATATTTATATTTACAATTTTTTTTTTTTTAGAATGTTACTTACAGTATTCTACATAAACAGTGTCAATGTCATTTTACTTTTACATTTTACATTTTGACAGTAAAAGTGGTGTTACACAATTTTTAGTGCCAGTTTTTATATTTTTTACCTTTTTTTGACAAAGTGTAACTATTTATTTATAACTTTTTCATATTACGAATTATCATCAAAAATTCTCATTTTCAATTTACATACATTCCACATAGAACAATGTTCTCTCAAATTAACTCTGTCTGTCTTTTACTCTTTCTCGCCTAAACCGCAGAATCAATTTATATGAATTTTTGTATCAACGTAGATCACACCTATTAAAAGAAAATAGAATACTCGAAATACTAATCCTGCGCAGACGAAGTCGCGGGAAGAAGCTAGTATTATATACTTATAATTGTATTATATCGCGATTGTTTAGAGTTATGGAAAATAAAATCAAAATGCTATCACTGTATTCGTACACCGTAATATAGTCAGGCCGTTTGGAAGTTCCATCACTCGCACTTGGATGAAAATTGACCTAAGCAAATCGACCAAAATTCCAGGCTACTAAGGTTATGTTTAGCAATTGTATTATTCGCTTAATTTACTAACCAGCCCTGTAACCATAATGTAACACTTTATTTTATTTTAACATAATATATCTTCTCTTACAGGCGGGTTCATACGGTTCAATTTTATTTGATCAACTCGTCACTTACAGCATAATCTTGACAAGTGTGAACCTTCCTTGAACAAGGTTGAACAAATTTTTTCTAACAAAATTTTTCCGTTCTATAAAAGTTGATCATCTAAAACTATAAAAAAATAGTACGGTAATGAGCTAACAACCCCATGAAGTTTCTCGCTGTTACGCCGTCCGTTCATGGAGCTACTTACAAGCGATTCGATGGCCGCTCATCAGTACCCTCCATACTATTTTGCTAGTGTTCGTACACGCCACGCGCGCTGCACTAGCTAAATAGTATGCCGGGTACCGACGAGCGGCGATCGAGTCGCTTGTAAGTAGCTTCATGAACAGACGACGTAGAATGAATCACCGCGTAAGAAACTTTTTTTAAATAACCACCGTAATACTACCGGATAAAAAATATACAAAAAAGCACATTTTTGAAACTTCCAACATTTTGCGACACTAGAAAATATACAGTCCTGTCCGCCCCTGAATCCCTAAAAGCAGACGAAAGTGACGACTTACGTATAAAATTGTGTATTATTTCTCTAAACAGCGATGTATCACCATTCATCAACGCTATCTGTTGAGTAAATCGCGGTGATACAGTTTTTGCCACTTCACCACTATTCCGCCTTATCATATTATATATTGATGTTACGGCAATCTGACACTCTTTAACGGAGAAAGGGAGTGCTGACACGGATGATAATAGAACGCCGTATATTATAAAGTTAAGTTTTGCATCCGTTTTAACATTTTTGGTACTTTACTTTTCCGACAGATTTTGTTTCCTTGCGGATAATTTTAAATTCATTTATTGTAATATAAATAATAAGGGATAAATTCATACATACATGCATACATACATACACTAATACTATAAACGCGAATGTTTGTGTTGATATATGTGTGTTTGTTACTCTTTCACGCAAAAACTACTGAATAGATTTTAATGAAACTTTACAATAATATAGCTTATACATCAGAATAACATAAAGGCTATAATTTTTAAAGCTAGCTATTTTCAATATATTACAAATATTCATTTTTGTATATTATAGGAACAATCAATTAATTTTGATACCATAGGTATCTATTTATTTAAAATATCTGTAATTCTTGATTCGATTCAAAGTATTAGGCCAGTACTTCAAATAAATGCACTAATTTAAATATTTTATAAAATAGAATTTTGATTAAACAATCATTGTTTTGCAAAATGACATCCTCAAATTTTGACATGAGGCTACTAGAAGTCGTTTATGCTCGAAGTACTAATCCTGCGCAGACGAAGTCGCGGGCAGAAGCTAGTATATATATATTATACTATATATTATATATATATTATACAATCTGATAATTCCTTCCCCTCCCATCACTATAAGCGAAAAATTATGCTTGTGAAATGATGCAGAACTTGCTGGCTAGCAAATGAGTGAAACCGCGACCTCTGGACGGAATCCCGACATTTCGGCAACTATCTGGTTGGTCTTATGTAAGAAGTAAGAACCGTGTTTCAATAATAATGAATTTAAAAACTACACCGTGAAAGTGACACACGAAAGCAAACAGTCTTTTTTTGAAAGTTTTTATATGTTTCAAAAATGTTACTTTCACTACATGAAAAAGTGTATATTTACTAATAGTTCTTCAAAATATCTATTTAAATACTTTATATACTTCAACATTCGATAATATAACATTCGTAATTTAAGGAGTCAAAATATATTCCATATTGAAAGATTTAATAACAATATCGCATACTTCAATCCTCTGTCTCGAATGTGTCGTCTATACAATACAATTGAATGTGACCTTATAGATATCTTTGCAAACAATCTCGCATATTTAAAAAAATAAATTAACAATCTTCTATGATACGTCTATTGTTTTATCATTATATCTTTCCTTTATCTTTTTATATCTTCTCTTTCTCTGTACACTTTCTGTATTTTGTATCTCATGTTATATATATATTTTTATTATTATTATTATTATCTGTCATTTTCACTACTAGCATCACCGCCTAGTAACAACTAAACCTTGATTACGCATGCTGTGAACATTTTTAATTGGAGTGTTAATATCTGTGCACATCCCAACGCAATAATATTAATGTAATACTTGTTAACACTCTGTAAATGTTTCAAACAATAAATAAATAAATAAATAGATACAATATGATACGTTTGTATTACCCCAGCCAGGAGCACTCCTGTCCCGGTGAGAACGGTACACCAGAGGACACTGATTTATTAGGGCTTGGAACACATGTTCTGAGAATTGGAAGGAGGTTGGAGTTTAACTAAGAAGCCAATATTAGGATGGGTAAGAATAAAGGAAATGATGGATCGTTATTTTTTTCTCGCTTTATTTACGCCTTCCTTCTTCTTGCCTCTTCTCGGCTGTTCTTGGCTCTTCTAATCTCTCCATGACTTGTCTTGTCTCTTCATGGTTCTTCTTGCCTCTTCTAGTCTATTATTTAATTTTTGAGTTCTGTAAAAGTTCTTTCAAGTTCTGTTATCATATCATTATGGGTCAATTGTTTTACAGAACTGAAATAAAAACAAAACATGAACATAACTATACAGAACTTGAAAATTAAATTATAATTAAATGAAACAATATAACTTTATTAGAACCACTGATTTATTTAATAAACGCTGACCGGTTTCGGAACAACCGTTCCTTCCTCAGGGCAAACGATTTGACAATCACAAAACAGTGGGAGAGTACAATTTATTACTTAGTGTTGTGGTAGGGATTGGGCCGTGGCTAGGAATTAATGGAGAGTTGTGGGAGGGAACAGAACGGACATCGAAGGGAACTGAACGGACATCGAAAGGGAACAGATTTAAGATTGGCCCATAAGTCAATATTTTTTGTTTTTTGATAATCGACTCATTACTTTTAACGGATTGTTTTATTTCTAAAGCTTCTAAGTTATCTAAGCGTTTTCTTTTATTATTAATATGAAGAATATTTATCCCTGTATTTTTTCAAAACTATGGTTATTTTCAATGATATGGTTAGCGAAATCGGAAAAAGTATTATTATTAAGACACGTTAAGTGTTCTTTGATTCTAATTTCAAAAATTCGGGTTATTTTCCCGATATAAAATGAGAAGCAGTCATTACATTTGAGTTTATATATTCCGGAATTTATCTTTAGCGTTCCTCAAAAATTACGAAAAATTAAATTATAAATTTGATATATTGTTCAAATTCTGTGAAAAAATTCTGCCATAAATAAGAATCTTGCTCATTTTATATTTAATTAACATTTTTTATCAACAGGGGGTCAGGTACCGAGCCGCCTTAACCACTCGAGGGCTTTTTGCCACAATATGGCAATATTTCCAAAACCTCGGATTGCTTTGTTGCCAAAATGTGGCAAATTTTCAATTTTTTTATTTATTAAAACGACTATATAATATATTGTACATTCAAAATATAACAAAATAAATATTCTCTAGATTCCTGAAAAATTTTTAACGTTAAAGAATTAATTATATTTTTTTTATAAATCCTACAAATACGTGATAATAGACAAAAGATAGGGGAATATATTGGCTACATAGAACTATAATCAGTTTGTATGTCTCCATATTCAAATTCAGAGGCATGATTTTTTAATGTGGACGGAAAAATTTCCTTTAGCAATCCGAGAAATAATATTTTAATTGCTCCGTCTCTCCAGTGGTTATAACAATCAATGAACACATTTGCCTATACCTAATCGACGTACAAACAATGCCTTATCATAGTGTAACCATTTAGGCCAACGTAAATTAGTCTGCAGCCTAGTTCCTATTGCACGAGTGCCTTTTAATACTTATCAAATAATATTAGGCACAACATCCTTTACCTATTGTGAATCACCATCACTGTCACTCGAACTGATGCTAAACCAATATGAAACCCCGTTTTGCGATAAAAAAATAATGTATGTCTGTTTAATAATCAATTAGAGTAAAGGATAGGTATGGATTTAAACAAACAACGTGGATACCGTAAGCGTTTTAATTTATTGCTGATGCCACACGGAGAAAAATGTTATTCTAAAATACAATAATTTTATTCTTAAAAACGGTTAAAAACGGGACTGAAGTTCTTACGAACAAATTAACAGTGTTTCAATGTTTATTGGCGGGAAATTGTAAGAATAATTTGTTGGTATACGTACGAAATTACGTACAGGGGCAAGTCTTTGGACTCCCATTCCGAAGGCTGCGGGTTCGAACAAGGCGTGCGCAAATAAATTTTATTTGATTAATTTGTGTTTTTTCACCATTAATTAATTAAAAATAATATATAGTATATTTGCGGCACGTTCCAGAGTGGTAGATACTATCAGTATCGCCCTGGTGTAAGACCACCATTCAGAAGTGAAACGTTTCTTGAAATGGCTTCAGCCGTGTTTAGTGACTAGCTCTGAATAGCCAGGTACTTCCCCACCTTCCTCTTCCCCATCTCCTTCCCTTCCCCGCTTACCTTCAGCCTCACAACATACCCCGATTGGGGATGCCTTATGGTGGAGTTATACTTGTCTGTCGTGACGTGAAGTGACGCGTCATAACGGTATCGGTTTCATTCATTTAGTATGGTGATGCGACAGAAGCGATCTCGATTTTCGACAGAGCGGTGAAGGTGAGGGGCGCGGGGACGGCCGCGTCTTGGCTAGTGTGTAGGTACCGTCATAAAATATCGTCATAAAATGTCAGATCACAACTTATAGATGTGAACGCTAGCCATCACAGCAGAGAACATCACGACACAACACGCCTTACAAGTATAACTCCACCATTATTCTCACTGGCACCTGGTGAGGTGTCCACTATATATATATTTTTTAAATTTATGTAAATTATAATGCGTAATAATATTAGCTCGCTTCTTCTATCTTTCGTATTTACATATCTCCTTTAAAATCATGTTCAGCAATCTTCTTCCTCTTTTTGAACGCTTAAACGGAGCCTGAAATTGAAAGCGTGGGTTTGGACGATTTTCTACAGTTCTTAGATGTAGGATAACCATTGTTAATGCTTACAGACTAAAAAAAGTCTAGACTTAAACGTAGTAGGTAAATCCAATTCGCAATGCTGGCTGTTGTCAAGTTTAGTCCGCCAGTATTATAAATTATTGTTTGTTACACATTATTGGGGACAACCACCTAACCCACAATATCTTTTTTTTTACATTTATTCCACAAAAATTCCAGAGTAGTATAAATAAATGTTAAGTTATCTAGCCATCTAAATCTAACCTAACCTAACCCACAAAATAGATTTTTTTAAATATTAGTTCCACACAAATTCCAGAGTAATCCGAACAAATGTTAAGTTATTTTAAAAAGGTCGAACTGGATATTTTTTGACAAAATTTTACACTTTACCGAAAATTGTAAATTAGAACGTTATATTTGCTATAAGTATTCATATTATCATTTCGGTAAGAAACCATCATTTTGAAATAAAACGTTCCTTGAAATTACTCTAGCATTTATTTTGGCCTCGTAAAATCTTACTAATATTATAAACGCGAAAGTTTGTATGGATGTATGTGTGTTTGTTACTCTTTCACGCAAAAACTACTGAATGAATTTTAATGAAACTTTACAATAATACAGCTCATATATTAGAATAACATATACATAGGCTATAATTTATAAAGCTAGCTAATTTCCATATTTCCATATTACAAATAAAAAAATTATTAGTTAATAGAACATGTCAAATTAGAAAATATTTAAATTTGTGAATTTATTTGAAGTACTCGCCTAATACTTTGAATCGAATCAAGAATTATAGATATTTTAAATAAATAGGTGAATTTTGATATAAACATAGATTTGACATAGGAAAAGAAAATAAGCTAATCGAAGTATTAATTCGCGGACGAAGTCGCGGGCAGAAGCTAGTTCTACATAATTGGGGAAATCACGGTTCAACAGGTATAATTTTTGTGAAAAAAAATGATTCGTAGGAAAACAATTTTCAAAAATAATGTGTTTTTGGTTTAGTTTTGTCACTCGTTTTGGTGTACGGATTTTCTCAATGCCGAACTCCTTGTACAATAGCTCCGTGTTAATATTATCATGTTAGAATTACAGAGAGAGGTACCAGTATGGTGATAACGCAGGTATTCATTACGTTATTTTGGTAATATATGTATAAAAACAACTAAAATTACTGGTTTCAAATGACGAAATTGTTTAATTATTATCTTTTAACATTGTAAATCTATGACACTGACAAAGTGGAAACGATTTGGATTTGAAACATGTTTTTTGTAAAGAGCTTGGTACAATGTAACCAAAAAATACATGGTTTTTAAACTCTTGAAAAATGTCCATTATAAGGCATGGAACAATCAAGTGAATATTAATATTATGTAGGTTGCGCTAAATGTTGAGTTTTATATTATGAAACAAGCATAGTCAAATCCCCAAAGCGACGCTAAAGAATATATATTTTTTAGATTTTTACAATAATTTCAAGAACCACTGTATGGAATTTCACGGTATGAACATAAAAGGCGGCTTATCGTTTCGTTGCTTTTTGTTCGGAGTACACGGAGAAAAATGTTATTCTAAAATACGATCATCTTATTCGTAAAATCGGTGAAAAACGGGACTGAAGTTCTTACGAACAAACTAACAGTGATTCAATGTTTATTGGCGGGAAAATGTAAGAATAATTTGTTGATACACGTACGAAATTACTTATACCAACAAATTATTCTTACATGTTCCCGCCAATAAACATTGAAACCCTGTTACTTTGTTCGTAAGAACTTCAGTCCCGTTTTTAACCGTTTTTACGAATAAAATGATCGTATTTTAGAATAAAAATGTTCTCCGTGTACAGTCCGAACTTCTCCCTACAGTTGAGTCAGGAGACATTAGCATCCCTAATTGGGGATATTGTGAGGCTGAAAGTAAGGGAAGGAGATGGAAAAAAGGTAGGAAATGGGAAGAGGATGGTAAGTATGTATCTGTCTGTTCAGATCTGGCCACTAATCACGCCTAATATACATCGTAGGTAAAGTGTACAGAACAGAACAAAGTAACAGCTGGCAACGTTCATACGAAATTCATAATATTTTTTCAATGAGTGCAGCTCTAAATTTACCCAGAGTTTGAGTAGAGAGACTTTAGATTTCATTGGATAGTTTCAGTTCCGTACACTGTTTCGAAAAAGGTATGAAACTGAAATAGAGTTTATCAAATTAAACTACCAGTGAACCAGTTTTTTGCTGCTAGGCCCTGCGGGCAGCTTTTCGTTCTGCTTCGCCCAGTTTAAGTGTTAGTGACTATTTATAAGTCATCACCTTTTTGCAAATCTAACTACTATTAACATTAAACTACAGAATACTTATATTTAATAGGTAGATATATAATAGTAGACAAATGTTTCTTCTTCTTCATACTTTTTTCCTTAAATATATTATTATTGATGGCGCCACTTCCGTTTGCAAATCGCATGTGAACGGTTTCCATACAGTGTGGCGCTGGAGATTTACTCGGAGTCGGGTTCCTTAATTTGAACTGTACGGGGATTACCATATTAATATACTTCGATAATGATATCAAATTTAATTCCAAAGGAAAAATAATGATATGAAAACTTCAAAAGTATTTTACCTGATGGCGCCCCTTCCGTTTGCAAAACGCGTGTGAGCGAGTGCTATGTGTGCATACTACGGCAGCAGCTCCGTGGAAAAATGCACGTTCACGGACGGCTCAGAACCGTGTCCATACAGTGTGGCGTTGGAGATTAACTCGGAGTCGGGTTCCTTAATTTGAACCGTACGGGCATTACCGTATTAATATACTTCGATTGGTAAGCAAGTACGTAGGTACACAATAAAACACCATCGATAGTGATCCCACTTACTCTCCGTTGACTTTGTGTTTCACTTTACACTGATAGAATAATTTCGTGCATTTTAATAAAGTCTATAAGCACATAACATCTAGTTGTCAGAGTGCCTAACTCTACTGCATAACTCTTGATAAGTATTTGTAGCACTCTTGTATCGTAATCGAGAGGCATCCATGATAAGCTATTTTATTTCAAGTTGCCACTAGAAATTCCTGGGGGTTTGTTAATACACAATACCGAGAATTGTTTAAGTATTTGTTAACTTTGGCAATTGGGCAAAAGATTATGGACAATGAGAAAACTTAATAATTGAACCATTTAAGCACTCGAGCGCTTTTTGCCACATTATGGTACTATTGCCAAAGAGGGCAAATTTTCAAATTTTTTTTTTATTAAAACGACTATATAATAATTGTACATTCAAAAATTAATCAATTTTATTGATTAATTTAACCCGCGGTTTTCGGAATGTGAGTCTAACGCCCTACCGCTAGACTATGCTGGCTGAAACGATGACGAAATTGTGTTTTTCCAATAGTTAGTTTTATTTTGATACTATGGTAGTGTAAGGTACAGAGTATGCATTGCGATCGTGCTGTTTAAGTTCATTTGATGGCCGTACATGCAACGAAGCTGCGGAGTGGAGGTGAAGTCAAAAATGAAGAACTGCAAATTACTGTTGTGTATCACTTTCAAGATATACTACAAATGTCCCATAAAAAAGCTTAAATGTCCCGCCACTTCACAAATTGGGTGGTGAGGTGTTTGTGTATTGGCACTACATTACTACATATCGTGTGTGCTACATTCTTGGGAAAATTGTAATTTTCTAATCATCTAGCTACCCCCCTCACCTCACACCTCATACACATCTCAACTTTAACTCATTTGAGGTGGGACAGCTCATTTCAGTATTTGACCAAAAACTACCATAAATGAAAAGAGCCGTGGAATCGCCTTAGAGCAACGGGAACTGTTGGCTATTGTGTGTTTGCAAAATTAATACTGGGAGGTGAAGCAGTAAATCTGTCTTTGGTTATATTTTTATTAAAGGGGATACCCGGCGGTGATTTTTCCATACAAACGTATTCCCTATTTATCTCTCTGGATTTTAACCCTAGAGAAAATATTATTTTAACAGAAAATAGAAATCAACTACTAGCGTGTCGGTACTTTTTGTTTTTTTTTTATAAGTTATTTTTTATAGAAGTTATGACCTTCCAAAAATCAATAAAATTGACTGGTGTAAACGCCGTCAAAATACGTTCAAAATACGTCAAAATGCGCAAATAAATTTGATTTAATTGATTTGTGTAATTTCAGAATTAATTATTTCAAATTAATATATAATATATTTGCGGCACGTTCCAGAGTAAAAGATACTCTTAGTATCGCCCTGGTGTAAGACCACCATTCAGAATTGAAACGTTGCTTGTCTAGGTCTAAATAGCCAGGTACTTCCCCACCTTCCTCTTCCTCGTCTCCTTCCCTTCCCCACTTACCTTCAGCCTCATAACATACCCAATTGGGGATGCCATAGTCTCACTAGCTCCAGACGGGAGTAGTTGGGACTCTTGTGAGGTATTCACTATAAAAAAAAGTGCTGGATATATTTGATAACTAGCTGAAATCCCCGGTATTGCCCGGGCTTTACAAGGAGTTTTTCAAAATCAGACTTAGATAGTAATTTTCCTCTTATTTTTGACGTGAGGTGTGCAAAAGTTAATGAAGTTTTGTTCAAAATTTTGCTTTAAGAGGTGGGAAACAAGATAGGAAAAGTTTTTGAAAGTTTCATGTAGACAGTGACCTTTTTTGTTTTGATGGTCCAGTTTACAAAATTTTATCAAATCCGGAATAAAACTGTAGATTTCTAAGAAAAACAAAGTCACTCCGCCCACCTGGTACACTCTATATATGCGTAGAAGGCATATTTGTAGAAGATTTATATATATATATATATATAGAAAACTAGCTTCTGCCCGCATCTTCGTCCGCGTAGGATTAGTACTTCGAGTGATCGATTTTTTTTCCTAGGTACGTTTATGCCAAAATTATTAACCTATTTATTTAAAATATCTCTAATTCTTGATTCGATTCAAAGCAATAGGCGATTACTTCAAATAAATTAACTAATTTAAATATTTTCTAAAATACGATTTTGATTTGAGAATCATTGTTTTGCAAAATGCAATTCTCTTTTTGGACGTTTTCTAATTATTTGACATTATCTAACAATAATTATTATTTTCAATATATTTAAAATTAATAGCTAGCTTTATAAATTATAGCCTATGTGTTATTCTGATGTATGAGCTATTTTATTGTAAGGTTTCATTAAAATCCATTCATTAAATTTTGCGTGAAAGAGTAACAAACACACATACCTACATCCGTACAAACTTTCGCGTTTATAACATTAGTAAGATAAGATATCTGTTCGAACGTTATTCAACATAAGACAACGCCGTCATAATACAATATATTATATATTTTTGGGATGTTATGCCGTGATGCGCTACCCCCTGCTTTAGCCAACGTTTCGGACAGCGTTAAAATGCCCATCAGGGCAGATGAGTGATGACACTGTAACGCTGTCGGAAACGTTGGCTAAAGAAGGAGGTAAGAGGTAGCGCAACACTATAATACAACAATACCTCAAACATAAATAACAAAAATACTTTTGGCCGTGAAAATCTATCATATATTATGTATTGTCTTAGCTCTACGGTGAAAAATTATCTTTAGGCACTATTAAAATATAGGGATTCTGTTTACTTAATATTTGGTTCTTCTCGCTAGAAAATTTAGGATCTAATCCCTGATCTAGGCAGTAGGTAACATTTGTGAGGCCTTTCTTATTTTAAAGAATCTCCAGTGAACTTTGTCGGTTGAAAGCCTTAAAATGCCTTTAGTGCCCAACTGTTTCCGCCATCCCAGGCCAAAAGCAACCCTTGTACTTAATTAAAAATTCATCCCCTTCCGTGAATAGTCTCATGCTTGGTGCCCTTTTAACATTAATGTGGTTTTAAAAGATGCTTGAAAAGTTTTTTCCAAATACGTGTTCATATTGTTAGACTATGTAATTCTCCACAAACACTCCTACATGTTTAACTTAGCTTTTGATTGTAAAAATAAAGAACTTTATTTTGTAATCCAATTGTAATCTGATTGGGGGTTCATAGATTCAGTATAATACGGAATTTTACATCGACATTCTTCACGAAATTAACGAACCAAAGTAATGCGTACGATCACAAATTAATGCAAGAGTATTAAGACAATCTGCTAGGGTCGATACCATGACCTCTTATGTATTCCACAGTGACCAGACAAATCAACAAAATGGCACTTTACCACTGCTCTTTTAGGGAAAGGAAGGAGAGGATATATGATGGGTGGGTAGGAACCTGGGGGTCAATTGAGCTAGACCTTTTCACCTCTCCAGCCTAACTCTCTCGAACCCGATCGCCTTGCACCGCAGTGGGAGGGATGAATATCTTTTTCCTACCCAAAATTTTCTCTCCTTCATTTCCTCAAAATATCTTCCACCTAGCATCCCCAAGAATGATATATCTCTTGAGGGAATTTATTATCATCAGGACGACTTGTATTATAATGAATATAATATTATGTAAAAACAAACTAAAAATTATATTTTAAAACAATAAATTTCAGAGTGGAAGATACTCTCAGTATCGCCCTGGTGTGCTAGCATAGACGATCGATATGAAGTTACCGACCGATTGTCGGTAACTTCTCATCGTTCCCTAGGACAACTGCAGATCGCAAACTAGTAGGTGACAGTTCACAAAGACTAAGTGTTCTTAATATATTCGATATCAACTGTCGTTTGTACGTGGGAGATCTGCAGTTGTCCTAGGGAACGATGAGAAGTTACCGACAATCGGTCGGTAACTTCATATCGACCGACCATGCTAACCTGAGGCCCTAGCATGCTCGCTCTATAACGATCGATAGGAGATCTATCGGTAACTTCTCATCGTTCCCTAGCATGACTACAGATCGCCAACGAATAAGTGACAGTTCACAATGACTTTGTATCCTTTACATATTCGACATCAACTGTTGTTTGTACGTTAGCGATGTGCAGTTGTCCTAGGGAACGATGAGAAGTTACCGATAGTTATCCTATCGATCGCTATAGAGCGAGCGTGCTAGGGCCTCTGGTGTAAGACCACCATTCAGAATTGAAATGTTGCTTGAAATGGCTTTACCCGTGTTTAGTGACTAGATCTGAATAGCCAGGTACTCCCCCTACTTTCCCTCCCCACTTACCTTCAGCCTCACAACATACCCCAGTTGAAGATGCCATAGTTTCACTAGCTCCAGACGGGAGCAGTTGGGACTCTTGTGAAGTTTATACTATCAAAAAATTTATAAAAATACATATATAAACGATAATAAAAATAAAAATCTACTGAATTTTAAAATATATATTTTAAATAAAATAGGAATAAAAATATTAAAATAATATTAAAAAATCAAGATTGACGTATTCGTAAAAGTATATCTACCCATTTGAAGTCAAAACTTATCATGTTGATGAACTTAGATGAATATCATTTCGGTAAATATTCTGGAATTTAAAATTTTCAGCTCGCAACCCCTTTTTTTAACAAGATTAGGAGTTAATTTTTTCTGTCAACTTAAAAAAAATTGAAAGACAACTAGATATTCACAGATTTCGAATAACCTGACTACATTTGAATTCCTCACTACGATCATAATTATAAGGATCAAAATGTTACTTTTGCACTGATGGAGGACTTTAATTAAACTCACGACGCCTTGTGGGAAATCGACGCATTTGTTTACTCAGCTACTAACCGGCCATATTTTTGCAACAAATTATAACATAAAAAAGCGCTAAAATTTACACACAGGTAGTAAATACTTTTTGAATTAAATTAAATAGATCTTCAAGAGGAAACGTAAATACCTACGTAATTATGTTAATTTAAATTTGAAACTGAGGTTAATAGTTCGCACTTAAGTAAATCTTGTAGGTAAACATAGGCCTTGGAAACAATATGGAAAATAAACACGATTTTTATTTAAGGGAAAGGATTAAAAAGGGAACGCTTTGTCTGGAACGAAAGGAAATAAAGCCAGAAAGCGTAATTAAAATATTCAGTAGAAAGCTTTTCATTGCGAGTTGTTTGATTCCGTTAATTTACCCGGTTTTTAATTCAAATTCTAGATTCTTTCATTTTTATGACGTGGAAAATAGTTTGAAATGACCAGAGGATACTGTAAAACAAGTGTTCTACAAAACTTATTCCTCTGGTCCCCTATCCCATCGGAAGCGAGAAACAACTCAGTTCTTGTAAGTATTAAATCATTTCAGAATGTGGGGAGGTTTGTGCAGTCACGTAAACAATAAAGTACTAACTTACTGGAATTTAAATTATGAGGAACCAGTATCTTTCTCTAGTACGCAGCGATGAGATAGAAAACACATCTTCAAAATTCGCAGGACATCTCTTGGTGAATAATCACAACCCACATAACAACAAGGGACCTAAACCATTACATGTAGAAAGAAAAGGTCTTCGATTGAATGTACTCGAACAATTAGAAATCAATAAACGCACGAACGTACCTAATTTAACATTAATTAATAACGTAAAGAAAATAATCCATTCACCACTTCTAAGTATTTTCACAAAACCTAAACAATATTCATAGCAGTTAAGTCATTATTAAACAATTAAGGACACATTTACAAGTTTCAAAATACCCCATGGGGGAGAATCTATTACTTTCCCAAGAAATCGGTTTAACCGATAATAAATCAATTTACTCACTTTCTAATTGACATTTAAAAGCGTACAAATATCGTCGTCTAATTGTGGAACACCTCTGAAAATGGCATTGTAAGCCGAAACATCTGTCACAATAATAAAACTAAAACACTTGCAGAACTGAATATTAACATTATTAAATTTAATTTTTAAAAAATTAAATGGAGTTCTACGAATTAACACAAAAAAAAATAAATAGAGATGGAATGAGACGGGCTTCCATGATGAAGATATTCCTGGATTTGTCTATGCTTTTCCTCATGTACGCCACCCTGGATCTTATAAGGGTTGCAAAACTGGAAACGAACATACTAGAAGGTCTGCTACTGTTTGAATGAAATAAATCGATATTAAATTTTTAGTTCAAAAAATTTGATACAGGGAATAATCGATCTTTTTCATCGGAACCTCCCTGAACAGTTGCAAGCATTTCGAAATTTAATTCTCAGCCGCTGGTCAATTGGTCTTAAAGTACATAGTTAGGTTAGGTTAGGTTACGATTGGATAAAAAGTTATTTTTGGCCATATATTTCATCTTATTTATCACGCAGTAAAAGTTTATCGGCGCATATCACAATGTAGGTTCGTATAAAATAATATTATTGTCCAAACGACCTGCGATGGGAAACGAAACAACCGATGAAACCTATTAACATTTCTTCTGGCACGTCAGCCCTCATTTGCGTGAGATGTTGAATACAATTTGAAAGTTATTAAATAAACAGACAATTTATTCGATATAATAATGATCATGAATAATGTATAACCGGCAGTTGGTGAGATAATGCCGAGAAAATTAATATTCTTAACTTACAACAGACGAGAATTCATTTTTATGGTCTCCAAGCGGTGAGCAAATATGTTTTATTTTTATTTTTTTATTTTTAAAAATTTTTTAATTTTTTTATTTTTTTATTTAGTTTGTTTTTGGGGTGTTTTGCCGTGTTGCGCTACCTCCTTCTTTATCCGACGTTTCGGACAGCGTTGCAGTGTCCATCATCTGGGCAGATCCGGCAGATCCGACGATGTGTCGGATCTGCCCTGATGATGGACACTGCAACGCTATCCGAAACGGTGGCTAAAGAAGGAGGCAGCGCAACACGGCATAACACCCCAAAAACAAACAACGAAAACGCTTTTGGCCGTGAAAATCTAAAAACGTATCCAAACATTTACTGTGTTCAAGTTTAATTTGTAGAACTCCATTTTTACTTATTATTTTTTCTAACTACTAACTACTCGAGCGCTTTTCGTCCAATTTGGCACTATTTCCAAAACCATGGATTGCTTTGTTGCCAAAATATGACAAATATTCTCTAAATTCTGTTTTAAAATTAACGATTTAATAATATTTTTTTTATAAATCCTACGAATATATATGATGATAGACAAAATATAGGTTAATTCATTGGCTATATAGAACTAACTATATGCAGTTTTTACGTCTCCATATTCAAATTAGGAGGTATGATTTTTTTAAAGTGGGCGGAAAAATTTCCTTTTGGCAATCCGAGAGTTTTAAATTACTCTGCTGCTCCAGTGGTTAAGATGATAGACTTCGCTTTTCGGCCCATACAAAAAGGACGCCCGGGAAAAAACACTTTTCTACATCGAAAATTGCACAAAATGAATATATTTTTTTATACTGCCTTCTAGAGGGTGAAAACTATGTCGGTATGTTTTCTAATTTTCGATGCGTTTTGTATTAACGTAAACATTCACTGTCAAACATGTACGATTTATCAAAAAATAGTATTTAAGGAAAAAGTGCTGCTAACTCAACTCTCATAAAGAATTATAAAATTATAAAAAGCTACCGACGTAGCTTCTTCTTTCTAAAAATATATATATTTTTTAATTTCAATTTCGTGAAAGTTTCGGTGTAGAAAAGTGTATTCTCCATAAACCCCTTTTCGAGCGATTTCTGTAGGTAAATTTGAGCGTTGTCTCATTCGCACATTTCGCATTCGCATGTATTGTAAGTGTGCGTGAGCTTATTGTGAGCAGGACAGAATGACAGACGCGGGTGTTCCGCGTGTGGTTCAAAGTCTAGCCTCTTAAGTTTACTAATATGTATATGTATATTGATCGTCCAGATGATTAGCCAGACATCTCAATATACTAAGTTTTGAGTTATTGATGAAATCAATATTCGAATGGTCGCTTTTAATCAATTACTATTTACATGTGCCTGTATTTTACATATTATGTCAACAGGTGTTTAAATATTCGGCACTGAACATATTGTGATTTATGAATTAGAATCCAAGTTATGAGCTGTTTATTTAGTAATGATCCAGATGTTGTTAATAAAATATTATATTAGTTTCAATCGTTTCGAATAGTTTCAGTAAAATGGATTTAATTCGTTCGGCGTTCCCTTTCTATCTACCATTGACGGCAAGGCTGTCGACTCCCAATCCGAAGACCGCGGGTTCGAATCCGAAAAACACGCAAATAAATTTTATGTGATTAATTAGTGTTATTACACAATTAATTAATTAAAAATAATATATTGTATATTCGCGGCACGTTTTAGAGTGGAAGATCCTCTCAGTATCACCCTAGTGTAAGATCACCATTCAGAAATGAAACTTTGCTTAAAATGGCTTGAGCTGTGTTTAGCGACCAGATCTGAATAGCCAGATAGGTACTTCCTCACCTTCCTCTCTCCCATCTCGTTCCCCTCCCGACTACCTTCAGCCTTAAAACATATCCCAATTTTGGATACCATAACCTCACTGACTCCGGACGTATGAGTGGTTGGGAATCTTGTGCGGTATTCATATAAAAAGCTCCCCAATTTCTTTCCGTCTAAAAACAATCCCCCACGAGTATATCTGCAGCTAGTGGAACTCCTGTGTGATATTCAAAAAACTAAGATTACCTCATATTCTACATACATAGTTGTAACTATATGTTTTTACCCAATAACGGTCGAAATGCGTAGCAGAGTAAATTATTCAGCAGAACACAAAGAGAAGAAAGGAATCGAACAAAGGCACTGATTACATTTCTGAATAAGTGCCTTCGTAACATGGTTGGGAACCTTGCCACTTTCAGAAACATGATTAAGTCATTAAATACAAATGGATTCATAATTCGCAAACCCGAAAATACACTGGTGTAAGTCGAAAGTCAAAAACGGATGTTTGGGGTTAAATTTTCGAATAAAGAAGACTAATGTAAAATATTGAAAAACAAACAAGGATACAACTCTTTAAACAAACTTTAATAGTTGTCTAAGGTGGCAATATCTTACCTGGTCCAATACAGATGTAGATAGCTTAGAACGATTAATTAGAACTACGTTAACAATGTTTAATTGCCATCATCCAAATTCAGCTATAGAACGAATTAATTTACCTAGAAATTTAGGACGCAGAGGTATTGTCAAAATAACGTTAAGATTTTTTTCCACGGGAAAGCTAATAGCTCAGAAATGCTCAAAATAATTTGCAAGGCAGATATAAACATTACACCTTTAAATTTATACGACTCGAATGCAAATATTTTTATAAATACCAACCAGGAATTATTAGATTCCTGGTCAAATAAAATTATTTATACAAAACACTTCAATTATCTCAACCAAACGTATGTTGACCAACTTTCATCAAACAAATGGTTGAGTATTGGAGAGTTGAGCCTAGGAATAGAAGGATTTATGCTTGCCATTCATGACAGAGTCATTAATACAAAAAAATGTAGGAAGCATATAATCAAAAATACAAATCAAATTGATAATTTTAATAATTTATGTAGAAAATGTAGGAAAGATTTAACCCGGACATAAAGTCATAAAATAAAAGCTAATATTAAAAAAACGATTGTAATTTATAGGCGTAAATAAAAATATTTAAGAAAGCATATTTAAAATTTTAAAAAATTTCTCGATAAATGTCTTATATACATTTTAAAGAAAAATTTTCCTACCTATCTTGAACAGATTCTGATATATTAATTTTAATAAATAATTTTCTGAGCATACTTTACGACTTTTTTCTATGAAAGGAAGTTTGTACAATATCTTTGTCGGCTCGGCAAATGTACAGAGATTATCTTAAAAAATAGCATATATGGTAAGAACTTAAAAACTTAAATTGATCAAGGAATATATGTTATAAATTGGTAGAAACTCTGAATACAGGGTTCTTATGATACGATGATATTTTTTAAATTCTATACATTTAAATTCAAAACAAAGGCCAAACCTTTTAGTAAAAGAGTTAAATATAATTAAAAGAACAACAAATTATTCAATCGAAATGTTTTTTATGCCATAACACTATATAATATCAGAACTAGCTAGAAATCCAACATCTTTTCGAGGCCTTAATAGAAAATTTGTTACCAGACTAAAAATCGCAATGTCAGGGAAAATAATATCTGAATTTTATTAATTCTGGTTTAATTTGCTTAACAAAGTTTTGCTTAACATTTGGCAAAGTTGTAGCCAAAATGTGTATACAATATAAGTACGTACACAAAATTTAAGTAAATTAAGCATTATTTGAATTACTTAGATTATTAACATAGTACATTTTAATCTTAGAGGAAAATACCACAAATAAAACATGTTAGATACTAGTTTTAAACTGACGAGTCAACACGTCTGTGTAGAAAATTGTTTACTAAGAAGTTTTAGCATTAGCCATTTCGAAGGGAAAAAAAACTTTCAATGTATTGCTTTAAGTTTGGGCAATTCTCCGAACTCAGTAACAGATAACGTACTTAAATACCAACGGACAACTGAGACAACAAAGCAGTTTTATTTCTCTACTCGAAGTTAAGTCGCCGGGCGAGTTAACCCCATGTGCTTTTAAGTCACATTTATCGAAGTAGCAGTAGAAGCTGTGAAGTAACAGCATACCTATTCTTCAAATAACAGAGAGGTAAAATAGAGTGAAGTTGATTAGATACAAATTTCAAAAGATAATTAAATAATAAAATAGTTTTTTAACGAATCTACCCATTTCAATAAAGAAAAACATTTCTCGTGTTTGAATTGGGGAGTAGTGCCATTACAAAGGTAAGAGAAAAAATAAAAAAAGAAGAAAAAATTTGAGGTAACAAAATACATAAACTTATATAGGATGTTAACAAATATACATTGATAGTGGAATTGAGTATCATATCAGTTACTAAGTTGGATATACAGAAATAGATAAGTAAAAGTAAGAATATAGATGTAGTGAAATAAAATAATATTATTACATTTCAATTTATAGGTAGGTATTATATATAATTAACAAAGGTGTTAGGTACATGGATTTGATTAGTTAAGCTTTTGGGTTGTTTTTATTTATTTTTGCTTTACATTACATCAAGTACGATATTATTACAGGCCCTTGTATTATATGTACACGTATTCTGTTTCTGTTCTGTAAATAAAAATGCATTGCAAGCAATTATGCTTATTGATTTTGGACCAGTTGTTTCACAGAATTATAAGAATTCATCAAATTTCAAAGATAATTTTTAAGTTCTGTAAAGGTTCTATTCAAGTTCTGTTGCTATGTTATTATAGGCCTGATTGTTCGCATGACTGAAATTATTACAGAACTTTCAAGAACTTGAAAGATAATTTTGAACTTAATAATTTTGATGAATTGTTCAAATTCTGTGAAACAGCGGGTTCTTAATAATTAATTTGGATAATTGATATTATATTTAAGGAGACGAAATGGTTTTTCAAAAATGGTTTTTCATAAAAAAGCGTTTTTAATTGGCGCAATTTAACCCGAGGTTGTGCATCTTGTATCTACACACATTTCGATACTGAATTATTAATTTACTTGAAATTTAAAAAAAATCACACACACAAAAAAAAACATTGGCTTAAACTTATTGAATAATTCTTTTTTTCCCAGCATTAATGGGGTTTAAAACACAGATTTTAATCCTTTAACCGGTAAAATTGATATTAAAATGATGAGAATAAATTTTTTATTAGATAACATAATTAGCAACGTAATGTTTTTTATAATCTAAAAATGATGATTAAAATTCACTGTAAAAAAAAACCAAAATAATGTTTTTCATTACGTTATGTAGTTATTTAAAAAATAAATTGATTCTTGTAAGCACCGTTTATATATATTTTTGTTAATTCTAATTTTATCCTGACGAAGAAACCATTGGTTTTGAAACATGTTGATAATTTTTATTAAATAAGTAGTGTTCTACAAAGTGATTTGATTTCATTCAATGCATTTGGGTTGTGATAGGGAAAATCATCCTTCTACGTAAAGTCATTTAAATAACGTTGCGCATGGACTATTTGAAACGATAGTACCCCAACTCATAAGATTGTTGTAATAATTACTTAATATTAAATTTAGTTTAAAACTGATGATGACTTTAAGAGCCTTGTCTACTCCCGAGACGTCAATATGCAAAATAAATTCAATGATTTAATATAATATTCAGAAATACTAACTTCAGTTTCTATTTTTGTAATAAATTGTGTCCTACGAAATTATTAAAGTTTGGTATTTCAATATTTTATATTGCTGATAAATTGATTTGTAAATTATTTAACTTTTTAATTTCTTTATAAATTTGTATTATTGATATTTTATATATATTTTGTCTATTGTAGGTACATTGAATATTGAAATGTGCATTTCAGTAGAAAATTTGAATGGTTTTTTTCAATATTTCTTTAATTCATTTATCAGTCTTTGAATTGTTTTGAGTAGTTTTAAAATATTATTATATGTTCCTCCCCAGCCAATAATACCATATTGTAATATAGATTTATCAATTGCATAGTACACTCTTTTTAGGTTTCTAGTCTTATAAATATGTAAATACATTTACTTATTCTTTTGACAAGTTCATAATTTTGTTTTTTCCATTCAAAATGTTGATATATACACCAAGATATTTAATTTCAAAAGTTCGAATTTGTTCTGTTACATTTTAGTTGGTGTATTATGATTTTTGTTTCTTGTTTTAATTTAAATTTATAGATAGCGGTAAATTTTGTTTTTTCAGTATTTAATGAGAGGAGTTTTTTATCGAACCAATTTTTTAGTATATTAATTTAGAATCAGCATTTGTTAAGTTATTAACAGTATTCCAATCAGTACCTTCAATTATTATGACAGCGTGGTCTGCATAGGATATTATTTTTCCAATTAATCTTTGTATGATTATGTCATTTACATAGATGATAAACAGGAACGGTCCCAGGACTGTACCTTGAGGTATGCCGAAATACAATGAATTATTTCACAACGAAGAAGAACAATGCCAGAAGTACAATTGATTATGTGTATTAGACCCCGGCACCATCCATGGTTCTAAAGTTTCAACGTAACAGAAATCATCCCGTATTTAGGTAGGTACTTACCGTATTAATCTAAAAGAACAACCCTCTATCTTTATTGGGTATATACTGTATAAGTGTAGAGTACAGTATACACTGTATTTTAACGCCTGTGTCTGATGTATTTCTCGCATGTCATCTTGTCTGAAACATGATGAAGTACAGATATTAAGTGAATGGTGACCTTTAAGCGGGGTCTTTAGTTTTAATACGTTTCTATTGTTCATAAAAGATTCGTAGGTACATTAAAGACTAAATATATTATATAAAATTATTTATCATATAAACCATTTACCTATCCCCTTATCTTGTATATTTCTTACTCCTTATATGTTCTTGTTCGCAAATAGGTCGATATTAGTTTGAAACAAAATTTTATTTAAATTTATCACTGGAAACCTAGCAGGTAAATAAATAAAAAATTTATATTGGCTGATAATTAATTACATTGATAAAACAGTCACACATTCAATCAATTAGGTATTTTTAGTATTCTCACGTTTACGGAACGGCGACGATACAAATAAGGCAGTAAACGTACGTTCCTTGTGAAATAATGCTGCAGCCCCTTTGAACAGATTATATAATGGTGATACAAAAGATGAGACCCACAATTTAAGTATGTCTGTTCCTCCAAAAAACTACTTTTTATCTTTGGAGGAAACAGATGTACGTATATTGAATGTTTTATCTTAAAAAGTAAGCATTATAGTAACAAAATACAAAGATTAAACTAAAGTATGAAAAAAAAGAAAAGAAAAATACAACACGGGTACATATATAAATTTTTTTGTAAAGTACTTAAGAGCCATTGACCAGCGGCTAAAATAAAAGTTTAAAAATGCTTGCAACTGTACATGAAGTCTCCAATGAGAAAAATCGATAATTTTCCGTATCAATTTTTTAAAATTAAATATTTAACATCGAATTATTTCATTCAAAACTTGCTTTAATATATACTTACATTTAAGTAAGCAATAAAAATGCTCAAATTGACCGATGATAAATTATTAAATATCGTGTACTTCTTGTAAGTATTTTTTTATCATAAGTATTTATGCTTTTTCAATAATGTCAAAATAAGTGCGTAAAAAAAAATCTGAATTTTTTTTTAGTTTGTAAGAACATAAATAAATAGAAAAATTGAGGTATTTTCGTCACAAAACACGTTCTCGGATTTATTTTTAATGATTTTAATTGAACTAAAATTAAAATTCTGAAAAATATGTTTACTAGATTATGTATTGATTTATTTTGCTGTATGATATGATTATAATAAATTATAATACTTCGTTTGGAAATTGAACACATCTGCCAACGACCAACGGTATATAACCTTAGTATATTAAAAATTAACTTATTTTTCTAAATTTGTAAAGTGCGTTTACCAGATAAAATAACAATATTTTTATTTTTATTTTTAACTTTTTAAATTAAAGAGTTAAAAATAATCCTAGGGATACGTTTGCGCAGTGGATAGCACGTTGGCCCGGATTGCCAGAGGTCCTGGGTTCGAGTTCCAGATGTATCCGTATCTTTTTCTGATTTTTTTGTTTCGGATTTTTGATTGACTTTCGCTAATATTGTCTTCATTAATTAAAATATTAAAATAACAATCTTTCAAAATCAATTTATGTTTTTTTTTGTAAAAAAGAGTCAATACGTCTAGAATTTGATTTTAAAATGACTAATTTCCGAATTTCTTAAGAAGTGCTTTGAAAGTACAAAAATAACTTCGTGTAGTACGTACGTCATAAAAAATATTTTAAAAATCCCGGAAGAAAACTCTGTGTTGAAGAACATAAATATTCAAAGTATGTTTGATTACAATCGAACTGAGAAGCGCTGACAAACAGCTTTAATTAAGTAATGTGTATGTTGATATTCTTTCAATATTTATAGCATCATCAAAAACATATTTTTCACCAAGTAAATGCAGACGATTCATTATGGAATTTAATTCAGCGTTCGATCCAGAATTATGAAAATGAGATTTATGTCCAAATTTGGACCGCTTTTATTTTTCTGCGATTGATATCGGTCCAAAATTGGACCACATTTAACGAATCTACAAATATGGGATAGGCGGTGAAATATAGGTGAATTCATTAGCTTTTAACCGCAGTAAACTGTTAAGACGATAGACTTCGCTTTTCGGCCCATACAAAAAGGACGCCCGGGAAAAAATACTTTTCTACATCGAAAATTGCACAAAATGAATATATTTTTTTATACTGCCTTCTAGAGGGTGAAAAGTATGTCGGTATGTTTTCGAATTTTCGATGCGTTTCGTATTATGTAAACATTCACTGTCAAACATGTACGATTTATCAAAAAATATTATTTAAGGAAAAAGTGCTGCTAAATCAACTCTCATAAAGAATTATAAAATTATAAAAAGCTAGCGACGTAGGTTCTTCTTTCTAAAAAAATACGTATTTTTTTAAATTTCAATTTCGTGAAAGTTTCGGTGTAGAAAAGTGTATTCTCCATAAACCCCTTTTCGAGCGATTTCTGTAGGTAAATTTGAGCGTTGTCTCATTCGCACATTTCGCATTCGCATGTATTGTAAGCGTGCGTGAGCTTATTGTGAGCGGGACAGAATGACAAACGCGGGTGTTCCGCGTGTCGTTCAAAGTCTAGCCTCTTAATATGTTTCTGTATTAATATTTTGAGGAATGATATTAATTAAATTGAATGGCTAAATCAAAAACTAAACACCAATCGCTTGAGTGGATAAAATCAACTGATATATCTACCGGGTGTATGAATGTTGAGGAAGGAGAGAATCTATACTAGGACTGACCGGTCGCTGATTATTACCGATGATTAAAGATCATTAAATAATCATATTTGTTAGTTTTAGTTCATATAAAATTTACTTTGCTCTTAGTGGCTATGTGACATATTATTGTTATACACTTATGATGGCTTTGTATTAAAAATACTTTAAACATTGTAACACGATCCATATAATTGATACAAAACCATATTACGAAACCATCAACACAGACGTTGTCAGATAGACTATTAAGAATACAAACAGCAAAAAGTTTATTGCCTCTTGGAGAATAAACCAATCTGATTTCTTATTGTTTTTCTTCACATAAAATTTTTCATTACAACAAAGATGCGAAATAATATTTGGAAATTTTTGTCTAATTTTGTGTATTTACTAATAAATTTGCCAACAAGAGAACTAATTTCAATAAAAATACTTAGTTCGGATGTTTGTATACTCGTGTAATTCAATGACTCAAATACTAATTTGTTAAGAAATCAGACTATCCCGTAATTTTTCACCACTCGGCCATAAATCGGTGATTTTTATTTTTTTTTATTGACAAAAATTTTTGATACATACATTTACAGGTAGTTACATACATAATAACGTAAATGAAGAGAGTAACAAAACAAATCCCACAAATATAATTAATGTTTTCATAACTTGTTCCATATTGGAACGTGAATTTCATTATCGCCAATTTAATTAAAACCAATTATTAATTTTGAAACAATTATTTAGGACTTTCACTATATTTAGTGAATAGATTCGAAAAAATGTTCAATTTGAAAATTTCAATAATTTCATCATCAAAAACACTAATTTCGGTTGAACGTCTTTAATGAGTACCTTTCATTCAACGAACTCTAGTACTCGTATTTGAATTAAAGTGTTAATTTCAAAATTGGAACTGATTGTGAAAAGAGTTCTCGTAATTTTTCGTGAGATCGGAATAGTGTTTATATAAAACTAACGTAGACCCGTGAAAAATTACAGAATATTATAATTGAACGATGTGAGAAGTCGAAAGTATTATTTATAATATTGCCTTCCAAAAATTTTGTCAATTTTTAGACCATAAGAAACTTTTTGAATGAATACTGTTGATAAACTTGAAAAATTACGACTTCTGTAAAACATTTTAACTACAGAAATTCATATACAAAAACGGAAATATCGATGATTTAATTAAAATATAACTATTTTTTCCCACTTTATCAATTATTTTACACCAATCAGTTTTAATTTTGAAAATGACACAAGTTAATTGAATTGGAGTGTCAGAGCGAATAAAAACCAAAATTATTATTTTTAATAATGAGTATTTACATTTTCCTCACATAACAATTCGAATATCTACACCCTGCACAATGAGGTATATTATTATTTTCTTTGATGCTAGATTAGAAATTAATTCTCTTTACAAATAAGTATGTAATATTTTCTAACATTTAAAAAAAAATATTATGAAATCTAAATCAGGAATGTAACAAAATATTCGGAGTGGCACTTTATTTGAGATTTTTCCTCTGCAAATATTTGTTTGACTGTCTCACTGAGTCCCGCAGTACGTAGACAAAGCTATGTGTGTGTCTACTCAGTCTACTGTCTACACGCCTTATGTAGGTACTAATACAAACAATGTACGACCACGTCTACGCGAAGATAATGATACTACGTGGAACTACGTCAGTGTAGGTTGTGTAAAAAGGGTGTTATAAAAGTTATGGAACACGTAAAGCGAAATAAAATGAATGAAATGGAATCCATTCACATTTTGTAAATGATTTAGTCAATCGTATTTAAGGCTCGGTACTATGCGTTCAAAAATAAGAAGAAAGGGAGATATGTAAATTCGAATGTAAGAGGGAGTGCGCTAATATTAAAAACGGTGATAATTAAACAAAAATTGTAAAAATGTTTAATAAAATACGACTCGTTTAAAATAGAGCAAAAATCTCGTGGGAAATGTCTTAAACAGCATTTAAAGAAACAACGAATTTTTTCATAAATATGACGTATAAAATAAGAGAAAAAACGTAATTATTATAATTTTCGGAGCATAAATTGCTATTTTTTTCCATTGAGGAAATTTCATATACTTGTAATTACCGTTTCGGTTTGGCAAATTTTGATATTATCTTAAAAAATTAACATTTACGTTATAAAACGGTACAAATTTGGAATGCGGGAATTTTTTGTTCCCCACCACCCCACGTAGTTCGCTATATTTGGTGATTTAGCAGGGGTGCCCAGGTTCATCGCATGACGTGTGTCGGATCGGGAGAGGTCAGTTTGGACCCTCTGACCTCTCTAGGTGGTTTGTTTTTATTTATTTCGGTACAATAATTTAGATTTTACAATTTATTTTGTTATTGATGGCCTCACTGGGTGGCTTTCCCGTGCTGAGGCCCCTCTCGACCCTCTCTCGACCCATCGTCTTGCACCGCAGCGGGAGTGATAGATTCATATGTCCGTCACTACTGGACACACTGAACCCAAGATCCCTACCGGCCCCTCATACATACCTTTTTCCTTCCCAGAAATTCCTTTCCTTCCCTTCTTTAAAAAATACCCCCCACACAGCGTCTCCATACGGGATACAGGCTCTGAGGGAAATTGTTTTTCCCAGGGCCTCCTGCGTAAGTTAACGTAGAAAAATGTGGTTGGTTTTTTTACTTTATTGTCATACAAATTTGTATATTCTTTGTCTTTTACCGTCTTCTTCTTCTTCCTCGTCCTAACTCATTGCCTAGGTATGCTGTTGGGGTCGGCTCTTCTCGTTCTTAGGTTCTAGCTTCTTCGGTTCTGAGTATCGCTTTCATCCAGGACGGTTCTATGTAGGATTTTGGAGCATTGAGTCATCCAGGAGTTCTTTGGTCTACCTTTGGAAGACTGTCGAAGAAGCTCTATAGACATTGCCTGCTTCCCTGTGTGGTCTGGTGGTCTCCGTCTTATGTGCCCATACCATCTCAACTGTTGTTCCTCTAGCTTACTGTTTATGGCCGTGACACCCAGGCTACCACGAATTCGTGAACTTTTGATCTTATCTTTCAGTGATACTCCTGCCGTCCATCTAAGCAATCGCATTTCTGCTGATTCGAGTTGCCTAGAGTAGGAGTTCTACATGGTCCAGCATTCGGAGCCATACATTATCGCGGGTCTAACAACAGTCTGGTATATCTTTCCTTTAAGTTTTATTGGCATTTTCGTGTCGTACAAGATTCCTGTTACGGATCTAAATTTAATCCGTCTCACACTTATTCTATGGTTGACATCCGCTGCACATGTTTAACCCGTCAGCTGTTGAATTAATTCTGTGATGTTTACAAATACTTACACCCTCGATGTAGTAATTTTGTTTTTACACATACTTACAAAAACAAAATAATATAAAAACGACAATACATGCGATCAGCAGCTTATGGGTTAAACAAGTATGTCTTACTTTTGACAGTGGTTTATTCCAAAATCGAACCTTCGTAAACACCAGATATTGTTTGGTTTTGTAAGTACGAGTATGTCCACAGGTTGTGTAATATACAAAATGTATACATATAATGAAGTGATTGATATATCACAAAAATGATAATATCCTTGTATTATTTTCAAATACCAAATTTCGAGCTAAATAATTATCTGGGACACAATTTCAATAAAAATGTTAAAAAAACATACATATGTAAATGTATAGAAAGATGTATTCCTTTTCAACTCAGGTGTTTTAGTATTTTCACAGCTGTTAAAATTTGATGATAACACCGTTCAAGGACGCCCCGGAAAAAAAAAACACTTTTCTACATTGAAAATTACACGAAATGAATATATTTTTTTATATTGCCTTCTAGAAGGTGAAAGCTATGTTTCGTATTAACGTAAACATTACACTGTCAAACATGTATTATTTATCGGAAAATATTATTTAAGAAGAAAGTTCTGCTAACCCAATTCTCATATAGAATTACAAAATTATAAAAACATACCGACATAGCTTTTTCTTTTGAGAACATATTTTTGTTTTTAAATTACAATTTTGTCAAAGTTTGGGTGTAGAAAAATGTTTTCTCCCGAAACCCTTTTTCGAGCGATTTCTGTAGGTAAATATGAGAGTTTATGGCAGTTAAACTATTGTTATGTGCTTGAACTGCTATTAACCGAATATATAATAATTCCGCAATGGGTTGAACCAATGTCAATGTGTCCTCCTTGAGAGTCACAAGGAAGATAATGTGTTTTTATTTATGACAGCAGAATAACACTCATCTAAAACGATCCGTATTCTGTAAACTTCTGTAAGTTGCATGTACGAGAATAGAATTAAAAAAAAAGCACACAAGTTAAACCAAGTGCTTATCCTTTACCCTACGAAGTTCCAAAGTTCTTCTTTCAAGTAACAATATGGACATTATCAACTCCCTGTATGGTGTATGGGTGTCTCTAGAATAATCTGTACATTGGCAGTGAGTCTGTAGTTTTTCCAAGTGGCCAATATAGCTTTTAACCCCGGGGGTTGCGACCAGTCGAACCCCTGCCGGTATCTTACCCACTTCCCCCGCCACTCTTCGTAATACAACCTTCACAGAGGTAGGAAAATGTTTATTTGTCTTGTGATACAGCGTAGTCATTTTTCGGTAAAACATGATGCTTAGATATGTATTTGGTAGTGATAGGACAACTCGTTAATCACTCCTTTGAAAACTCGTAAGTGATGAAAAAATTAAAATTAACTAGGTTAAATAGGATAGGGGACATACATTAATTACAGTTTTGAAAAAATTTAGACCCCCCCGCTTGGTGAGATTAAGTGAAATTTAGTGGGACCTCCCCCCCCTCCGCGTGAGATTTTTTTTTGTGAAATGTTTTTCATAATAGCCATTTTTTCAGCGGGCAAAATAGGACACTTCAAAAGAAGTGTTTTTTTTTTTTAAATTATCTCTTTAATAATATATACACTTTTAAAGTTGACGTAAGATTTTTATTGACCCCTCCGCTCGGTATAATGAGTTTAGGTGAGATTTTACTGGACCCCCCTCCCTATTTTTTGTTCACGGAATTAAAGTATGCCCCCTTACGTTAGGTTAGGTTATTAGATTCGT
Source organism: Limnephilus auricula (assembly GCA_951813805.1). Taxonomy (NCBI): domain Eukaryota; kingdom Metazoa; phylum Arthropoda; class Insecta; order Trichoptera; family Limnephilidae; genus Limnephilus; species Limnephilus auricula. Next base: position 12,750,099 of record OX638409.1, on the reverse strand, counting down.
TCCCGGAGACCACAGCCAGGGACCGTCCATATGGTTTGTAAGGCTAGCTGCTTCTCTGTATTCCTTTGTTGTCCACAATCATGGGACGCGCACAGAAAATATGATTGATGGATGTGGTTTGAGATTATTTTCAAGGTAAACACTTGTGTTTATACTGATTGAGTTTATTGTATTGCAGTATAATTATTCTGATGAATAGCAATGATGATAGTTTAGATTCTTAGGCTTCTTAATGTGGAATAAATGTTCTAATAAGTGATTGAAAAAATAAAAATTAACTATGTTAAATAGCTTACGTTTGCTTAGGTTATTGGCTATTTTATTCATCATTTTTAATGACTTTTCATATGGGTATTGAAATGCCACGTTGTTGGGTTGTCATGGAACCGTATTCGATATTAAGTGCAGAGGTTGCGGGTTACATTCCCTCCACAGTGCAAAAATAAAGCGATGGTGCCAGTCTTGGTATTGTAAGATTGAAATTTAAACGTCGAGCGTTTCAAAGCTGCATTTTATTAATGTCTTCTAGCTTTTCTTATTTTTAGCAGGTAAATGGATATTCCAATGCGCCATATCCATTTTAATGGTGAAAATGACGGTGCAAGCTGAATCAAGCTGAAAACAGTTGGTTGCTCTAGAAATTTCATTTAAAAAAAACTATACAAATTTTGTGATGCAAAATCTTCCCAATGTTTTCTTAAAATATTAAAATAATAATAATAAAAATCAAATTTACAAAACCTATTGACAAAGGGTACTTTACTTATTACATATTTTACTTATTTTACTTATGACTTACTTTACTTATTACTTACTTTTCATATTACTTACTTTTCTTATTACTTACTTTACTTAATACACATTTTACTTATTACTTACTTTACTTAATACATATTTTACTTATTACTTACTTTACTTATTACTTACGTTACTTATTACTTACTTTACTTATTACATACTTTACTTATCACTTACTTTACCTGTTACTTGTTTTACTTATTACATACTTTACTTATTACTTACTTTACTTATTACATACTTTTATTACTTACTTTACTTTTGATTACTTACTTCTTACCCCATGTTTCCCAATATATACTACTAGGTATGTGATTAGTCAAGTCACTAGATAAATCACTAGGTATAGTGATTTATCGCCAAACACTTAACCTGCTTATAGATAAATTAAAACATTATGATTAACTTATTGAAGTTTAAACTTTATTGCATGGTATCTTATTCTATTTCAGTGTCACTTGCTATGTTCAAGGATTAAATTATAGATACTGTGTAAATCATCATTACACCAAAGAAATGTAGAGAAGTAAATGGAAAACTCCCGAAATCGAAAAATGTAATGACTTTTGTCGCATCTTATATAAAATTGGAAAGTTTCCCCGCCACTGTCCACCCCCCCATCAATAGTAGGTACACGATGAACCTTCTCCCCTCAGGGGGAGGTCAGTGACGGTGCGTGATTGTTTGGTGAGATTGGTCTCAAGGTGGCCCAAAGTGTTGGCCACTCCATTGCCTGAATATGGTTAACATCAATCACCGGGCTCCGTGGAATAAACCCTAGCCAATCAAGGCGTGAAAAAATGGATTGACAGGTGGTGACTTATGTTTTTGTTTATATCAATTTTTTTGCTTATATCAATGTTTTTACTATTAAACTTAGCTCCGTACATGAAAATCCATAGTTATGTCGTACTAGCTTCTGCCCACAACTTCGTCTGCGTAGGATTAGTACTTCAAGTAACGTATATTCTTTTCCTAGGTCATATCTACATTTATACCAAAATTCTTAACCTATTTATTTAAAATATCTATAATTCTTCATTTGATTCAAAGTATTAGGCGAGTACTTAAAATAAATTCACTAATTTAAATATTTTATAAAATAGAATTATGATTTCACAATCATTGTTTTGCAAAATGTCGTTCTCAAATTTTGACATTTTCTTTTAAACAATAATTATTCTTTCCAATATATTGAAAATAAATAGCTAGCTTTATAAATTATAGCCTATATGTTATTCTGAAGTATGAACTATGAATTATTGGAAAGTTTCATTAAAATCCATTCAGTAAACTTTGCGTGAAAGAGAAACAAACACACATACATACATACAAACTTTCGCATTTATAATATTAGTAATATAAGATTAGATTAGTAAGATTTAAAAATCAGATGTTAATTTTTTTATTTTAGTTTATCGATAAACGTTAAAAAAGTAATGTTAACCGTCCAACCATTATGTAAACATTAATACATTAAATAATAAGGGCCTCATAATAATAAACGTGTTTTAAATTTTACACAATTAACAAGCAATCATTAATGGATGGTAAAAGTAACGGAGCGAAAAAAAAAAAAAATAAGAAACAATAAAAACTTCTAGCCTCATTATACAAGACAAAAAGAAATCTTTAGTCTAAAAAGATTGAACAAATCAAAACACATAATTGTTTAATGTTTAAATACCAAATGTAGAGCTCAGTTCCTAATCAAATTCATAATGTACGTAATTAAGAATTTAAAAAAAAAACGTATGTAATAATAAATAAGCAAAGTGTACACTTAAATGTAAAATGTATGTTTTGTTCATATTAGACCACATGAAGTCGATCTATTTTAGGTTTAATTAGAGATAAGCAAAGTGTAAATTAAAATGTAAAAGTATGTATGTTTTGTTCATATTAGACCGCATGAAGCGAATCTATTTTAGGTTTAATTAGAGATAAGCAAAGTGTAAATTAAAATGTAAAAGTATGTATGTTTTGTTCATATTAGACCGCATGAAGCGAATCTATTTTAGGTTTAATTAGAGATAAGCAAAGTGTAAATTAAAATGTAAAAGTATGTACGTTTTGTTCATATTAGACCGCATGAAGCGAATCTATTTTAGGTTTAATTAGAGATAAGCAAAGTGTAAATTAAAATGTAAAAGTATGTATGTTTTGTTCATATTAGACCGCATGAAGCGAATCTATTTTAGGTTTAATTAGAGATAAGCAAAGTGTAAATTAAAATGTAAAAGTATGTATGTTTTGTTCATATTAGACCGCATGAAGCGAATCTATTTTAGGTTTAATTAGAGATAAGCAAAGTGTAAATTAAAATGTAAAAGTATGTATGTTTTATTCATATTAGGCCACATGAAGTGGATCTATTTTAAGTTTAATTAGAAATAAGCAAAGTGTAAATTAAAATGTAAAAGTTAGTATATTTTGTTCATATTAGGTAAATGAGTGTAAATTAAAATGTAATATTATGTATCCTTTGTTAATATTAGGTTTAATTAACGAATAAAAATAAAGTTTGATTTAGTGCAGTCAAGTTTCAAGAAATTTTACGATATTCTGAGGGCTATCGCGAAATACGTCTGGAATCTTGCCACTACGGTGGTTGTTATGTATGTAGTTGGCACAAACGCAGAAGGGTTTTAGGAATATAAGTTTCGGGATTTCTTAGTAGAGGTGTTGATATTGATTGTTGATGATGATTATTTTTATTTTTACAATTATTCTAGTTTTCTTCTGTTCGTATATCAAGGGGTAACTGAATTATTTTATTTTTTTAAAAACATATTGATGTTGTGCTATTGTACTTCGCACGAGTGGTACAGTTAGTTCACCACCAGAAATATTTCTTATGCTAATAGTTAATGGTGATATAATATTTTTATTAAAGAAATCTTTATGTAACTGAAGTAGTGCAAATTTGATTTTTAATGTTTTTTCATATTAACTCCACACAGGAGGCCCTGAGGAAAATAATTTCTCTCAGGGTTAAAATATTCTACGAAGATGCTGGGTGGAGATTTATTAAGAGTGACCAGCGGCTGAGAATAAAAGTTTAAAAATGCTTGCAACTGTACAGGGAGGTTCCAAAGATAAAGATCAATTATTCCTCGTATCAAATTTTTAAAATAAAAAAAATAATATCGATTTATTTCATTCAAAACTTGCTTTAATATATACCTACATTCAAGTAAGCAATAAAAAATCCTCAAAACACACGATGATAAATTATTCAATATCGTGTACTTCTTATAAGTATTTTTTGATCATAAGTATTTATGATTTTCCAATAATGTCTGAACAAAATAAGTGTGTAAATTTTTTTTAAATATTTGAAAAACTCGTTTGTAAGACCTTAAATAAAACTGAGGTATTTTTGTCTCAAAACACTTTCTAGGATTTATTTTTTAACCATTTTAATTTAACTAAAATTAAAATTCTAAGAACTTTGTTTACCAGATTATGTATTGATTTTTTTTGTATGATTATATGATTTGAAATTTGTGTTGTTTAATAGAATATATCGTTTGAAAATTGAACAAATCTGCCAACGACCTACGGTATAACCTAAGTATATTAAAACAAACTTAGTTTTTCAAAATTTTAAAACTGCGTGTACCAGATAAAATAACAATCTTTCAAAATCAATTTATGTTTTTTTGTAAAAAAGAGTCATTACGTCTAGAATTTGAATTTACCCTCTTAATTAAGAGACAATTAGAAACATACTTTTTTGGATGCGAGGTCCACTATTTACAGAATTATGTATTAATTAAAATAATTCAGAAATATTCAGAAAGACATCTTCATGGAAGTGTCTAATTAAAGTAGGAAGTTTGACTCATAAGCACACTTCTTACAAATTGAGAATTTATGTCGTGATGTGTGAACTTCTCCAGCATGAACTACATTAACCAGCGTTCAATTAATAATTACTTCAAACCTAATACTAAATAATAAACCCATTTACTTCAAACAAAATTAAACTGCTAAGTGTCACTGACAAGTTGATGTACTTGTAATTAAGTAATGCTTGTTAGTTCATTCAACTTCAAATAAATAACCACGAAAACATTTGTAACAAACACATTAAATAAGCTTAACACTACTAATCTTTCATATGGAATCTCTAAATGGAAATTTCACGTCTGATATTTCAAAAAGAACATTCAGTACGTAGCAATTTAAGTATGACCTCTTATAAAACATCAAATAGTATAAGTGAACCCATCAACATTAGGTTTACATTTATTATTAAAAAACAAATGTCACTACAGTCTACACATCTTAAACGAATAATTATCAAAAACCCGCTGTAAACAAATTAACTATTTTACGGGTATTTTCTTTCGTGAACTAATTACATGTTTTTAAAATAATTCATGTCTAACTTTCATGTAACCATCTTGTGAAATATCAAAACAAGAAAATAGTTTAAACCATCGATAAATTTCGAAAAAATCTTATATAAGGCGGAAAACATAAGAAACATATACAAAATAAAACAAATGAAAACAATATATTTCGCACTTTGGTCAATCAATAATAGAATATGGAATAATAGTTTGGGGAGGAGCAACAAACTCGGCTATCGAACACATAGAAATTGCGCAGAAAACGATCTTAAGGGCATTCTTAAAATATATTTAGAAACTTTTCACCGATAGATGGCGTTATTTTCAATATTGTCAGATAAACCCGTTTTAACGCGTTATGCTTTTTAATATTGAGATAAATTATTGGTTCGCGAATGTACAAAAAATATATTAATCTGTATAAATTATTTTTCGTGCATATACTTTTATAATTTTAGAGAACGGCAGAAAAACAATCAATTTTATTGTAAAACCAACACGTACAAAAGACAGAAAATTTTATTAGCAAATCAAAAGAAATGTTCGTAAATCGTGCATTTCGAATTTTGAATGTAATAAACACAAGGTCCAAAAGAGACGGATGATAAAAGGATTGTTGAATTCACTAAATTAAAACATCGCTCGGGGAGATTGATTGATTTATAAAAAGCGCGGGCCTGGTAACAAGGGCTTATGACGCTGTTGCTGGCGCTAGCTGGACCCTTTTTAAAGACCGCACGACTAACTACGCCATTTACGATCTTCGGACAATCGGGCTTCGCAAGCGATGCAGGTGTACATTCCTTCTTATTATCTCGGTGTTTTATTTGCATCTGAGATATATTTTGTGATAGTCAAAAAGTAAACATCTGTTCGTGTAGAAATCTACGCGGCGTTTACCGAAACCAAGGAAGTGGCTAGGATTGACAGACGGAGAAACAAATTTGTCGTGTGTTCAAGTCTGGGTAGGTGCATGGATCTCATAAAACATAATACTATGACGGGACAATATTTTTTATGGTGTCCGCCCGCCTACAATGTGCATACGAAGTCGCTTGTTCACATAAAAAAAAAACTTTTTGTATTTAAAAAAAAAAAAATCTTTCTAGAAACAATAAACGTGACATGTTAATAATAGGGTAGAAAGATGAGGACTGAATATAAATTTTTTATCGAACATACATCTTATATGTGGTGTCCGGAAACTAGTGCTAAAATAAACTGGTGAATCTACATCACATAGGTCACAGAGAACCCAAAAAACTTTTTTCGATCTGAGCACTTCGATTTTATTTTAACTTCGCAACTTTTCGGCAAGTAAACATTTAGAGCCTTGCCTACGCTTGGTGTACGAACACAAATTACGCGGTTTCGGCATTCTGGTGTGCTAGCACGGTCGCTCGATATGAAGTTACCGACCGATTGTCGGTAACTTCTCATCGTTCCCTAGGACAAGTGCAGATCTCAAACGTACAAACGACAGTTGATATCGAATATATTAAGGACACTTAGTCATTGTGAACTGTCACCTATTCGTTTGCGATCTGCAGTTGTCGTAGGGAACGATGAGAAGTTACCGATAGTTATCCTATCGATCGTTATAGAGCAAGCGTGCTAGGGCCTCTAGTTAGTCAGCGCTTGGGTATTTGAGTACTAATATAATTTTTGAGCAACTTTATGAACCATCCTATACCCAAGATGATTGAACAAGAAGAAGCATAATACATTAGTTGATACAATATATATATGAAATAAGGTAAATGCACGTGAGATATATAACTGACAACATAACGATACTAGAAGAAATGAGATTCTTGAGGTGTCTGTGTGCTAAATCCATATAGGTTATTATACAAGTGTCAAATAGGTGTTTGTATATTGTATCAGGAAATAAATATTATGGGGAAAGGATGCAAGGCCTTAGCCTTGTATTCTGAGATTCCACCTAATTTTTTTCATAGAATCTATGAAAAATATCGATGAGAACCGGCTTTCTATACGACAGAAACCCAAAGTGACCTGCGAAATATATCTAAATTTATCGGTTATGAGATACTAACATTATATTATCATGCTCTTGAGGTAATTTTTCACAAAAACGGCGCAATCAAATGAATCAATTATTTGAGAACGGTTAATTGGAATAATATAATATAGTAAATATGAGACAATGTATGAATGTAAATAATCGCTTTCTTCACATTCACTTTTAACTGTTCGAGTGTTGATCCATCCTTCATCCATAATTACTAAAAATTACATAATAAGTATCCAGAAAATTTTTGTGAAAAATTTCGTAATATACCTATACCTGAATAATTCGCCATGGTGCCGTTTCAACACGTTTTTTTACATTAGCTCCACACAGGAGGCCCTGAGGAAAAATATCCTATGGAAAAGGGAATATGTCATCTTTGAAGATGCTGTGTGGAGGGTCTTTTAAAGGAAAGGAAGGAGAGGAAGTCCTGGGAAGGAAATAGGTTTGAGGGGTGGGTAGGAACCTGGGGTATAATATGTCTAGGAGTGATGGACGTGTGAAGCCATCTCTCCCACTGCGGTGCAAGGCGATGGGTCCCGGCTGGAGTGATCAAAAGGTCTCCCTCAACCAGTCTCTCCCTATCCGGCTGCCACGCAGTTGGTAGGCAGACGCATTCGTCACCAAGTCCCGGACAAACCTAACCCCATGAACCCGGGCACCCCTGCTAAGTCACCAAACGTAGCGAACCACTTGGGGTGACCTGTGGTAGAAGTGTTGGTTGTACAATAAATGATTCCCGGGGCGGCGGTACCCATATTTGCCTCCCAAATTAAACGCTTTACACTCTAGGATTTACTTTCTTCCCGGAATATATGTGATTTTTATTTTTGATTATATTTTTGATTTCTTGTTGGCACAAAAAAGGTCACTTCAATTGTTTACATTTTTTAGGTAGATTTTAAAACCTCTCGAATTGGTGGCAGGTGGCAGTCAGATAATGTTATGTGAGAGTATGTAGGTAGCTACGCAGCTCGATCTATACATTTTATTGTTTAGTACAGTGTTCCGCAAACTTTTTATGTTCACGGTACACCTAACTAATCAAGAAATTTTAACGGTACACCAAAGAAAAAAAAACAAGGTAAATTTTGGATAGGATTGGCTAGGCTTATTACGAATAACGGCGAAATTTGAGGTAAAACGACGAAAGCTGCATGTCATCATAATTTAAAAAAACATCCCAGGTTTTGAATGGTTTGTTTGGCAAAGCAGGGTTTGTCTAGCCGGGTTTGTGTAATTATGATTGATATTTATCACATAACAGTGACAGAATGACCGCGAACTGTCACCGAATCGGTTCGAGAAGTGAATTTTAATTTTACGCAATTGATAATTAAAATGCATCTTTTTCCGCCGCCACCATGCCAAAAAGTTTCCATTTATAGTAATTACGCCATATCTAAAGTTTTTTTCTAAAAATTATTCGTAATAAGCGTGGCCACTCCGAACCAAAATTTACCAAAAACAATATTTTATTAATATTTATTATTAAAATCAATATAACATGAAAAGATGTTTAATGCGAAATGTGAGCCTGTTTAATTAACACGGACGATCAAAATTTGGAACAATCGTTGATAACGCTGCTCGCATCTCTTCGTCGATCGTCCTCAGGCGTTCTCTTTTTTTTACTTTATCGTAGTGAGAGTTGAAAACCCCAATTCGCATAAATAGGTCGTGGCAAATGGTAATAGAATTGCAATAGCTCGCTTTGACAGCAGTGGATACTCATTTTTTACGTGGAGCCAAAAATGTGCTAACTCTGTTTCAGAAAATTTTAATTTTAGTATCAGTTTTAAGCTCCATGAATTCTTCCTGCTCGTTTATTGGTAAATGTCCAAGGGAAATGCTTTCCGAAAATGGATTTCTTACCCAGTCCATAGGTTGCAGGTCACACTTAGGAAAATATGAGTTCATTTTTTCTGCTAACAGCTCCAAGTGTTTCACTATCAAAGCCTGCACTTTTTTTCTGAATCGGCAGCCATGACATTTGGTAACATTTCGTTACTACCATCGGTAGCGTGGCTGATCCATAGCACCAACTTAGCGCGAAAGCTTTCAATCTTGTCTGAAGACGTTAAAATGTTACAATTTCTTCCTTGAATTTTTTTGTTCAGCTCATTTAATTGAGCGAATATGTCCGCCAGATATGCAAGTTTTGCTACCCATTCTTCTGTTTTAAATAGAGAAGCAAAGTCTGAACCCTGGGTTTCTAGAAATGTCTGGGTCTCATTTTTCAGCTTGCTTTTTGCGCTTTGCTTGATGTATTGAAAGACGAACTCATGAGAGTTACCTGTTTCTTAGACTGGTCTTTCATACGTTGAAAGAAGGCTTTATCTTTGTGAGCCACCGATGGGTGTTTAGTTGTTAAATGTCGTGAAAGTTTACTGGGCACCATCGAATTATTAGCCAAAGTTTCTCCACAAACAAGACATTTTGGGATTGGGCACGATTCGTCACCGCAATATATAAAGCCATAACGCACATAGCTCTCATCGTATTTCCGATCAAAAAGCTTAGGTTTTTTCTTCGTTGACTCTGCTTCTTCTTGGGAATCATTAGTTTCACTTGACAAACTTGCGATACGTTTAACGAATTTATCCATTATATTATGGGATATTTTTTTGCAATTAAAAAAGTCAATTAAGTTCGCGACGACACAACCAAACACTAGCATTAACGAATGACTACTAAACAAGCGGGCGCAACGTCGCCGTCGTAATTCGTAATGTTATGTTGTCACGCGCATGCACCCCGATAGCTCTTGCGCAATCACGTGATAATGTAGCAATAGCACCCCACTTATGTAGTGTAGCACACGTGATAATGTAGCGTAGTGGCGTAGCACACGGCCACTTCGCAGCGATCGAGTCCCACCCATGCCACCTCCGGCCGCCGCGCCGCACAGAAAAATAAAGACCGATTTACAGAGCACTTTGTGAGAAGTGACGCGGGACTCGCGGCACACTTACAAATGGCCACGGCACACCAGTGTGCCGCGGAGCACACTTTGCGGAACACTGGTTTAGTACATCAAAATAACTAGGCGAGTCTATCTATAGTGATAGTTACATTTTCAAGAAAGTTCTAAATCATCAATGTCGTCCTTCTTATCATCATACCGTAAATTTTGCCCTTTTTTCTTAAAGCCTCTGTCGCAAATATTCCCTGCGCTCAGTGATACTGGAACATTTATAAAAAAGCAAAAATAGTATCAGAATAACAAATCATTCCATGAAGCTTGAGATTTTTACTACAACTAACTACATAGGTACTTCAACACCGTAGGAATGTGCTGAAAACGTTCTGGGAAATATATATCGGAACTGCTTACACAGAAGTATATCTCATTCTAATATATGGATAGGTCTGGAGTAGCGTGTAACTAACACTTACATAAATTCGATGAAAAATAATTACTTTTAAAAATGTAATTACTTCGTTATTATGAGTGATATAACAGTATAATTTGCGTTCGCTAGTATCTCATTGTTAGTATTATTTTTCAGCACTAGAATAAATAAAATATTATCTGTAGATTTCGAATGGGGCATGCAAACAGATTGTATGAGAATTGCCGCTTACGTTTCACCTTAAAGGTAATACTTAAAAATATTGACTTACTGATACAGACCAAATATTAAATTGTTGTGACGTACTAGACATACGCCAATTATACGTTAAAACACTACTAAACTACATTTTTGACCAAAAAACAAATTTCAACAAACACAAAATATCACTAACAGACCAGTTAGACGAGCGTACAAAGAAAACATAAAAACTCCGACGGTAAATACAAGCTTTGGACAAAGACACTACCACGCTATAAAAGCATTCAACAGTCTAGCACTCGAAAATAAAATTGAGGAAAACAAAAATAAATTCCGACACAAAACTACAAAATGGATTAAAGAATATAAAAGACAATATTACCAAAATCTCATAGCATAAAATAATAAAACATATACTTAACACACAAAACCAATATAAAACACGATCACCCACAAACACGCAACACATAATAGAAATATACCTATTTTAACCTAATATATCTTTAATTTTAAATCTCTGTTTTTAAGTTTAATTTATCTTAATCTTATGTTTTTCATATATTTTTAAATGTATTGTGTAAAATATTTTTGTAGATAAAATGGAGGCCTCAGTGAAGCCAACATTATTAAATAAAAAAAATTAAAAATTCCCTAAGGTGACATAGGCCCCAAGGAAAATTATTTCATCATGGCCGTGTGGAGCTAATTTTGATAATGATACTTAAATTCAAAGCAAATTGAGTTCAGTGATTGAAAATAAATAATTTCACGCGAGAATATTACACATTTCATATACCGACAACCGAAATTAGTATGTTTGTATGCTTTGATTAAACGATTTGGAAATCGGGAAGCAAATTTCTACAAAACAAGTAGACTAAAATACTAATCATCATCCAACGCTATATTTGAGGGAATTGTACATAAAAGGAAAGTTTACTTTTTAAGCATTTGATTTTAAATGTATTAGAGAAACTGCCTGAGGAAGACAGATCGGCATCGTTCAGTCATCAACGGTAATGAGATATACCAGTCATGCCTATAGCTTTTTCAACATAGAAAGGATTGCTGCTTTAAACAAACTCATTTATTTTCTAATCAAAACGGTGTGAAATCGAAAATATATTTACAAAACCAGCCGAACCGCTGGTGTTTTGTCAGAATGACTCCCGTCTCAATTCATCATAATTTTTGGTATGGTGCTTGTTTAAACTTCTATAGGATAATTTTAATAAAAAAACACTGGACTCGCTACTTTGAACTCTTTTTTTCACATAGATTCACGACATGATAAACACTTTTTTTATTGTAGCCCGGTTCCCCGATCTAACTTCAACTTTAGATCTTTATTTGCTTGCTAAAGTGAGAGAGAGATTTTCAATGGAAATCAGTGCTTTTATATAACACTTTACGTTGATACACGCTAAAGACAACACAATAACCTATAAGTGACATTAAAATACAGATTACTACATTATCGACGCAGTTTGCTTTCTACGGCTCATACTCTACTTAGTGAGTGTCTTTGTTTTGAATTTTGGTATTAAAAAAATCGTTCTCTCAAATTTATCACGTAAAAATTATAACTTGTGAAATTAAAACCATCTTAATAATAATAATAATAATTCCTATGGGAAAAACTAAACCCGTTCCTGTAAATCTGGTGAATTAAAAAAAGGATAATTTGTATAGCGCCGTTTATTATTAGTCTTGTTGTTTCTGACTCTCAATGGGGTTTTCTTTTGTTTTTTTGTTTTTGTTATGTTTATTTAGATATATGTACATTTTTTTCATACATCTAGTAAGAAAATATGATAATACAATTTAATAAATACAGTTTAAGAAATACAAATTAAAAAATACAATTTAAGAGATTAATTTAAAAAATACAGTTGACTACAATTTAAGAAATACAGTATAATATTGGTAATCAAATCAAAGATTGTTTTTAACATATATATTTTGATTTATTGTTAGAAAAGTACCAGGCGCATGGCTGCATTAGAAATGTATTTTCGCAATCAATTCAAAACAGTATATTTTTACTGCATATTTCTCGGAAGATCGAATGCAACTGACCTGATTTTAATAAGTGTAGGATGAGTGCAAAGGACACACATTGGCGCGTGTACGAGTATAGTTAGTTTTATGCTTTCTAGCATTGAAGGTCACGGTTTCAGAATAATAACAATTTTGGAAACCGATTTACCGATCAAAATTACTTTTATAATTGAATTATCCGCTGTTTATCCCCCCCCCCCCCTTCCCTGAGTGGCCCATGTAAGATCAGATTATTTTTTTGGCCTAATGAACAACTTGGGTTGGGCACCCCTGTGTTAAACTAAATTATTTAATAGAGGTATGGGGAAACACATGCATTACGTACTTAATCAACTCACAAATAATGCAGAAGAATGTTATTAAAAAACTTTTCAATTATAACCCAGATAGTCCCACAGAGACTATATTAGGAATTAAACCTTCTAAAAATAAGATCTTTGTACGAATTAATTAATAAGAACTTTGTACGAACACTTGCCTTTTAATCTACAAAATACAAATGGATACATAAAAAAATATTTATAAAAACGTAACAAATACATGAGCATTATACTAGACAAAATAATAAATTGTACACAAATGCTGTTAAGACTAAAAGTGGCAAGAGACACATTGGCCACGAGGGTGTTCAAATATATAATCTCCTTCCAGACACCCTAAAAACGGAGAAAAGTATTCATATTTATATAAGATATAAGACTGTTTGTTGACTTTAGGTTTTTAATGACAAATAAAACAATATGTTGCTCTGGAGTACAAAGAAACGACAATTAAAGTTTATATATCAGAAATTAAATTGTTTTTATAATATTTAAAATCACTTAAATGTCAGCCACATAAAGTAATGTGTAACCTAAGCAATGACATTTGAAAAACAATAGAATAAAATAAAATTCATAATTCAAATATAAAGGAATCCTAGATATTTCTAGGTAGGTACTTAAATACTAGGTAGGTAGGTAAATAAATGTAAAGGAATCCTAGACATTTCTAGGTAGATACCCTTAATCCTTTACATATATTTAAAAAAAAAACTATTTAACCATAAGTTGATAGAACAAAACTAATTTTACTACTTTGTACAATATACTTTTGTGAAATGTAAATTTCGTTTAACTTAATAATTTTTTTTTTTAAAGTTGAATAAAAGAAACAGCCATTTGAAATAATTAAATATTAATTAATAAAATATTTTTGGTGGCTATTTTATCGCTCGTCTGCTACGACTATTATACATGACCGGTCAGTGGTTGTGTGGGCATCGCGTTTGGGTCCCACCCAGGCGTTCCGTGTTCGATTCCTCGGCTGGCTAAGTCCTCCATCACAACACAAGCAACATCTTCCGCTTAGTGTGGTGGTAGTAGGAGATTTTCAAATGTTGTTGGAATGTCTGTCTTTCTTTAAAAAAAATAAAAATTCCATTTTGAAAATTAAAAATCATATAACTTATGTTTTCCGCAATACTCAGAAATATAATTTCAAATCAAGCATGTTTAATTATCATAAAACATGTTTTATAGTGCATTCTAAAACTAATTATAAATCACATATTTTTATTTCGTATATTTTATAAGTTACAGTTTTTTGTGATTTTATTCATCCATTTTAAAAATGTAGCAATAATTCAAATAATTACGACATATTATAGCACATTTTTTTCTCTGTGATTTCACAATTATTTATTAATTATAAATAAAATGTTGTAAATAAATCATTCCATAAATATTTAACAAAAAAAATCATTTTATAAATAAAACAACAAAAATCATTCTATAAAAATAACAACGAAAAAAAACATAATATAATATAACAGAACAAGGATTGCGATAATTGGATTTCTTAGTTGTAAAAATATTAAGTTAACTTAAAACAATACCTTTATCCAGTTAGCTTTTCCTGAAGAAAATAATACTTTGTAGAAGTCGGAATTAAACGCTAAGGGTGGAATTTGAGAAATCTGACTCTTTCAACCCTTACATTTTATATAAGGCTTTCTAGGGGTAAGTTTTTACTACCAAGCAATTAGCGTGAAATATATAATTAAATCCCTAGAAAGATGGCTTATTCTATCTACCTATCGAAATAATTTTAGCACTAAATGGTTTATTGTAATGAAATGAGTATTTGTAAAACTTCTTATTAAGTAACGCAAAATTGATAAAACCTTTCAAAATAATAATATATTTTTACGCATAACATGTTCCATTGTGGAAGATAACTTCAGTATCGTTCATGTGAAAGACCACCATTTGGAATCAAAATATTGCTTGAAATTATTGTAGCCGTCTTTAGTGATCAGTTCAGATTAGCCAGGTACTTCCGAATCTTCCGCCTTCTCATCTCCTTTCCTTTTCCACTTTGGGAGACGGGAATGGGTACTGCCGTACCGGGAACCATTTATTGGATAACCAACACCTCTGCCATAGGTCACCCCAAGTGGTTCGCTACGTTTGGTGACTTAGCAGAAGTGCCCGGGTTCATGGGGTGAGGTTTGTCTAGGTCTTGGCGGTGGATTGTGTGGACACACTGAACACCGAATTCCTACCCCTCCCTCATACCTTTTACCATCCCAGAACTCTCCTACCTTTCCTTAAAAAACCCTCCACACAGCACCCCCAAAGATGACATAGGCCCTTAGAGAAATTATTTGCCTCAGGGCCTCCTGTGTGGAGCTAAAGTAAAAAAAAAAAACGCCACTCAGGTGTAAAAATACACCCCGCATGAGGATGCCATAGTCATTGGCTCCTGATAATTGATGTTCGGAATCAGTTCTGACTTTGTTGATTTATTCATTAAAATTTGACGGCCGGCGCGGTCGAGTGATAAGGCTCTCGACTCCCAATCTCGTCTCCCAGTCACGGGTTCAAACCCGGCGTACGCGAATAAATTTTATTTGATTAATTTGTGTTTTTACACAAATAATTAAATAAAAACAATATATATTACGTTTGCGGCACGTTCCAGAGTGGGAATTACTCTCAGTATCGCCCTGGTGTAAGACCTCCATTTAGAAATGAAAAGTTGCTTGAAGTGGCTGTATCCGGGTTTGGTGACCAGATTTAAATAGCCAGGTTTTTCCCCACCTTCCTCTTCGCACCTCCTTCCCACCCCATTACCTTCAGCCTTACAACATACCCCAATTGTGGATGCCATAGTCTCACTGACTCCAGACGGAAACAGTTGGGATTCTTTTGCGGTATTCAAGTAAAAATATAATAATAACCCAACCCAAATAGAAGTTCCGCTTTACAGTGAATGTTGAGACCAATTCACTTAATTAATAAAAATAAGAATGTCTAAGAATGTCTGATGACCAAATTCCGAAGAAAATACTGAGTGCCATTCCAGAGGGTAGACGTCCAGTAGGCCGCCCCTGACACAGTTGGGCGAGGAAACTCCAAAAACTGTGCGAGGAGATGATGGGTCTGCCGTGGGCGGAGGCCGAACAATCGGCGCAAGACACGGACGTATGGAGGAGCCCTGTCGATGCAGTGGGTCCCCGACCCGAATAGAACAAGAGGAAGAAGAAGAAGAATAAAAATAATTGCGAAAGAATTACCTAGTTGTTACATACAATTGAATCACGTCAGATAAATGTGTAGATGGTAATACTTTGATTAATCCATATAAAACATACGGTGACCAGAATGTTCAATGGAAACTTTTTAAGTGTATGAATATTGAGTACAAACTTTTCATCAAATGTTAATTCCTCACATGATAATTAATCATGTCTTGAAGCGTTGAAAACTGATAATTGGGGTTTTTAACCTTAGGTTAGGTTAGATGTGATGAATTATCATGTGAGGAATTAACATTCGATGAAAAGTTTCTACTCAATATTCATACACTTAAAAATCATACACTCATTCGCCATGGAACCAAAACATACGTATATAACCTGGGGTGCTGGCATGGTCGGTCGATATGAAGTCACCGACTGATTGTCGGTAACTTTTCATCGTTCCATAGGACAACTGCAGATAGAAAACGAATAGGTGACAATTAATATAAGCAATAATTATTAGCCTGAAAAACTCATCCATATTGAAAAACCTCCCGAGAAAAGATACATGTCGCCGAAGGGACTCGAACCCGCACTCCTTCGATTGCCGGTCGAGAGCTCTACCATTAAGCTACCATTAAATAAACTTGGTTGTTTGCGGGTGAAAAAATGAAATAAGCGATAATTGTTGAATGAAACACTAGTACATATTGAATAATTTGGCGGTTAACCGATGAGGAGCCGTAGCTTAATGGTAAAGCTCTCTTCCGGCAATCGAAGGGGTGCGGGTTCGAGTCCCGTCGGCGACATGTATCTTTTCTCGGGAGGTTTTTCAATATGGATGAGTGTTTCAGGCTAATAATGATTGCTTATAATAATTGTTACCCTTTGTGCTATGCATAAAAAATCTAGTCCTAAACATTAGTTTATCAATTAAAAATATATATATATATTTTTTTTTCTTGTTTATTCCAGATCAGATGAATAGGTAACAGTTCACAATGACTAAGTGTCCTTAATATATTCGATATCAACTGTCGTTTGTACATTAGCAATCTGCAATTGTCCTAGGGAACGATGAGAAGTTACCGACAATCGGTCGGTAACTTCATAATTGACCATGCCAGCACACGTGATATTGTTATATAATCAGACAATATAATGGAATTCATTGATAAGGTTAATTAATCTTAAAGAGATATGCATCCATTGATAAATCAAACGTGAATGCTCATATTTCCAAAATAAGGAAATATTTATCTTTATACTTTAATTTTTTGTAGTAGTGAATTTCTAAGGGCGCGTACATCTGTCAAGTACATCATTCATCAGACTATCATTAGTTCCCCAACGGTGAATATTAATTAGACGAAAGATAGTTATGTTTCTAAAACAAAACCCTTTCGTCATATTTCCATGTCCTTTGAATGTTTTGTTAATGTTTCAATATGTTACCTTTAGTCCTATCTTTGTTGACAGGTCATACATTTGCTTGGCGCATGATGAAACCGCCAAGAGTTTGTTTGTTTGTTTGAATGTGGGTGGGATTCGCTTTATATCATTTACAATATAAATGTCTTATCTCCCAGGGGACGCGAATACGAATTAGAACTCTAAAGACAAAGTTAAAGTCATGATGAATCCCATCATTTAGTCTTCATTAATAACTGCTTCCTTGAGACATGTCACAAACTATTAATTAAAATGATCTTTCACTTAAAACCCCATTTGAGGTTAAAAGATATAATAATAATAAAAATAATAATAATGTTTTATTCCAGGATGTGGGGAGGATAGTGCAATCCCACACGTCCCATATAGTTATAAATACAGTTAAATTATAAATAAAGTAGAACAATTATAAGTAGGTACAAAGTTATAAATAGGCAATCAATTTCTGCATGGTCTTGAGTGAGCTCGGGCCCAGCGCTCACTCAGGAGTGGCGCTTGGTGCTGGAAGGCTGCGTTCACCACCGTGTGGTCGGAGGCCATTAGCCGCATCCTGGCTCCAGTGACCCGGTGTCTCATCAGGCCGGCGAATCCATTAAGAGGCTAGACTTTGAACGACACGCGCAACACCCGCGTCTGTCATTCTGTCCCGCTCACAATAAGCTAACGCACACTTACAATACATGAGAATGCGAAATGTGCGAATGAGACAACGCTCAAATTTACCTACAGAAATCGCTCGAAAAAGGGTTTATGGAGAATACACTTTTCTACACCGAAACTTTCACGAAATTGAAATTTTAAAAAATATATATTTTTTAGAAAGAAGAAGCTACGTCGGTAGCTTTTTATAATTTTATAATTCTTTATGAGAGTTGAGTTAGCAGCACTTTTTCCTTAAATAATATTTTTTGATAAATCGTACATGTTTGACAGTGAATGTTTACGTTAATACGAAACGCATCGAAAATTCGAAAACATACCGACATAGTTTTCACCCTTTAAAAGGCAGTATAAAAAATATATATTCATTTTGTGCAATTTTCGATGTAGAAAAGTGTTTTTTCCCGGGCGTCCTTTTTGTATGGGCCGAAAAGCGAAGTCTATCGTCTTAAGTCCTAGTTCCGTAAACATTGTTGAAGCGCTGCTGTATCTCCTGTATCCAAATATAATTATGCAGGCGTTATTATATTGGATCCGGAGTCGTTCCATTGAACTGATTCGGTATTGACACCATGTTTCACATGTATATAGGCTGGTACAAAATGCATTGAACAATGTCTTTTTAACATTATTGTTATATATGTGTGTACATCTTAATAAATTAAATTATGTATAATAAGAGGCGTGATTTTAAAGTAACACTGCCAGAATTACACACAGACGAATAATATACATACGGGAAAAATAGAATCCTAACCTAATTAACTTTAATTGTGTTTTTTTTTACATGAATATGGATAAATAATTATTATTTCGAAGTGTTTTTTTTTACAATAATTTGGATTATGTATAATAAGAGGCGCGATTTTTAAAGTAACACTGCCAGAATTATACACAAGCAAACGTCTATAATCTCTACAATTTTTGTCTGTATAGAATATCTTTTTTTGTGAAACTTCTTATATTTTTTTACCTATGTATCTAATTTTATTATATGCATTTATTGTTATATTATGTTGTAGATATATATGCTTTTGTTTTACATTTTTTTCACTGTATTATGCTTTCTTTATTGTTTTAATTTAGATTTTTTTTAAATAACTGTTGTACTCATCTATTTAACTAAAATGTAAAAGCCCATAAGGGCTTTTAATAAATAAATAAATAAAATAGAAACCTAACCTAACTTAACTTTACTTGTGTTTTTTTTACATGAATATGGATACATAACTATTATTGTTGTAAGTGTTTTTTTTAATTAGCTCCACATAGAAGACTCTGAAGGAAAAATGTCCTCAGGGCCGATGTCTTCTTTGGGAAGGGCTGTGTGAAGGGCACAAAAAGCTGTCCACAGAAGCAAAGCTAGCAGTCCAAAATGGAATACTGCTACTGAATAAAAGTACCTACCCTGATGTATGGCAGTGAAGCATGGAACTGGCAGAGAAAGGATGAAAGTAGACTGAATGCTGTAGAAATGAGATCCCTGAGGCATATGTGTGGTAAAACCATGTATGATCGTGTGAGGAATGTGGAGATCCGAAAAGAATGCAAGACTGATGTGAGCGTAATGAGTAAGATTAAGATAGGGACGCTTAGATGGTTTGGGCATGCTGAGCGAATGAATGAAGAAAGGATTGTAAAGAGAATTTATGACGCGAATATGAATGGTAGAAGAAGAAGAGGACACCCAAGGTAGACGTGGCACGATCAAGTGACTCAGATTCTTGAGTCGGGCCATGTCAAGAGTCAGAATAATACAAGAGTATGTATGAGAAGATGTATGAATGTATGAGACAAGGAGTGTGTGCCAAGACCGAATTGGCACCCCATGGACCCCGGTAGCCTTGGAAAGTCACCAAATGTAGCAAACCACTTGGGGTGACCTACGGCAGAGGTGTTGGTTATCTAATGAATGGTTCCAATTCCCGCCTCCCAGTGTTAATACGAACGTTATGTAAACTGTACAAAATAAGACATTAATCGCTACATTATATGGAACTTAGAGCGTCTTTAGTAGTTGTCCTTATTTGGTTGTCCTTTTACCATCTGCACAGTTAAGTGTGTAGGTTTAGAACTTCTTTAGTTGTTCTTTAACCATCTTAAATGGTTCCAATACCCGCTTCCCAGTGTTAATACGAACGTTATGTAAACTGTACAAAATAAGAAATTAATCGCAACATTATTTGGAACTTAGGGCGTCTTTAGTAGTTGTCCTTATTTGGTTGTCCTTTTACCATCTGCACAGTTAAGTGTGTAGGTTTAGAACTTCTTTAGTTGTTCTTTAACCACCTTAATCGCTTGGACACATAAGCTTGTTTTCACGATAATTTAATGTAGGTAGACATAGGAATGACGTATGTCCCGTACCTGAGTTATTAAATGGTTCCAATACCCGCTTCCCAGTGTTAATACGAACGTTATGTAAACTGTACAAAATAAGAAATTAATCGCAACATTATTTGGAACTTAGGGCGTCTTTAGTAGTTGTCCTTATTTGGTTGTCCTTTTACCATCTGCACAGTTAAGTGTGTAGGTTTAGAACTTCTTTAGTTGTTCTTTAACCACCTTAATCGCTTGGACACATAAGCTTGTTTTCACGATAATTTAACGTAGGTAGACATAGGAATGACGTATGTCCCTTACCTGAGTTATCAAATGGTTCCAATACCCGCTTCCCAGTGTTAATACGAACGTTATGTAAACTGTACAAAATAAGAAATTAATCGCAACATTATTTGGAACCTAGGGCGTCTTTAGTAGTTGTCCTTATTTGGTTGTCCTTTTACCATCTGCACAGTTAAGTGTGTAGGTTTAGAACTTCTTTAGTTGTTCTTTAACCATCTTAAATGGTTCCAATACCCGCTTCCCAGTGTTAATACGAACGTTATGTAAACTGTACAAAATAAGAAATTAATCGCAACATTATATGGAACGTAGGGCGTCTTTAGTAGTTGTCCTTATTTGGTTGTCCTTTTACCATCTGCACAGTTAAGTGTGTAGGTTTAGAACTTCTTTAGTTGTTCTTTAACCATCTTAAATGGTTCCAATACCCGCTTCCCAGTGTTAATACGAACTTTATGTAAACTGTACAAAATAAGAAATTAATCGCAACATTATATGGAACTTAGGGCGTCTTTAGTAGTTGTCCTTATTTGGTTGTCCTTTTACCATCTGCACAGTTAAGTGTGTAGGTTTAGAACTTCTTTAGTTGTTCTTTAACCATCTTAAATGGTTCCAATACCCGCTTCTCAGTGTTAATACGAACGTTTTGTAAACTGTACAAAATAAAAAAATTTATCGCAACATTATTTGGAACTTAGGGCGTATTTAGTAGTTGTCCTTATTTGGTTGTCCTTTTACCATCTGCACAGTTAAGTGTGTAGGTTTAGAACTTCTTTAGTTGTTCTTTAACCATCTTAATCGCTTGGATACATAAGCTTGTTTTCACGATAATTTAACGTAGGTAGACATAGGAATGACGTATGTCCCGTACCTGAGTTATTAAATGGTTCCAATACCCGCTTCCCAGTGTTAATACGAACGTTTTGTAAACTGTAAAAAATAAGAAATTTTTCACAACATTATTTGTAACTAACGAAACTTTTTTGCAAGATTTTTAAGTATTTTTGGAAGGGTTTTGGTGATTGAACCCCCGAAAGTTTCGCGGTATGAGCCGATGTATAATGTATATACAGTTTATTTTTAAATTGAGGGAAGCACTCAAAAATATATAATTTGTAATCGTCAGCTAAGAAAAAAGTAGGTAAGCACTAATGATTTTTCTGTAAATTATATAAGGTTAATAAAAAAATCTATGAGGTTTCCGGTGAACAAAGTTATTAGACTGTAAACTTTTAAGTTCTACCTATATGAAATACGGAATTATAGGTAACTGCACATTTTGGTACGTATTTCATACAATTTAAAAGATTACGATTTGAGATTTTTTGCCATTGGAAACCTTACGCATTTTCCTAACAAAGCATATAGAATTTATAGATAGTTTCAATACTTGAGTGAAGAGACTAGAAAGAAGTGTTCAGGGATATTTTTGTAAGAAAAATAAATCAGATAGTATTAAAATAATTAGGATTAATATAGTGCCGCTTTTGAAAAGGTCTCCTTAAGCGTTAAATTGGTTTTCAGAACTTTGGCTTCTCAATTTATTGAAGGAATTGAATCTCAAAGGAAATTGAGATATCTCTCCAATTTAATCAGTTTCCTTTCAATTTGGGAATACATTTTTTCAACTTTGCAAGACTCCAAATGAAAATAATTTGGCAGCGAAGAAACAAAATTACGTAGCGACTTTAGTAAAGTTATATCCTTTGACTGTCTGCACAGTTAAGTGTTTAGGTTAAGAGCTACTTTGGTTGTCCTTTTACCATCTGCACAGTCAAGTGTGTAGGTTGAGAGCTTCTTTAGTTGTCCTTTAACCTTCTGCAGAGTTATGTGTTTAGGGCGTCTTCAGTAGTTGTCCTTTGACCATATGCACAGTTAAGTGTTTAGGTTTAGAGCTTCTATGGTTGTCCTTTTACCATATGCACAGTTAAGTGTTTAGGTTAAGAGCTACTTTGGTTGTCATTTTAACATCTGCATAGTTAAGTGTTTAGGTTAAGAGCTACTTTGGTTGTCCTTTTACCATCTGCATAGTATAACATATTATATATATCAATAACATATTACAATCATTGTGACTGTGACTTTGGAAATCCCTTTACTTTTATACTCTTTTTTATTTTCTCTCTTCTTCTTCTTTTATATCTTTTCTTTACTCAATTCTGTTTCACGTATAATGTATGATATACATATATAAAAAAATTAAATATTATAAAATTATATATTTTCATTATCCTTACTACACATTTTAAAAATATATGTTGAATTGTTTTTCGCTGCTCCACCTTTTTTACACGAGCATTGCTCAAAAAAAAGGTGAAACACGATATTTAAAAAAATGTATTAAAAATATATATATACAATGTATAATAACTGTATTTGTAAAAAAAAAATAAAAAAAAATAGTTAAGTGTTTAGGTCTAGAGCTACTTAGGTTGTACTATTATCATCTGCACAGTGTTTAGGTTAAGAGCTGCTTTGGTTGTCATTTTAACATCTGCATAGTTAAGTGTTTAAGTTTAGAGCTATTTTGGTTGTCCTTTTACCATCTGCATAGTTAAGTGTTTAGGTTTAGAGCTTCTTGGTTGTCCTTTTACCATCTGCATAGTTAAGTGTTTAGTTCTAGAGCTACTTAGGTTGTACTATTATCATCTGCACAGTGTTTAGGTTAAGAGCTACTTTGGTTGTCATTTTAACATCTGCATAGTTAAGTGTTTAAGTTTAGAGCTATTTTGGTTGTCCTTTTACCATCTGCATAGTTAAGTGTTTAGGTTTAGAACTTCTTGGTTGTCCTTTTACCAGCTCAACAGTTAAGTGTTTAGGTTTATAGAGTCCTTGGTTGTCCTTTTACCATCTACGCAGTAAAGTGTTTAGGGCGTCTTTAGTAGTTGTCCTTTGACCATCTGCACAGTTAAGTGTTTAGGTTTAGAGCATCTTTCGTAGTCCTTTGACCGTCTGCACACCTAAATATTATGAGTCGGCGCGACGGTCATTTTTTAAAAAATAAGCATTATGAAAATATTTCTGGATATTTTCAAATATCTCTAAAGAACGTCTTTCAAATCCTGTTTTGTATTATATTTGTAGTTATAAAATATAATGTACTAGCGCGAAAAAAAGGATAATCAAAATTCTTAACAAATCAGTTCAAATTTTGAAAATTACAAAAATAATTTTCTGTTATAAATATTATATTAGTAGGTTGGTATGTTATTGGTTTTCTGTATTCTTTACATAGTCAGGTGCAATTTTAATAATGACACTTAAATTCAAATCGAATTTGAATTCATTAGGACGCACGAACAACCGAAATTATTACTTTTGACGATGATTTTAAACAAAACCCTACTTTTAAAACTACAACATAAATACTTACCAACTATGAGTCGGAAGTAGCAATTAATAAAAAAAACAATTTTGTTAAAATTGTACACAACAAAATCAATTTACATTTAAGGTAGCTTAATTATTGTGGTAGAACAAATAAATAAAACGACACAATGATAATAAAATGTATTAACACCGACATAAACCACTCAAACTAACTCCAACTCTTTTGTCGTATTGCGGTGAATCTGGTGAAAATTACAAAACCATGACTAAAAGTAATTCCGAAAATGACAATGGAAGAAAACCTAGTAAAAAAGGCTATAAAACGTCGAAGTTACGGCGCAGTCTTCCTTGTTAACCCCTTAAGAACACGCCATCTGCAGGGAATATCTTACCGCGTCACCCCTGTAATCAGTGGCGTACATCGGTCTATTTATTTTATTTATTTAAATACATGATTTATTGAAAGTACATACAGTTTATTGTGATATTTCACCATTCATGCTAGGGATGAACCTGCGTTATGGCGGGTGAATTTTACAGTTTGGGGATATACATTAATAAGTATTGGTTGATAATTTTCATTAATTAATATTGTGCACACAATTTTTCTACAATAAAAAAGTTATACGTAGTTAGATAGGATTACAAGAATAAGTTGAAGAAGTTAAAGAATTATTGGAAAAGAGAAATTTAAGGAATTATTAGTATATAAATCACAACAATCAAGATAGAAAATAAAGATTAATTATGTTTTGCCTGCTTTTAATACTGTACATCCAATTCTTCTATAAAAATAAAATTATTTATTTATCTATGATCAACGGTTAGGCTGTGTGCAGTTTTTTTTAGTTCGGTTATAAAATAATTGAATATTTTCAAATGATCGTTTTGGACCAACTAAATAAATGCGCTTAAAAATTTCTTCATCACCTAAAAAATTATTTTGATTAAAAATTTGTTGGTATTTTAATTTCATTTCATAGTTCGTTTTTATTCGTTATAGGAACACTCACCGCACACAATTCACCGCGGAAAGTTTACCGCACACAATAGATAAAATAAAATGTCTGGATATTTGTTTGAAAAGTTGTACGTATTTCATTAATAGTGACAAGTTAATTAATTCATGGTAATTACTTTACCAATAGAGACGTACAGGTGTAATAATACTTCAAGGGATCAAGTGTCGGAAGGACCAACTGGCAGGGAGATAAACTGTCTATGTGTGGGGGGCCAACTGTTGGGGATCAAAGAGTCGAACCTTATTATTTGTACTAAATTATTTCGGTATTTATTTATTAATTTTTTATTTATTAAAGTACATGATAAAACATTATAACATTTATATATATGATACATTAGATCACCAAACTAGGCGACTGACTGCCTGTTTCTTGGTGACCAATGGAATATACGTAGTTACTTTGTGAGGTCTAGTGTAAACATATGGATTAAGAAGGTATAAAAATACAATTCCATAATTCGGCAAATAATTTTTCCTGCAATGTGTGCAAATGCGGTGAACTTTCTGCGGGGAATTGTGTGTCATGAATTTACCTCGCGGTGAACGGTGGGCGGTGAATGTTCAACTTTTTAGCCTTATGGACTGCACGCCACTGAAAGTAATCAATATTTTTGAGATCAGACAAAGTATCGCCCTGTCACAAATTTACCACATCTTACAAGAGGTATTGAAGTGAAAAATTTAACCTCGATAAAAAAATAAAGTTCTAGACTTTAATGTGACTCTTAAACGAGTTTTATATTTTAAATATGGTAGCAATAATAAAAAAAATCATAATTGAATATAAAAATAAAGACTCTCCTTTCCATTTTGACGGCCTCTGTGGTCAAGGGATAATGTTCTCGACTATCAATCCGAAGGTCGCGGGTTCAAATCCTGGCGGGAGCAAATAAATTTTATTTTAATGAAACAAATTACTTTTTGTAAACCACTGTAATCTCATGTTATAATATCTACATGTTTCAAAACCGATGGTTTCTTCTTCAGGATAATAACATGAATAAGTAATTTTTTCATTTAATTAAAATGATGCCACAAAGTAATTTTGCAAAGATTGAAGAATTTTTTTTATTTTTTTATTTTTTACAAATACTTATCAAACGCGCCCCTAACATATGTATTTATACGGTTGACATTTGTCACGTGAGAGTCTTTCCAAGATACATATTCACTCCATCCTCTCCTCAAAAAGACCCTCCACACAGCATCTTCAAAGATGACATGGGCTTTGAGAGAAATTATTTTCTTCACAGCCTTCTGCGTGGAATTAATGTAAAAAAAGTAAAGACAAGGTATACATTCTTAGAGGTGAATTTATTTACCATTTATTATTAGAAAGGTTATAATATTAGATAATTTATTTTTTATTTTTTATAGAGAAACCTCACAAGTCTTAACTGCTCCATTCTGGAGCCAGTGAGACTATGGCATCCCCAATTGGAGTATGTTGTGAGGCTGAAGGTAAGTGAGGAAGGGAAGGAGATGAGGAAGAGGAAGGTGGGAAAGTACGAAAGTACTCCCGAGTTCCCCTTATACCATCCCTGCCTCCCCTTCCTCGTTTACAATACACATACTTCTTACAGCTGTCTGTGTGAGATGCATAGATTTCCCAAATTTACCCCTGCTATCCCCTACCGCTGCTATGTCTCATTTGCAATCCTTCCCTCGCTTCGGCATGTTCTATCCCCGCCCCCTTTCCCTTTGCCGCGCCCCCTTCCCCTCTTGCGTTCACCTTCCACCTTGCCCGCTTTCCCCCAGTCCCATGTCCCTCTTTCCCGCGACAGCACCACCTGTGATTCCCTCCCTCTTGCGTTCCCATTCCAGCTTCCCCCCTCCTGCGAACCCCCCTCCTTCGATATCCTTCCCCCTCCCAAAATTACCACCCCATCCCTCTTTCGCGCCCTGCCGTTAAAGTATATGAAATACTTACATTTTTCAAACAACTCGCAGGCCACTTATTGTAAGAATGTTATACAAATTTCATTACGCCAGAGCTCACTATCATATATTGAATCATTGGTGGGTGTGCACTTAATAACTTACTAAAGTTTCATTGCAATCGGGTGAATTCTTTAGGTACCGCGTAAGGGACAAACAAATTTACATTCGTTCGCAAGTTATAAATAACACACCGTGTAAAATTACGCCTTGATCTTGAAAACATGATTTAAATCTCACGTAATGCTACATTAATTTTACTTAGTATTCATATTTTCAATTTATCAACACTGAATCTCGAAATTAACAACATTATCAACAGGGCCATTATTTTAACACAAATTTAGCATCCTGAAACATGAAAATGTAGGAGAATTAGCCTTAATTATTCTAGTACTAATGGTATTAAAAATTCTGCTAAAGCGCTCGCCGAAGCTGTTTTTCTGTTCTGCCTTAGTTAAAGCTTTTAAATAAATCAGAAGGCAGCTGGCCTGTGAGGAAAACAGAAAAGAATGTCGTATAAATAATAGAATACATGGGTTTTAAATGTTACACAAGAAAACATGGGTTGATCGATGATGGTTGATGATACTATATCGCTGATGGATCTACATACTCGTAGTTCTAATTCTATATATCGGTAATTTCTAACTCTTTAACCACTCGAGCACTTTTGGCCACATTATGGCACTATTTACAAATACTCGGATTGCTTTATTGCCAAAATACGGCAAATTAATTTTTATTTATTATTAAAACGACTAAATTATTGTACATTCAAAATATAACCAAATAAATATTCTCTAGATTCTTTAAAATGTTTGTTTTCACGATAATTTAACGTAGGTAGACATAGGAATGACGTATGGCCCGTACCTGAGTTATTAAGGTTAAAGATTTAATTATATTTTTTTTATAAGTCCTACAAATATGTGATAATAAACAAAAGATAGGGGAATTCATCGGCTATATAGAACTATAATAATTTTGTATGTCTAAAAAGTTCCTCTAGCAATCAGAAAAAAAACATTTTAATCGCTCTGTCGCTCCAGCGGTTAACGGAAGTAAAAATAATACCGTGACATAATTTTTTAAAGGTTGATATTATATTATTTAAGAAAGCCTTATTTATATGATTAAATTCCACACAACAACCCAACTGCACAAATCTTCTTAGATTATGGCATTCCTTAGGTATTTGTGAAGTTCAAAGAAGTTGAGGGAAGGGGACGAGAAAGAGAAATTGTGGTTTTAGAATCACTTGAGGTAGCTTATGTCAGAGGTGTTGGTTACCGAAAAAATGCTTCTGGGGCGGCGGTACCCACGCCACAGTCATTGTTTCAAATTCTTTCGAAGTTCAAGTATAACGTGTTTGGGAAGAGCTACCCCTGATGATCTAATGTTACCTTCTAGATCTAGATCAGTGTTTCCTAAAGTGGTCCAGGTGGACTGGGGTCTACGTTGGCGTGATATAAAAATGGGGGTCCACAAGTTGTATGTGGGGGTCCACGAAAAATTAACTGGTTTCGATAGTAAAGAACCAAAATGTTGTCTTGGCTTTTCCTATCAATGTAGGCCAGTGGTTCCCAAAGTACAGTGGTCCGTATGGAGCCCCTGAAAAAAGTCAGGGGGTAGACACATTTTTATTAATGTGGAAGTTATTAGTTATTATAAATATGGATGCACAACTTTTTAGCAATTTATACCCCGCCCCCGAATGCATGTCGTTCGGAAAGGAATTCTGGCAGGATCACTACCCCGGGGTCCATGGGTTTGGAAGAGTTTGGGAACCACTGATCTAGAGAGATAGATAGGTGAATATTCACACCAGCTTACTTATTCATTTCTTCGCATTAATATCATTCCTTTCCTATCCATTTTAACTTGTTATTTTTCAGGTTTTTTTAAAAATAATATTTAGGTACATTATATATTTTTGTAAATTCATTTTAATATGAGTCATTAAACATCGAAATAAGCTCAACATTCTACAACCGCTTAGATACCTCATAAAATGAATACATAAATTGATCAATACGGCAAAGACACCTGGTATCTGGTTCAAAGGCAGATAACTAATTTATGGCTTAGGGATAAGTGATCAAACTTTCTCTTTGTGAAACACGGTATATGCAGAGAAATTGGAATAAATTGGATTGAATAAGGGCGCCATTTCTTAAACTATTTTATTTATTTAAATAATTTTTACTCAGATGACAGTATTTGATTAACTTTTCTGAAAGTATTTTCAACTCGTAAAAATGGACCTAAAATGTTAAGTTGAGCCATAGGAATAAAGGTCAAATGACGTCACATTATTGTCAACAAGGCCTAATGGAGTATCTACATATCAAATTACGAAGTCAGTGCTGGCGCTAAGGGAATCTCATAGTTCAAAATGTAAAATTATTTAATTAAAATTACTTTGTTTATTAATTTAATATGCCTGCCGTAAAACAATATCAGTGACAACGGGTAACAACAACAATCGCCGCAATATGCAAATTGTCGTTGCTCGATGGCACTGACTTGATCACGTGACATTACAAAGTCTGTGCTATAGACAGCCTTGCATGGCCAATCTAGGATGACGTCAGGGGCGTTATTTTCGTCTAAAGAATTTTGTCATTAAAAAAATATTACCTTTTGTACAGGTATCGCAACCTATCTTGAGTCGAACAAAGAACTTGCAGAAGTTGCATTGATTGCGTACATTGCGTTATTTAAATTTTGATTATCGTATACACACGTTGTCCTCTTTTCCCTCATAAAAATAATTAGGACGTAAAAAGACAAAGCCTTTTTGTTTAGGCATTATAATAATATATGTTTTGTTTTGTTTGTTCGAAAAAATAATTTAAAAAATTTTATGTTTCATAAATGGTTGTTGCACAGTCTTTGTTGATAATAGAAACACTAATATAATGTATTGTAGTCATGGAAATTCTCTCTTGAAAACTGTCGTCATGGAAATTGTTATTATGAAAAACAACATTCTCTTCATCTTTGCTGGATTTTGAGCACATATGCTTTTTGGATTGTGAATTATATTTCCGTAAGTAATAAGTGTAAAGGTTGTCTTTGGAACAATAATGTCAAGAATTGTGCTGATATTCTATACCGACAATCAAAGGTTAGTGTTTCTGTTTTTTCAATAGAAATTGTACAGACAGCCATTCTTCTGTGGTATACATTGTTCGCGCAAATAAATTCACAATTATATATTTTTAAGTATTACGCCTAGAGAGATCTGGGACTATTTACACGTCCCAGACTCACATATTATAATCCAGTGACGTGTGGCATGATTAACTACAATACTAAAGTTTGTAATGTTTGAGTCAAATCTAACTATATACACGACTTATGTGAATTACCATTCAATACAACATATGTTATAATGATCGGAATCGACGTTTGTTGTTATATTTTACTTTTTGTAATAATTTTCACATGTTTAACCTCCTCAGTATCATATTTAGATCGTCTTAAACCGTGTTTTAAGCTCATTTTGTGAATTTTCAGGGTGTTTTTTCTAAGAAAAAATACTTAATGACGTTCTCAAACAGACGAGAAAACAAATTCTTAGAACAAAGTGATGATAGGCCTCCTTTACTTACTAAGGTCACGCTCTCCTAATAGTATTGCTTAATAGTAATAAAATAAATTATTGGAGCTGTTTTTAACACTGAAAAATCATACAATGTAAATATAAAACTCTTTATCACCGGTTACAAATAAGATGTTTTATCTTTTTTTTTGTTCCTAAAAAAATTATTTGGTAAAGTTTCTTCCTCACATCATCATGAACCCCTGAAGTTTGGCGGTATGAGCGTGAATTGCGGTGTGTAATATTCCCGCATTTAGCCTGTCCCATACTGTCTTATCGTTAATTCCCTTTTCTTGTCACCATAGGTTAGGTTAGGTAGGTTAAGATAGGTTCCTAATCTAACCTATACCAACCCAACCCCTAGGAGGGGGGGATTGAAGAGTAGGATCGGTTAGGTTAGGGGGGGAGGAGGCGGGTAAATGGAAGGGTAGGTTAGGTTTCGTTAGGTGGAGGGGTCGGCAGAGAAATGGAAGGTTAGGTTAGGTTAGGTGGGGGTGGGGGAGGGGGGGGGGGGGGTAGGCGAGAAAATAAAAGGGTATACATTAAAGCATATACAGCAATATCGAGGTCTCAATTTGAATCTATACCCAAAAAAAGTGTTGATCTCGTGTATATTTCAAAATCCTTGATACGGCCGGATGCAATTTTTAATGTATACCCGAGCTCAACACTAAGGTATAGATTCCAAATACGCGGCAGCGCATATAATAAACAAACAAACATTGATTTTTATTATAAAATAATAGACGTAGAATTTATCTAGTCCGCCTCTTTCATAACCCTCAGATAATTTTAGGTAAGTAACTTATATTTTTATTTGACATAAGTTAATGTCGAATACTTGTCGGTAATGTACATTCGCCTGTCGTATCAGATTCCCATTAAAATCAAAGAGTTGGTCTACTCTCGCCTTCTGTTCGCCTGGTAACCCAATACCAATAATGGATTACTTGATGAAATGCCAAATACAAGCTGATTATATGAATAAAGTGTTTCATTCTCATTGTGAGGCATTTTTAAAATAGAAAAGTAACTTACGTAACTCAAAACTATTTATATTAAAATTTGATATTCTAGTTTTTTTTACAGGGTGCTAAGTGCAAAAACTGATAATATTGAAATCTCTGTCTCTACTGAAAATCATTTTTAGTAGTTTTCAATACGAAATGTTACGAACTGACATTTTGACGATCCGACGATTTAAAGATCTGTTGATCTGATGATCTGATGTTTTGATGATCTGATGATCTGACGATCTGATGATCTGATGATCTGGTGATCTGATGATCTGATGATCTGATGATCTGATGATCTGATGATCTGATGATCTGATGATCTGATGATCTGATGATCTGATGATCTGATGATCTGATGATCTGATGATCTGATGATCTGATGATCTGATGATCTGATGATCCGATGATCTGATGATCCGATGATCTGAAGATCCGATGATCCGATGATAAGATGATCTGATGATCTGATGATTTGATGATCCGATAATCTAATGATCCAATGATCTGATAATCTGAAGATCTGATGATCCGATGACCTAATGATCCGATGATCTAATGATCCGATGATCTAATGATCCGAAGATCTGATGATCCGACGATCTGATGATCTGATGATACGTTGATCTGATGATCCAATGTTTTGATGATCCGATGATCCGATGATCTGATGATCGGATTATCTAATGATCCGATGAAATGATGATCCGATGATACGATGATCTGATGATCCGATGATCCGATGATCTGGTGATCTGATTATCTAACGTTTTGAACACCAATTTCCTAATCATCCTTTTATCATGCCCCCATTTCTGCGTCGTAGAATTTCTTTCCTCGGGGATACTATAATCCCACTGATATCTGGCAGTTGAGATTCTTGAACAGCAACATAAAAAAATACACATCACAAAACCTGGGACAATTCTTTGTTTTTAGTAGTATTCAATCGATTTTATATTGTATTTAATACGTGCTTATAGAAACCTTTAATCAAAAACCTAATTTTTCACAAACTTAATAGATATACTTAACTTAATACATACTTAACTTAATATATACTTAACTTAATAAATACTTAACTTAATACATACTTAACTTAATACATACTTAACTTAATACATACTTAACTTAATACATACTTAACTTTACAGAATAAATAAAACAAACGAAATAATCTTCAGCTGATTTGGTAACAACAAAGTATATTCCTTCTATACCTTCCAACTACCAACACATTTAATATGCCAACTAGTTTTGCTGACAAATCTCCTTTCGTCCTCATTTCATTTCCCTAAACACATTTCCACGAGTTCCTCCCATTTATCTAGATCGAAGTAAGCTGTCTCTCTATATCTTTATTCTATATATTATTTCCTTTCATAGCATGGTCTCCTGGTACCGAATGACTAGATTCGTCGAATCATTGAATTGGATGAGAATCCAAAACTGACGGTGCGTAATTATTCAGAATATACCGATTGAAAACTTTAGAAAAATAAAATGAAGGGACGTGAAAATAAAACACATATTAGGACATAACAGTAACCGTGAAAGCTAAGTATGTGAAAAAAATGTTCACCTACAATAACTTATAAATTTATAGATAAAAACCCGCTTCCTTTTTTCATTGCATGCGGTTTTTTGGTGGGCATCGCCCAATTTAATAAAGTACCGTGATGGTATAGTTTTGCCCCTTTGTATGTACAACAGCAGTTATTAGAATGTGAGCAAAAATTAAGTACCTATTCAGTTTTCTATCCACATACAAACCATTTCGAAACCAAATCGGTTTGCGTGGTCTAAAATTTCAAGATTACCAGTTATAATAAATAAAGAAATTGTTTCACCCTGCGTGTCCTTTCCCATTCGTCCTCGTTCCTCTTCTGCCTCCTCTCCCCCCCTAGCGTTTCCTACCCCTCCCGTGTTTCCCTTTCACTTTTTCGCCGTTCCTTCTCCCCTCTCCTGCTGTCCCCCTTCTCGCAACCCCCAGTCGTCAAGCAATTCTATTCCACCTTCTCCGCCTTCACCCCTCCACCGTCCTCTCTCCCGCAAACTCCCCTCCATAATTCTCCTCTTCTATTTCCGGATCCCCTTCCCCCTCCCGCCTTTTTTCCCTGCCGCTAAACTCCATGAAATACACCCATGTTTCAAACAAATCGCTTGTGACCAATTGATTTTTTTTTCAAATTTCATAACGCCAGAGCTCACTATCCCGGGCATGCGCACCTCATACCCCTAAAGTTTCATCGCAATCAGATGAGCGGTATAGCGGCGTATAAACACTATTTTTTATGTATAACATAATTTTTTCCTTTATAGCCTCAGCCCAATTTTTTGAATTTTGTCAAAGCCAAAAAGAACCGATTCCAAAAATAGCCGTTTCCTTGGAAAAATAACATCGATCTTATCCAGTGGCAGAAAGGACACTGGGGAAAAAAACCGTGACAGGAATGTCAGCGTACATGAAGTCGGGATCATTTTTTATCATTTTGGACATACTTTTCGTTTCAATTTTTATATTGGATTTTGGAAAATGCAAGTTTTGGTTAGATTAATCTTTTTGATTTTGTTATCTGTGGTTTGGAAACTATATGTTTAAAAATATTTGATCTTTGAAATTTTATTTATCTGAAAAAAGCTTCTGGGAAAATCGGAAAATTAGTCCTAATTTTATTTGAATACATTTATCTCTTACATATTTTTAACCACCCACAGCGACCCTTACTGTCCAATATCCACTTATTTTTTAATGTTTTGAGTTGAAAAAATATCACCGGAGACAAAAGCGTCATCTACATATCTATTCCAAATAACCCCAGTAATCAATGGTTAAAGTAAGTAAGGTTCGTCTCCTAACATCTTGTATCAAATCTAGAAACACTTTAACCAAGATTGAAAAACTATAAGTAATATTTAAGTATGTACAGACCTAGGTGCGTAACGACTTTGATGAAAATTATCTGCTGAAATGTAAAATCGAAGTCCCGAACTTAGTTTTAGATTAAATTTCCTTCCGAGGTCCTTAGACTCATCTGTCATCGCGTCAGCCTCCTAACAAACGAGTAAAAGATCCCAGGAACTCATACTGAAGTTACGCAAGCCATTTAATATTAAATTTTGTGGAATTACTACGGAGTGAATGAATTACGCACCTTTACATTCGCTTTGCTAACCTGGTAGGTGGGATGAAACGACGAAGTTTATTCTAAGAAAATGTGGAATTTAAAGAATTTATAAAATTTATTAATACTAGCGCAGACCCGTTAAGATCATGGGATTTAATAATTGTCGGATTTATGAAGCCGAAAGTATTTATAAAAAAAAATATTTGTCTCGGGATCATTGCCTTTCAAAAGAAAAACAAACCTTTTGAATATTAGTAAACTTTAACTTAGGACATCTTTCCAAAGACAAGTAATATTTCATAGTTAATATTAATCTAAAAGAAATGCAGTACAATATAGTGGAACATATTCTCATTATTGCTTTCGTGTAAGACCACCATTCAGCTTTGAAACATTGCTTTAAATATCTTTAGCCGTATTTGGTGACCAAATCTGAATAGCCAGGAATTGCCCCACCCCACTACCTTCAGCCTCACAACATACCCCAATTGGAGATCCCGCACGGAGAAAAATGTTATTCTAAAATACGATCATTTTATTCGTAAAAACGGGACTGAAGTTCTTACGAAAAAATTAACAGTGTTTCAATTTGTATTGGCGGGAAAATGTAAGAATAATTTGTTGGTATACGTACGAAATTACGTACACCAACAAATTATTCTTACATTTTCCCGCCAATACACATTGAAACACTGTTAATTTTTTCGTAAGAACTTCAGTCCCGTTTTTACGAATAAAATGATCGTATTTTAGAATAACATTTTTCTCCGTGCGTAGTCTCACTGGCTCCAGACGGGAGCATTTTTGTAAAAAAAAATCATTTAAATAAAGTACTTTATTAACGCCAAACATGAGTGATTACAGTGCCACGTAGCGGTAAAAAAGCGAACTAACGATCATTTTCGATTTTTAAACAAACTGTAA
Organism: Limnephilus auricula; assembly: GCA_951813805.1. Taxonomy (NCBI): domain Eukaryota; kingdom Metazoa; phylum Arthropoda; class Insecta; order Trichoptera; family Limnephilidae; genus Limnephilus; species Limnephilus auricula. The sequence goes on along the minus strand of OX638409.1, from coordinate 12,714,081 downwards.
CATTTTATTTTGGACAATGATTGTTCTTGTTTTTACTAAAATACCATATTTTTGACAGTCAATTTGAAGGACAAAGCAAGGCTAGTTTTTTATTTACCGCATTGAATTTCTACGTTTTTCAGACACTTTCCCCCCTTCAAAAAATTTCCCAGTCAATATGTTTATCTAAATCACGGAAAAATGGTTTTCTGTAGGCAGTTCCAAACGTTCTTATGCCAGAACATTATACCATCTAGTATACTCTGAACGGAATATTTGTTATAAGAAAGCTGACAAAAGATTAACTTCCTTTACTTATAATATAATCATTGCCTTTTCCCACGGTCAAATTTTAAATTCGTGACGAAATCTACGGATGAGGCTCTTTTAAAAGAATACTCTTGACTAGAAGTCTGGAGGTGGGGGGTTTAAATCCCGACGGGCGACAGTAAATTTCATTTTTTTATAGAGAAACCTCACAAGAGTCCCAACTGCTCCCTTCTGGAGCCAGTGAGACTATGGCATCCCCAATTGGAGTATGTTGTGAGGCTGAAGATAAGTGGGGAAGGAAAGGAGATGGGGAAGAGGAAGGTGGGAAAGTACCTGTCGATTCAGATCTAGTCACTAAACACGGCTAAAGCTATTATTAAACAACGTTCAATTCTGAATGGTGGTCTTACACCAGGGCGATACTGAGGGTATCTTTTTAACTCTGGAACGTGCCGCAAATATAACATATATTATTGTTATAAATTAATTGTGAAAAAACACAAATTAATCAAATAAAAATTTTTTGCGCACGCCGGGTTCGAACCCGCGACCTTCCGAATGGGAGTCGAGTGTCTTACCACTCGACCACGGACGGTTGATTAATGTGTGGTTTTTCAAGTTTATAAATATATGGGATGTATATTTGCGGCACACTTCAGAGTGAAATTACTGTCAGTATGGCCCTGATGTAAGACCACCATTCAGAATTGAAAGGTTTAGCCGTGTTTGGTGACCATATCTGAATAGCCAGGTACTTCCACTTACCTCCAGCCTCACAACATATATTGTTTGGGCATGCCATAGTCTTACAGGCTGCAGGCGGTCGGGAGCAGTTGCTACTATTGTGCGATATTCACATAAAAAAAAGAAGTTAGAGAAGAAGAAGAGAAGAAAGTCACAAAGCACTCTTCTTAGGGTGAATTGCCTATTCCATAAAAAAAAAAAGAAGAGAAGAAGAAGTAGTGATAAAAAAGAGAACTGACGGACATTTACGATTTTTAAAGAAACTCTAATCATGGGTTGTTTAGAACGTGAAAATTAACTTAAAATATTTGGTGAATTAACTCTTTATTGTGGAAAATGATTGTTCTTGTTTTTACAAAAATACCATATTTTTCACAGTCAATTTGAATATTATACAATTTTAAAAAAAAACATGTACGAACCTATAGACAAACAACCGAAAAATTTATGAAAACTTTTTGGAAAAACGTGGACCTTTGGGGCTTTCTACCCAGGATCTTTAATTTTGCTATGGTGCACGGAGAAAAATGTTATTCGAAAAAACGATCATTTTAATAGTAAAAACGGTTAAAAACGGGACTAAAGTTCTTACGAACAAATTAACAGGGTTTCAATGTTTATTGGCGGGAACATATAAGAATAATTTCTTGGTATACGTAATTTCGTACGTATACCAACAAATTATTCTTACATTTTCCCGCCAATAAACATTGAAACACTGTTAATTTGTTCGTAGGAACTTCAGTCCCATTTTTAACCGTTTTTACTATTAAAATGATCGTTTTTTCGAATAACATTTTTCTCCATGTGATATTGACAGTACGCTAAACTTTGTTCCCATCCATTGTACTAACAGAGTTTGATATTCTCTCAGTGAAGCTGAGTTAGCAGGCTGTGTTAGGGACTACGGGATTCGGACAGACACTACTGCGTGATAAGATCCACTTACGGGATGTTTATCTGTTCGACTTAAAAGCTTTGGGGCTGTTCGATGTTACGGCGGCGATGCGCCCACTCCGCCCACTTTATGGCGTATCGCAGGACATTTTTATTTGGGAAACCGAATACGTCCTTATTATTTGTTCATGAAAGCTAATATCCACTGTATTAATTAAGCAAACAGAAAGATTTAATTTTGGGGTATTCTGTTAATGGTCCAGTAAAGATAATTTTTTCAAATGTAAAATCGTTGTTTTAATAATAACCATTGGGAGACACTTAGTTATTTTATGTACTAGGTATTCTGTTAATGGTCCAGTAAAGATAATTTTTTCAAATGTAAAATCGTTGTTTTAATAATAACCATTGGGAGACACTTAGTTATTTTATGTACTAGCTTCTGCCCGCGACTTCGTCTGCGTAGGATTAGTACTTCGAGTAATCTATTTTCTTTTCCTAGGTCCCATCTACGTTTGTACCAAAATTCTTAACCTTTGTATTTAAAATATCTATAATTCTTGATTCGATTCAAAGTATTGGGCGAGTACTTCAAATAAATTCACTAATTTAAATATTTTATAAAATAGAATTTTGGTTTTACAATCATTGTTTTTCAAAATGTCATTCTCAAATTATGACATTTTCTATTAAACAATTATTATTATTTGTAATACATAGAAAATAGCAAGCTTTGGGTATAAATTATAGCCTATATGTTATTCTGATGTATGAGCTATATTATTGTAAAGTTTCATTAAAGTCCATTCAGTGGTTTTTGCGTGAAAGAGTAACAAACATACATACATCCATACAAACTTTCGCGGTTATAATATTAGTAAGAAGATAAGTAGATATTGCAAATTTCTTTAGCAGACTTCACTTATAAGTTTGTTGTATTTTGTTATTCGGCCGTGTAGCCAAATTTTCTTTTTAGTTATATTTTCTGCACATATTATAAGTATGTCGTATTTTGATATTCGGCCGTATAGCCTCACCGCATGCTCCTTCGGGGATTTGGAATTATTTTTAGTAAAAAATATTTGTTTGACATGTTTACACTCAAGACATCTGCAGATATAAGTATATCGACTTTGGTTTTACGGGCGTATATTCTCTTTGCATCAACGGTCCGAGGGATAAATTAGCAGAGGGGTCAATTGTCGGCGGGCCAACTGTTGGCGGGCCAACTGTTAGCGGGCCAACTGTTGGCGGGCCAATAGTCGCCGGGTCCACTGTCGGGGCACCAATATTACGATAGATACATAAAAATAGTGATGTTTCTTTGGACAAAAAATTACATAATTCCTTGTTAGAAATGAAAAAAAAAGTTACATTAAAAACGTGGTTCTTAATTACGCAGGTGTGTATTTAATTATCTACTTACAAATCTTATGATTTCATAGAAAATTTCGGTTTTGATTTATGTATATAAGATAACTTATATTTAATTAGCATATAGACTCAATTGTTTTTAATGGAAGACCAGTATGAATTAATATGTACCATTCTTAAGTTAATAAAAAAAAAAAAAAAAAAAAATATAAAATGCTCGGTTTTGTTTTTGTTTTTAGTAAAATTTTCAGTAACCCGCAGACAAAATAATGCTATATTTTGCTTTAGTCAGAAGTACAATGGAATACGCGTCGCCAGTGTGGAACCCACAGTTCAAAATATACATAGATAGCATAGAACATATTCAAAACAAATTTATAAAATATCTTACTTTCAAATTCAACAATAACTTTGAATTTACATTTCAAACTTGGCAACAAAGGCGGGCACTAGCTGATTAACATTTATACACAGAATTTTAAATAACAAAATCGAATGTACTGAACTTCTATCCTTAATTAATTTTAATTTACTTGTAAGACGTACACGCCACACAGCACTATTCCACACTCTAAATTACAAAACAAATGCAGCAACTAATTCGCCGATTAACCGGGCTCTTCATACATTCAATAATGTTTGCCTAAACTCTAATATTGACATTTTCTCCGATTCGCTGCCCAAATGTAAAATGAGCATCATGTCAATGATATAACTGTTTTATGCGCATACATATCACTCCACAGATCACCACTTCTCACACATATACACACACTCACACACTACGCACATCACTTGGTAGTTACCAATTATACATTGCACTCAAGACATTACAAAGAAACATATCAAAGGTACCCAACATGAAATATTATTTTATATCTGTAAACTCTGTCATCACACTGCAATTAATCAATGTACTGTTTGTTTCTATAAAATAAATAAATAAAAGAAAATTTGTTTTTTGGACCATTGATTTACTGCTCACAGAACTACTGGTATTTTATACGAGCTTTAAAAACAAGCTTTTAAACCATAAATAAACATTTATTTATTGTTTGAAAAATTACGTCGCGCTATAACGCTGCGTTGTGATGTACTGAACACGTCGAAGCCGTTCAAATAGAAAATACGCGACGTTACGGCGCTTTAGTACTGACGCCTTGACGCCGCGATAAGTACGCCTCCAGTTTGACGGAGCCTTTAATATTGCCGTTGTAATGTGCACAGATATTAACACTTCAATTTAAAATGTTCACAGCACGCGTAATCAAGTTTTAGTTGTTACTAGGCGAAGATGCTAGTAGCGAAAAAAACAGAAATATTAAAACGTAATGATGATCTCTTACAATGACAATACGGTCATTCTGAGAGTTATTAGGTTCAATAAATCTTACTTAAATAGCTTCCCAGCTGTCGTTGGGGATATATCTAAATTAATAAAATTCAACCCCAAGCTAATTTTCTGTAGTATCTTTTGTCACATTACAAAAGAGAAATTATTTGTTCTTTTTTTCTGTACCGGAAAAATGTTCTAAGGAATCACTGGAGGCGATTTTCTCTACATTTTATATCGGTAAATTGATTGCAAATCCTAGGGCAACATTCTTTTACATGGAAATAACCCATAAAATATATTCGAAAGACAAAGACCATTGATTTATGTGCGTTTAGGGGTAATTTAAATAACATTCTAGAATTTAGGCTTTCTAGAATTTATTCTAGAAATTGTTTGCAATGGGAAAAATGTTTTCCGCCTTTTATTTTAGGCGACCATAAAATAGGAATCAGAAATTAATGGTTTCAAATAATGTGGTATTATTATTGATGATTTATTTATTTGTGCGTTTTAGCAATTTGACAGTAAAATATTTTTCATTTACATAATTTTTTTATTCATTGACGACAGGAGGCCCAGAGGAAAACGATTTCCCTCTGGCCCTATGTAATCTTTGGGGATGCTGTGTGGACTGTTTTTTAAATATAATAAAGCAAAGGACGTTTTGGGAAAAAAAGGGTATTTTTTATTGTTTTTATATTAACTCCATACAGGAGGTCCTGAGGAAAATAATTTCCCTCGGGGCCTATGTCATCTTTGAAGATGCTGCGTGAAGGGTCTTTTTGAGGAGAGGAAGGAGTGAAAATGGGTCTTGAAGAGCCCCATGTTGTAGGAAAGAGGAAACACAGAGGCCGGCAAATCGTTCCACAGCCGAGCTGTTGAACATAAGAACGAGTCGTAGAAGCTTCCCGTTCTCATGTGACAAATGTTAACCGTGTACATATGTTGGGCGGCGTTTGGCGTGTTTCACGATTATGCACCGGTGCGAGGGGATCTATGACGCTAGTTCCTCGGAGCATCTTCTATTGAAATACAGGTAGAACACTTAATCTCTTATGTTTAAGAAGTATCTACATATTTATTCTCTGCAATGTCTATTCTTAAGCTGAACATGAAATAATCCGAGACTTTTTTTTCTTAAAAAGACCCTCCACTCAGCAACCCCAAAGATGACATAGGACCTTACATAGGGATCCTCAGGGCCTTCTGTACGCCTAGGTGGGAACTGTGGCGATCTATCTTCGTACGATAGCACCTACTTGTGTATATCTATCTACACCGCCTAAATACATGTCCCGTACCATTCGGTACCAGCCGTTGCACCGAATACTTGCCGGCATTATTAACCAATTAATGGAAAGGTCTGGAGGTTTCTACAGCACACTCAGGGCCGTGTCCATATTGTCGAGAAAGTTCTCGTACGTACCGACCGTTCGCGGAGGTGGCAAGAACGGCTATATAAAGGATGCAGCAAGCCAAGTGGATTCATTAATTTCGCATTCATTGTGTCGTATCTACGAGTTCCGCTGTAGTAATTTTACGCTACTATAATAAATAAACAACTTGTTTATCAAACGTGTATTACTATTAAAATATTATAGAACACGCCAAGGTATCCATGACGATACCTCCACAGTGGTTACACCGACGTGAGTAAAATTAAATATATTTGACGTCCGTTCTTCGTGTATTAATATATCGTAACGACATGCCTACATCATCGACATCGACAGTTTCGGGGCCAGAGCTTAACCGGATAGCAGTTAAAATTCCGCCTTTTTGCCCTGATGATCCGGAGTTATGGTTCGCGATGGTGGAAAGGAGCTTTGAGGCTGCAGGAGTCACGGCCGACGCCACCAAATTTGGATACGTTCTTGGAGCCCTGGACCCCACCTACGCACAGGAAGTACGAGACATTATTGTCAAACCTCCTGATACCGGAGCCTACGCCCTCCTGAGAAGCGAGCTGACCAAACGTCTCAGTTCTACTCAGGAGCAAAAGACAAGAAGGCTTTTGGAGCACGAAGAGCGGGGAGACCGTAAACCCTCCCAGTTTCTCCGTCATCTGCGTACCCTCGCGGGAAGTGCCGTACCTGATGAAGTGCTGAGGACTCTGTGGATGGGCAGACTTCCCCGGAGCATGCAGGTTGTTCTGGCTACGCAACAACAGACCTCGCTGGATGAGGTAGCGAACCTGGCAGACGCCATTGATGACTACGCCGGCAGACCAGCAATCAATGCGGTCTCGAAGTCGACTCTCGAAGATAGCCTGATCAGCAGGTTTGAGAAAATGATGCTGCCATTGCAAGAGGAACTCACCACCCTAAGACGGGAGATAGCAACGCTGCGTTTAAAAGACCGACAGTCAAGGAGTACCAGTCCTCATTGGCGGAGAAATTCCTCCCGCTCCCGTTCCAGGAGTCGCCAATTCGAGGGCATGTGCTGGTACCACAGTACGTTTGGAGCTAGGGCGCGTTCATGTAATCAACCTTGCAACTTTGTCCAGGGAAACGCCCTGGGCTCACACTGATGGCGACCAGCACCAGCAGCCCGGCGCAAATAAGTCGCCTTTTCGTCACCGATCGGACAACTCGTACCCAATTTTTGGTGGATACGGGTGCGGACCTCTGTGTGTTTCCACGACGTCTAGTCCAAGGCCGTCCAACAAAGCAGACTTACGAACTGGCGGCCGCTAATGGCAGCACCATCGCGACCTACGGCAACCTAACGCTCACTCTTGACCTGGGTCTACGACGCGATTTCACTTGGAGCTTCGTCATCGCTGACGTCTCCAAGCCCATCATTGGAGCGGACTTCCTATCAAGATTCGACTTATTGGTAGATGTCCGCAACAGTCGACTGCTGGATCAAGTGACAAACCTTATAACTACAGGGAAGCGAAGCAGCAACAAGATTGCTTCCATCAAGACTGTCACAGGGACGTCCCCTTTCCACAAACTTTTAAAACAGTTCCCTGATATCACGCGCCCTGATGGCGCCATGAAGGAGGTACGCCACACTACCCTGCATCACATCAATACTACACCGGGCCCTCCAATTGCTGAGCGACCCCGCCGACTCGCACCTGATAAGCTCAAGCGGGCCAAGAAGGAATTTGAGACCATGGTCCGATTAGGAATCGCCCGACCTTCTGAGAGCTGCTGGGCATCGCCACTGCACATGGTCCCCAAGAAGAATGACCAATGGCGACCATGCGGTGATTATCGCGGTCTGAACGCCAGGACTATTCCAGACCGATATCCTGTCCGACACATTCAAGACTTTGCCCAGTCACTGAGAGGCACCAAGATCTTCTCTACTATAGATCTAGTGAGGGCTTACAACCAAGTTCCGGTAGCTCCCGAAGACATTCCGAAGACGGCCATATCAACGCCGTTCGGACTCTTCGAGTTCCCAGTCATGTCTTTCGGCCTCCGTAATGCAGCTCAGACATTTCAACGTTTCATAGATGAGGTCACCAGAGGACTGGACTTTTGCTACGCCTACATCGACGACATCCTGATCGCCTCGTCATCGGAAGAAGAGCACATGACTCACCTCAAAGCCTTGTTCCAGCGCCTACAGGAATATGGGGTGGTAATCAACGCTGGCAAATGTCACTTTGGTTTGCCAGAGGTTAAGTTCTTAGGGTACCTGGTGTCTAGTGAAGGCACTACACCCCTACCAGAAAAAGTCGAGGCTATAAGGAGTTACAACCGACCAGAAACTGTGAAAGATCTCCGTCGATTTCTGGGAGCTCTCAACTTCTATAGAAGGTTCCTGCCCAAAGCCGCAGAGACGCAAGCCCCGCTCAATGACTTCCTCAAAGGAAACCAGAAAGGCAAGCAGCCTGTACCCTGGACAACAGAGACTGTAGAAGCCTTCAACAAGTGCAAGGAAGCCCTTGCTCAGGCAACCCTACTCGCTCACCCTAAGTGTGGAGCTCCACTCTCCATCATCAGCGACGCCTCTGATACGACCGCTGGTGCCGTTATTCAACAGCTCATCAAAGGACATTGGGAACCGCTAGGATTCTTTTCCAAAAAGTTCAGTGCGGCTGAGCGGAAATACAGCGCTTATGACAGAGAACTCCTTGCCATCTACCTCGCCGTAAAGCATTTCAGACACATGGTAGAGGGTAGGACATTCACCATCTTTACGGATCACAAACCCATCACTTTCGCCTTCCAGCAAAAGGCCGACAAGTGCTCACCAAGGCAATTCCGACACCTCGATTATATCGGCCAGTTTACAACCGACATTCGTCACGTTGCGGGAAAGGACAACATTGTCGCAGATACCCTCTCCAGGGTCGAAACAGTTGACGCTCCCTTGGACTACGCAGCGCTGGCTGCCGATCAGGTGAACGATGCGGAGCTGCAAAAGTGTCTACAGGGAGGTTCTGACTTACAACTCAGAAAGGTGCGCATTCCCAGCACCAATACAGACCTCTACTGCGACGTATCACAGAATACGGCCAGACCTTTCGTCACAAAGAGGTTCCGACTTGCAGCATTTAATGCAGTCCATCAGCTGGCTCACCCTGGCATCAAGGCAACGGTCAAGCTCATAACTGAACGTTATGTCTGGCCGGCCATTAAAGCCGAGACAAGGAAACTCGCACGCAACTGCCTCCAGTGCCAACTAAGTAAAGTATCACGACACGTTTCAGCACCCCTAGGAACCTTTCCTAGGCCGACAGCCAGATTTGAGCATGTCCACATCGACATCATCATCATGCCCATGTCAGAAGGATGCCGATACTGCCTAACATGCGTAGACCGATTCACACGTTGGCCAGAGGCATTCCCTATCAGGGACCAAGAAGCAGAGACTGTGGCACGCGCATTCTATCAAGGGTGGATCACCAGGTTTGGTACTCCGCTCCGAATCACTACCGATCAAGGTAGACAGTTCGAGTCAAGGCTGTTCAGGCAATTGAGCTGCCTGGCAGGTATGACTCAAATTCACACCACTGCGTACCACCCTGCAGCAAACGGTATGGTAGAGCGGCTACACCGCCAGCTCAAAGCAGCAATAAAATGCCACCAAACAGACCGCTGGACGGAAGTACTTCCCACCGTTTTGATGGGAATCAGGGCAGCCTGGAGAGATGACCTCGATACCACTTCAGCCGAACTGGTATACGGCGAGCCACTCCGCATTCCTGGGGAATTCCTTGCTGCACGACCAGCAACCCTTGAATACACCGGCAACTTCCTAAAGGAACTACGGCAACACTTCAATAAACTCAGACCAGTTGAAGGTACTCGCCATGGTGATGGACATTATTTTGTCTTCAAGGACCTTCCTACAGCTACGTACGTCTTTCTGAGGGACGACTCCGTCAAGAGCCCGCTACAACAACCCTACAGTGGCCCTTATCAAGTCGTCCACAGGAATGAAAGAACCTACACCATCCTACGCAAAGGAGAGCAAGTAACCGTGACCATCGATCGCCTCAAACCAGCTTACATTGCTAAAGAGCCAGAGGAAACTGCATCTGAACCCAAACTTGCACTTCCTAGGCCGATTTTGATTCAAGATCGGACTCACACGACCACGCGTTCGGGAAGGCATGTTCGTTTTCCCGACCACTTCAAACTTTAACACCGCCAAATATGACATCATTCATCTTCACCGCCAGTTGACAGTGTCAAAACCTCCGCCCATCGTGCCATCGTGCCTGCCTTCCTTCGTCACCCTTTATTTTTATTTTTATTTTTATTTTTTTTTTCCCTCACGCTAATCGCTGGGAAGGGGGTCCTGTGGCGATCTATCTTCGTACGATAGCACCTACTTGTGTATATCTATCTACACCGCCTAAATACATGTCCCGTACCATTCGGTACCAGCCGTTGCACCGAATACTTGCCGGCATTATTAACCAATTAATGGAAAGGTCTGGAGGTTTCTACAGCACACTCAGGGCCGTGTCCATATTGTCGAGAAAGTTCTCGTACGTACCGACCGTTCGCGGAGGTGGCAAGAACGGCTATATAAAGGATGCAGCAAGCCAAGTGGATTCATTAATTTCGCATTCATTGTGTCGTATCTACGAGTTCCGCTGTAGTAATTTTACTCTACTATAATAAATAAACAACTTGTTTATCAAACGTGTATCACTATTAAAATATTATAGAACACGCCAAGGTATCCATGACGATACCTCCACAGAACCATACCCATTTTTTTACTCGTCTACTGGTATTATTTCGTGTTACAAAATTAAAACAGGAATATAAACGACAGAAATATTTGACTTCTTACCCCTTTAGAACTCCGCGTATTTTTGGTATTATCTGCGCGAGGAAAGTAGCGCCAAAGTTGTTTTTATTTTTTTTTTATGAATAATTTTACAAGAACGAAAAAAGTTAGTCAATCAATCGAGTCAAAAATAATCTTAGCCATAAAGGGGTATTTTTAAAAAGTTGTTTCTTATATAACTTCATATTTATATAATGAAAAAACAAATTATTTAGTACTTTGCGCTGGTATTTTTTGTAACGTAAATAATAATTTTATTTTAATTCCATTCTAGCTTTTCCTAGCTTTTCAGGTAGGAAAAGCTTCGATGTATCCATAAAATATTTACCGATTCGTAGTAAAGATAAATCTAAATGAGAAATACTTAAACAAAAAAATACGCAAAAAAAACTATTATTACTTTTCTTAGAACATGTTTTCATCTTACTAATAAATAAAATAGAAAAAGCTTATCAACGGCCTTGTCGCTAGACACGTTTCCCAAAAATAGTTTTTGCCTGTAGTCGGGACATCCATAAAACCCCGAAACACGTGCAAAAACGAACATTTGATATTCAGTGGAAGAAATATGAGCTGGGATATTTTCCCAACGATTTCCTAAAACCCAAATCACGCGTGAAGGATGACCGCTAGTGAAGATGATGCATGGACCGAATACACTTTACAAATAAACTGAGTAGGTAGCTTGGAGATGGGAATAGATAATCATAATATAATATTTAATAATAATAAAAAAAAGATTTCTTACACAATTACAAGTTTTAATATGTAAGAAATAATATCAAATAAATACATTACAAAAAATAGTTTATGAATATGTGTAAAAGAAAATTATTGAAATGTAGCAAATTCAAAAAAAAAATTGCAGGCAGTAGTGTTGATTTAGTCAATGTGGAGAGACTCTTTCAAGAATAGAAAGAATTTCCCTTTTGAATCTCTCCTCACCGACGTCAAATATATCAATCTCGGAGGAGATTTGGTTCAGGAGCAATATACTCCTTCCTACCGGGAGAACCATTGGCAGGTTTGTTCTACAGGCAGGAAGGTAGAATAATCTATGATGACGCTGTCTTAGATAGTCATCTGGAACATAGAGACTCACGCGCTCCAAAATAGCTGAGTTCACAATATCGCCTTGCAGCCGTCTGAATAGGTGGGTGGCGACATACCCCTCCCTTCTGAGCTGCAGGGAGTGAAGTCCCAGCATGCCCAGAAGAAAGGTAGTTGAGTAGAGCCATGGGTAGTGGCCGTACTCCCTCATGTAGAGAAAACTTTTTTTTGAACCCTCTCCAACAAGATGTATTAGAGGTGAGTAGAACATATATGCAGCGATTTTTTTAAATATTATAATACAATGGCAAACAAAATATTGAAAAAAATATATATTTGATTAACATGGAAAATATTAAATTTTTTAGAATATAATTCATTTACATACTAAATATTTTTATTGTAATACACTCACGTGCAAAATATTAATATTTTTATATTATAATACATTTACTTTTTTTTTTACATAAATTCCACACGAGGCCTTGAGGAATATAATTTCCTACAGAGCCTATGTCATCTTTGAAGATGCTGTGTAGAGGGTCTTTATGAGGAGAGGAAGGAGTGAAGAGACCCATGTTGTAGGAAGGAGGAAACACAGAGGACGGAAAATCGTTCCACAGCCGAGCTGCTCAGCTCAAAAAAGAGTCGTAAAAGCGACCCGTTCTCAAAATTTAAATAAGTTGACATTTAATGTCAACCGTTTATTTTTACGACATGCACCGGTGCCGAGGGGATCAATGACGCTAGTTTATCGGAGCATCTTCCATTGGAATTCCGGTAAAACAAGGGTAGCATTTCCAACCGAGGCATGTGCTCTAAAGATTCCAATCCTTTTGTTAAGACCGGAGAATCTATCAAACGGACCGCCTGTTTCTAAACATAGAAGCGGATTTTTGCAAAATATACATTTTTTATTTTATATAATAGGGCATTTACACGCGAAATATTTAAATTTTTATACGAAAATATATTTACAAGCAAATTATTAAAATGTTTATATCATAATATATTTACATGCGAAATATATTTTTTTATATTATGAAACATTTAAAAGCAAAATATTTTTTGAAAAAATTCTAAATATTTATTACACGACAGATTAATTATCTATTTACTGTAAAAGGGGGGAGGGAGGTAGGGAAGTGAAAGATGGGAAAACTTTAGGCTATTAAGATACGTTAATAGATTTTTTTTTCATTTAAAATATATGTGTTGTCACATCCCAAAATATTTGCTTCCTTTGATAATATTAAGACTTGGACATGAAAAACGTCTAAAGCCATTTCAAGCAATATTTCAATTCAGAATTCAACAAAAAATGAAGCAGTCTTTCACCAGGGCTTTAGTGAGAGTATCTACACATCATTCAAGTTTCATTCAAATTTTTATTGCAAGCAATCATCGAAAAATTATCAACACAATTGCCAAAAGAGTGAAAAAAGATTTCGGTGTTTGAATCTAAGCCTATAATCCACTCCAATAAAAATTAACCTAATTTATAATTTTCACATAAAAAAAACTCACGTGGATGCCTTTATCCATTGCGTTAACCGTAGACATAAATCATAATCAGATTTTCGCTTCGTATTTGAGACTATGTACGTAACTCATTTCACAGTGAATAGGTAAAACAATTCTTATTTATATTCCCGTAATATTATTCATTTATTATTATAATGATGAAGTGCTTTTTTAACCTACAATTTCACAAAATAAATGTAAGAATAAATAAGTACAAAACACAGAGAAAAGCGTAACCATTTCCTTGAATAAATAAAAATCGAGATAGATTCCTGAAACTGATTCTATTTCTAAAAATACAGTTTCTTCGCCAAAGGGGTGTACCCGAAATATTGAAGTAGGTTCCCCAAAATGAATATTACATGGAACAATGTTTGTAAAGTATCTCCGGAATATATTATTATCATGATGTACGAGGGTCAGTCAAAAACTGATGCCCCTATATTTTTCTACTTAAATAAAATTAGTTAAGTGAATATGTTGAATTTGGCGATATTCCTTCAACCTTCTTCTACAATTTACAGCACAAGTAACTTTCTGTGTCAACAAGTGGCAGCACTGCAGTCGCTTGCAGAGTGTCCGGCATTGATATTCGTATTATACAGCTTTCTGAGGTTGAATTCTTGAATGCAGAAGATGAAACGCCCATTCGTACTCATTCAAGACTGAAAAATGTATACGGCGATGCAACAGACGATGTCAGCACTGTAACGCCGTTCTTCCATGGAGCTACGTTCAAGCGACGCGATTGCCGCTCGTCTGTATTTTCCGTACTATTATTAGGGTCTGAAAACGCCGCCAGGCGCTGCACTAGCAAAATAGTATGACAGGTAGCGGTAGCGTCGCTTGTAAGTAGCTACGTGAACGATGGGCATTAGACTATGGGTTCATCGCTGTAACGAAGCTAAAGAACAATCACCGTTGGCTGAAAGCGGAGCGGCAGGCAGTTGACAGGAGTGACTCCACGCAACCTTCAGCGAGTCGATGACATCGTTCGTGGTGACCGCCGGATAACTACATATGAATTAAGATGCATTATCACACTGAACAAAGGCAGTGTTATGTGAAGCTCATCGTGAGATTCACTTTGAAAATGAGGAGGCCGTGAATACGTCCGTGCGTAAATGGCTTATGAAGCAGGACTGTGATTTTTACCACACTGGGTTACATGCCCTAGAGAAAGGATAGACCAAAACTGTGGAAATGGATGAAGATTTAATTGAAAAGTGACAAATTAATCGTCAATAGTGTGGTTTTCAACTAATTGTATTTTAATTTTTTGACAATTAAAAGGAGAAAAAAATTGAAGGCATTACTATTTGACTGATCCTCGTATAAAAAATCCTAGTATCATCGGATGATAAATCAAAATTGCTGTCAAAGATTTTTTGCTGTTATGTGTTTTGGTTAAGTTTTCTTGACGTTAATTTTAACTTTGGACCCAAAAAAAATTATATGACGATAAAGTATGAGAAACTAACCAATGGGTTGGGGTAGTTATGAAACTCGGAGAGAGTTTTTTTACTGAAATACGTTTGATAATAAAAAATATTTTTCTTGCGCTAAATTGTACCAACGTGTCCTTTAAAAACTTTTTTGTGAATACAACCAAAGAGTCCCAACTGCCCGGAGTCAGAGAGACTAGGCCAGCCCCGATTTGTGTTGCGAGATTGAAGAAAATGTCAGGAAAAGAAGAGGAAGGTTGGCTATACAGACATGTAAAAAAATTCATATAATTCCATTCCAAGCAGCGTTTTGATTCTGCATACGATATTTAACCGGGGAGATACTTCAAGGTTGGGAAGTGCCTGGCTTTTTAGATCTTGCAACAATATAATTTGTATTGTACATAAAAACTAATTCATTTGCACAATTGAAATAATTTTATTATGACCTAAAATACTTTTCAACTATAATTAAACATTTCTTTAAATTAGCTTCACACAAGACGCCCTGATGAAAATAATTTTCCTCAGTGCAGTTGTCACCTTTGGGGATGCTGTGTTAATGGTATTTTATGGGAAGGAAGGAGAGGAAGTTCTGGGAAGGAAAGAGGTTTGAGGTGTGGGTTGGAATCTTGTTAGTGTGTCAAGGAGTCACAGTTGTATGAATCCGTCCAAGACTGTATGAATCCAATCCGTGCACGGAGTTGGGTCGAGAGAGTCATAACTTTAACTCCTGTAATTGAATACTTGTGATTGATTGGATCGTAGTGAAGCTCTGTTTTTACTCGACCAGAATGAATTTCGTCTGTCCTTAAATTTAATGATTCAGTAAGATTCAAATGAAAAGTCGTAGGATACATTTCAACTTTCGTATCAGCATTTTTTTCATTATAATGGTAAATACCTTGCTGAAAAAAGTTTAAAAAAAGGATTGTCATTATTGAGATAATGACAATCCAACATTGTATAAATTCTTAATTAAATAAATAAAAAAGTTTAATAAAATACATGGTATATAATAACAAATCATAGTAGTCGTATTTGATAATAAAAAATTGTGGTAAAATATTGCAACCTTAAAAAAAAAATCTTTATGCAATGCCAAATACGTTTCTATTTAATAAACTAAAGGGTTCTCATAAGGTTCAACCCATTTGGGAGTAATAACCATATCATAAAAAATAATCATACAAATAAACACTCGAACTTCACATTCGTACTTATGGAGAGTGGAGAGAAAATTCAATATTATAGACAACGTTAAAGCGATAAGAGGCTTTGTGTAAGTTGTGCAAATAATATATTTCAAATGTCAACCATTGTAATAAATGTAGTGCCGGGTTCGATCCCCGCTAGGCTTAATGTATTTTTCTGGTTCTAATACGATTTTCTCTGTTCAAAGATATTGAAAAAAATATGATAAATGTTTGGCGGGAAAGCCACAAAACGGTTTAAGATATTTTTGCCAATATATCGATTTAAACACTAGTCGACTTGTGATAGGAATTGAGTTGACTGAATTTATTGCCTCGTATTGAATTCAAGTTTAGGGCAGTTTACGTACAGTTTGAATGTTTGATACAAATAAAGTTATAAGTAATTAATTATGAAACACACAATTTTATAATAATTTTTTTACAAGTTTACATTGTAGAAATTCATTTAAATTTTATATTTTATTTTTATATTAAATAATATTAGTTTGATAATGCCTTCCGATGGCGAAACAACTATCACGCATGGGTAATAATTATTACACAGCAGAAATTATTTACATAAACCCTTTAAAAAATAAATAAATTAATGTTATTTTTAAACTTTAAAAAATAAGTTATTGCACAAGAGTATACTATCCCAACTAGCTATACCCAGTGGATCTAGAAATATAATTAATAAGGTCAGGAAATTGGACAAGGGCAGGAGATTGGTACACGGAGAAAAACGTTATTCGAAAAAACGATAATTTTAATAGTAAAAACGGTTAAAAACGGGACTGAAGTTCTTACGAACAAATTAACAGTGTTTCAATGTTAATTGGCGGGAAAATGTAAGAAAAATTTGTTGGAATACGTACGAAATTACGTAGATATACCAACAAATTATTCTTACACGTTCCCGCCAATATACATTGAAACCCTGTTAATTTGTTCGTAAGAACTTCAGTTCCGTTTTTATCCTTTTTGCTATTAAAATTATCGTTTTTTTTTAATAACATTTTTCTCCGTGTAGTTAGTAAATACCTGGTTGTGCAGATTTTGTCACAGAACACTAAAATAGATTACTATATAAAGTAAAATTTTGCTTCTTAGTGGCTGTTTTTCACTAGTCTGTAGATTTTTATTATTATTTACAACCCGCCCCACTAAACGATGTCCGTTTTGAGATTTATGATTATTTTAATGATTTATGTGGAACTTTTGATGACACCTAGCAAAGATGGTGGTATATTACTGAGATTTATGTAGAGAAATTAAGTCTAAATAGAAGTCAATAAAATTTAATCAAAGAATTCCTGTGTTAACCATTTCAACTTTTCAGCATCTTGTACTATTTTACACTTAAATATACCCAGGAACCATTCAAAGAAGAGAGAGAAATTACCTGAGCGGAAGCACTTATCCAAAAAGCGGTTACCGATGAAAGGCGATAAAACCAAGTCAAATGGGAAATACTAGCGATGAATTTCAGCTCTGAAATATCTTCGTAACCAGGAAAATGTGTAATAAAATTACTTTTATTTTACTTTCAGTGATATAAAATAGTTAAATTAAAAAATTATTGACGACAAGCCACAGTGATGAATATGGGGATCCAAAAATGTTGCAAAGCAGATTTAAACGTAATCACGTAAAGAGATTATTGTCATTAAGATAGTGAATTCTTCATATTTATGATTTACTAGCTTCTGCCGGCTACTTCGTCTGCGTAGGATTCTCGAGTAATCTATTTTCTTTTCCTAGGTTTTATCTACGTTATTTATTTAAAATATCTATAATTAATTCTTGATTCGATTCAAGGTTTTTTTTTTTTTTTTTTTTTTTTTTTAATGAAAGACAAACATTCCCGGGTTACGAATAACCCAACAACATTTGAAAATCTCCTACTACCACCACACTAAGCGGAAGATGTTGCTTGTGTTGTGATGGAGGACTTAGCCAGCCGAGGAATCGAACACGGAACGCCTGGGTGGGACCCAAACGCAATGCCCACTCAACCACTGACTTAGGCGATTACTTCAAATAAATTCACTAATTTAAATATTTCCGTATTTCTAAAATAAAATTTTTATTTAACAATCATTGTTTTGCAAAATGTCATTCTCAAATTATTACATTTTCTATTAAAAAATAATTATTATTTTCAATATATTGAAAATTAATAGCTAGATTTATAAATTGTAGCCTATATGCTTTTCTGATAAATGAGCTACATTATTGTAAAGTTTCATTAAAATCCATTCAGTAAATTTTGCGTGAATGAGTAACAAACATACATACATCCATACAAACTTTCGCATTTATAATATTAGTAAGATAAATAAATTAAGTAGGTAAGTATTTTGGTTCATTCTTATAAATCTAACCATATAAGAGGAAATTTTTGTTTTATTATTATTATTTTATTATTATTTTAACGCCCATAGGGCTTTTACATACATAAAGCAATACATGTTTTGATTAATTACAGTGAAGAGTTAGAAGTGAATAAAATACAGGTAAGTAACAGAAAATATTAAGACACATAATATAGGTTAGATAAAATATGAGTTGACAAAATGTAGGTAATACAGAATATAAATGAAGTAAAAATAGAATGCCTGCCAATATCCTTCGAATCAACAATAATAGGTATTAATAAAAATGTATAAAATTGGTATTTACAATAGTTTATGAATTAAGTAGAAATAGTTCGCACATACACGACATTTAAAGTTTGCCAAATTCAAATTTTTGTCAAATACATCAATATTGTTTATATATTGGTTACCAAGACTATGTAATCGTTGTATTGGGGAACGCAATTTATAGTTAGAATGAGATGTGTGTATATAAACTGTTAATGTTTGTCTAGTAGTTCGTGTAGGTACATGTAGATTTATTAAATGCAAGAGTTCACAGAAATCAAATTTAGAGTTTAATAATTTTAATAAAAAGGTTAGGTCGGTTATTTTTTGTCTGTTTTCTAAAGTTGGAATATTTAAAATATTCATTAATGATAGGTAATTTATGTGCTCTAAAGGGATGTTAAGTTTAAAATTTACAAATCTTAGAAATTTTCTTTGAATTCTTTCAATATTATGGATATGAATTTTGTAGAAGGGTGACCAGACTATTGAGTTATGTTCGATTAGGCTTCTAACCATGGATATGTACAACAATTTTACGAGGATTAAGTGGAGGATTATAAAAATACATTACAGTTAAAAAAAAATTACTTATTTTTTTGGGCGCGAGGTCTATTGTTCACACAACTATTTAGTATTTATTCCGCCTTAGAACTTAAGAATTTCAAAGGGAACCTCTGTACAGCGATATCAAATAATTTTGGTTGAATGAAGGAAATTAACCAAAGTAATTGTGTGTTAAAAGCATTATAGGGATTACAATCACCATTTATGAAGTTACAAAACCACAAAGATATTAAAATTTTCAGCTTCGTAAACGTCTAATTATAGTGCTGTTAGAATTTCGTATGGCGTAGTATATTGTATTAATGAAGATATTAAAACTTAGAAGTAAACGTAATTAGTTTAATCGGTTGTTTCTGTTAAATTAGTTAGTTAAAATTCTAACTGAAATTTTACAACCTACGTGTTCAAGTGGTTAAGATATTTTCTGGATTATATGGGTCGATCGATATGAAGTTACCGACCGATTGTCGGTAACTTCATATCGCTCGACCATGCTAGCACACCTGGCCCCCTAGCATAAAACTGCTGATCGCAAACGAATAAGTGTCAGTTCACAATATATAGACCTTAATATATTCGATATCAAATGTTTTTTGGATGTTAGCGATCTGCAGTTGTCCTACCGTACCTTGTACCGACAATTATCCTACCGATCCTTATCAATCGAGTATGCTAGGGGGCCAAATGTGTGTAAAAACAGATAAATAAAAAAAATAAAATATTCTATACTATTGGTTTTCTCTCGTTGTTTGTTCTACTTAACCTTCCTTTTTTTTGTTCTGAATTGTATGTGAAACTTATATGTTTGATATCAAAAGGCTTATGTTAAATTGTATATTTTACCTCCCACCTACTGACAGATATGTTCCTCTCCTTATAAATTGAGTTTGTAGCTCACGAGGATTGCGCTAGTAAGAAATAAAGATAATAAAAAATAAAACAACCCACAGAATTTGACGCAAAAGAAATAGCACCTAACTTCTGATAAATGGACGCCTCCCCAAGACGTTTAAGCTACCACACACTTTCTTACAAAAAAAAATAACGACAAAACGTTTTCAATAAAGGGAAGATTCAAAGGATTTTTATTTTCCATTTAACCGCTTTTCGTGCATGAAGTCTATAACCATACAAGGTTGACATATTTAACCCTTGGAATGCCAGGAATAAAATGAAATTCGCATACCGTACATAGGCGGACATTATTTTCGTAATAACTTACATGTTTTTCGCATAATGATGTTAATGCAAATTGTGACTATCTTAAGCCTATCTTATGCAGTTTACCAAGGATCTACAGCCCATATCGAGGTTTGGCCTCCTGTAACTTTCGCCTCCAACTCCTCCTGTCCTCAGCGGCTGACTTCCAGTTTGTTATCTGGAGAAGCTGTGCTGCATCTCCCCTTACCTCGTCTTCCCATCCCAGTCTGGGTCTTTCCACTTTTCTCCTTCCATTTGGGTGTCCAGTCATAATTATTTTTGTAACTGGCCTGTGTCTGGCATTCTCTGAACATGCCCAGCCCATCTCAACCTGATATGTTTACCAAGGATGTCTACTTATATTTTGAGAAATATTTTTTCTTCCTCTTCAATGTTTAAAAAAAATAAATATTGAAGATATTGAAAATATTATTGAATTTTATTATGTTTTCCAGTTAAATTTTACAAATATTTCAAAACAGGATTTCTTGTAGAGAGATAAAACACTCTCTCTCTCTCTCTCTGGTTTCAATCCTGGGATTGGTTTGCAGCAATTTTCTTTATTTTTTCTTCCATTATTCCCTGTCTTGTGCGGCTCTTTTGAAGTCTGCATATGATGAGCAGCGCATGTCCACCAGCAGGTCCTCCAGGTACTCTCGGCGTTCGCGTCCCCTAGAGTTTGTCCCCTCGGTCATACCCTCCATTATGGCAGGCAAGAGGTCTTCTTGTCGTATTATATAGCCGATCCATCTTGCACGCCTTTCGGCTAAGGTCCTGAGCAGGTGCCTTCCTCCTTCGATTCTTTGGAGAACCTCCTCATTTGTAATGTGGTCTCTCCAGGAAATTCCTAATAATAGTCTTCTATAGGACCATATTTCAAAAGCCTCTAGTCTCCGTTTATCTCTTTCGGATAGGCACCAACTTTCGCAGCCGTACATCAAGATACTCCATACATAGGTCTTGATGAGGAGTATTCTCAGTTAAACACTGTGACTTTTGAAAATCGGAATTATGACATTTGACATGGAATTTTTTCATTCAAACTATAAAAAATATTTTTTTTCTGAAATTAGACTTATTTATTTTTGAATTGCATGGACGACAACTAATAATGTAACTCTGTTTTTTTCTTGTTTTTCTTGAAATTTAATAAATCTGTAAACACAGCTTTAACATTCGGGTTGTAACAAATTGGGGTTTTAGAAGGTTATAGGTACCTAACTGACTAAAAGATAATATTAATTACTTATTATAAATGTTTTGTAAATAAATAACAACGCTGTAGAAGATCTTTGGTTTCTAAGTGGAATTCACGGGAAAAACAGACCAAGAATTAAATGAAAATGGTATTCAAAATTCTCGTGTTTCGTTCCTTTTGCGTAGTATCTACCCACACGTTTTCTTTGCTTTATTTGATATTTGATATCCCTCGATTAAAATAAAGCTATTCTTAAAACAATCCCCGGTTACGAATAACCCGGCAAAATTTTAATTACTCCTGTTTCCATAATTACAAGCGGAAAGCTTTACTTGTTCAATGATGGAGGAAAGGTCACCTGGGTTACAAATCTACGCTTTGGGCTACTCAACTACTAAACGGTCAGTCTCTCGTTGTCGTCTAAGTAAGTCACAGAACAACCCATGAAACATAATATATTTCATTGCGCGTTACTGCTGTTATATGCAAAAATTCATTGTTAGAGGAGTAAAAATTTCAGACACAAGAAAAAAGGCGCCATTCGGAGTAAGCAAAATTTAGTGAACTATTTTTACGATATTTAGAAAACCGTTTTATGATATAAAACAGAAGAATGTGACAAAAAGCTATTTTTAAATAAAACCCTAAAATTTACATTCCGTTACACCTTTATATGCGAGGCGAAACAACGCGAATATGTAAGAAAGAATCTGATCGACCCATCTGAAATTTTTCTCTAACGGGTTGAACTTTAAAGTACCCATTGTCAAAAAAGTACCACTCTAATAATGAGCCGTCGAATACAAAATGCGTTCCATTCAAAACGGAATTTTTATATGCTTCCTTGAATAAGAAAAGTACACGTGAAAGTATTTTCTATCGGGTTTCACACTTTACAGAAAAGTACGCTATTACATGTTAGGCTTTGTGCTGAATTGGTCTGACATCAAAATTTATAGCTGTTTTCAAAGTATTATTCAAATTCGCAGTGTGAATTTTTATTTCAACCTATGATCATTTTGTAACACTCCTGGGTATAATCGTAATGAAATTTGTACCATGTATTTTATTTTTTATGATTTCTTTGGAAATGTAATTTCCATTCTATTTTGGTACGTATGGTAATGTTTTATGGTGTAGTCTGGATAAACAAGAACTAAAAACTCAGATATATATTGTCGTAACATATTCTTTTCTGTGGCCGGGATATCTTTTTAAACGGTGGGCATTAATTTGTTAAAAAGAAACGCTAACACCTGCACGGAGAAAAATGTTATTCTAAAATACGATCATTTTATTCGTAAAAACGGTTAAAAACGGAACTGAAGTTCTTACGAACAAATTAACAGGGTTTCAATGTTTATTGGCGGAAACCTGTAAGAATAATTTGTTGGTATACGTAATTTCGTACATATACCAAGAAATTATTCTTACATTTTCATAAACATTGAAACACTGTTAATTAGTTCGTAAGAATATAGTTCCGTTTTTAACCGTTTTTACGTATAAAATGATCGTATTTTAGAATAATATTTTTCTCCGTTTGGTTTCTGATACAGTGTCAAAAAGACAAGTAAAAAAATATATCCAATCATACTGAAATCGATCGATCATATTATTATTCATATAGCAGAATGGAAACCGTAAAAAACTTTTTTTTAATAAATACCCAAAGATTTATTACATATGACCGGTCGGTGGCTGAGTTGGCATCGCATTTGGGTCCCACCCGGGCGTCGCGTGTTCAATTCCTCAGCTGGCTAGGTCCTCCATCACAACACAAGCAACATTTTCAACATTTAAAAATATTGTCAGGTTATTCGTTACCCGGGAATGGGTACCGCACAAGAGTCCCAACTGATCCCTACCGTCGGGAGCCAGCGAAAAGAAGGAGATAGGAAAGTTGATAAGTACCTGGCCATTTATATCTGAGGCCCTAGCACACTCGCTCGATAACAATCGATAGGATAACTATCGGTAACTTCTCATCGTTCCCTAGGACAACTGCACATCGCTAACGTACAAACAACAGTTGATGTCGAATATGTTAAGGACACTTAGTCATTGTGAACTGTCACTTATTCGTTGGCTATCTGTAGTCATGCTGGTTACCATCGTTTCTGTTCTGAATTTCTTCAAATTATTGTTTTGAATCTAGATTAGTTAAAATACATATAGAAACTTTATTGAAACAATGAATAAATAATAAAAAAAACAACAAAAAAATAATCGAAGGACCAAAACTGTTAATCATATATAAAAGAAAGAGAAATAAAAAAAATCACAATCTAAGAAGAAAGGAGTCAGTTCTTGAGCCAAGGTTTTCAAAGGATTATACTAAGAACAAATTGGAACAGATATTTTTCCAGTAAGTATCTTAAAATGGGTAAGTTCGAAGCTGTCTTCACTTTCAGCAAAAAATCGAAACCAATTTAAAACTAAAATTCTAAAACCCTATCCACAATATTTTCTTTGTACAAAATTCTTGAAGCGCATTTTCGATAAACAAAGAGTAACCCTTTTTGTAGAATTCTATCATTTATCACAGTTTTCTGTTTAGCCGACGAACTACATCCAAGGATTCCTTAGAAATTATTAATAAAAGCGGAATGACCGAATTTTAATATAATATTATGCAAGGTTGACTTATCCCTTTGAAATGTGATTTTTACGGTGACTGGATAACTTAGAATAAATTCAACTCAACATCTCACTTGAAAAGGCAAGGTGATGAAAAATGTATTAAAAATGGTTAAATAGGTTAAATTAGATTATGGGCCATTTTTTTTCATAGTTTTAAATGATTTTTCATGTGGGTTTTGAGTTGAGTTAATTCTGAGGTGGAATCTAAATTATTATTTTAATCTGTGTATTTTTAAATATTTTTTTTATTTCTACTATTAATTTGGGAGGTTATTTTATTGGATAACCAACATCTCAGCCAAAACTCATCCTAAGTGGTTCGCTACGTTTTATGACTTAGCAGAGGTGACCGAGTTCATGAGTGAGGTTTGTCTAGGCGTAGGGAGAAAAATGTTATTCTAAAATACGATCATTTTATTAGTAAAAACGGGACTGAAGTTTTACGAACAAATTAACAGGGTTTCAATGTTTATTGACGGGAACATGTAAGAATAATTTGTTGGTATACGTAATTTATTATGTATACCAACAAATTATTCTTACATTTTCCCGCTAATAAACATTGAAACACTGTTAATTTGTTCGTAAGAACTTCAGTCCCGTTTTAAACCATTTTTATGAATAAAATGATCGTATTTTAGAATAGCATTTTTCTCCGTGCGGATGCGTCTATCACCTTCTGCGTGGCGGACCGGATCAAAACAATCCTTAATAAAAAGTCGCCCTATATTACCGGTATTTTCTTATAATGTACACAATGTAAATATTCTACATCGTATGAGTAAGGGATATGAACATGAACATGGGCCTACTATCCAAAGTATAGAGATTTTTTTATCAAAGTTCAATTTGAAATACCTACGCAGAGCAAGTCTCTGAAAGCGGCCTTATCTTAAACGGCGAAGCAGCGTGGCTTAAACCTTCAAAGTTTGCAAGTTCTATTTTTAGTTTGGCCAAAAAAGGTCTTTACATCTTTTGAGCTCAAAAAACAATCAATTTGCTATTCTAGTTATGTATTTTTGTACGCTGATACCGCGAAACTTTGGGATGTGGTTATTCTTGTTAATGCAAGTTTTTTTAATGTTACCTAACATAAAATAAGTTTTACAAAATTCAACTGTTTACACTTCGAATCACAGCTTATTTTATTGGTATATTATCTGTAATCCAAGTATTTCTGTAAAACAAAAACACCTCAATTTAGTAACATAAAAATCAGCGTTTTTATTCACAAGATGGTTTATTAGCATGTTTGTTCTCTGAAGCTATATAATTCAATTGATGGAAGAAATTTGTAAGCGTTAATGTCAGGCGCTTAAATTTAAAAAAAACTTTGGTTCGGTAGTGAAATACGATATTTTCTTTGATTAAATATAATCTTCAAAGTGTTTTTATTCCTTCCTTTTTGGAAGGAACGTGAACGATATTATCAAGGCTAGCTTAATTCATACTAGCGCTATTTTATAATATGGCTTTATTCATAAAAAACTGTAAGTAATTGAGAGGATTTTGAAAATTTTAATTTGGCTAATTTGTCCCATCAACATCATCATCTTTAACTATTGATAGGTCAAGCCACTAAAGAGATATACTGATTGTGGACATGTCCGTGTTTTCGAAGTAACGTAAACATAACTTTACTAGCGGTAAAATTGATCAATCAAACGTAGAATGTCTTTCTGTCATCCTAATACTACTGTTAGAATATACATAGGATAGAAACCACTCAACCACACTAAAAAAATACTACAAAATATATTCATAATAACTTTTTTAAGAACATTTGAAGGTTATACGCAATCATGTATTTATATTTAAAGATAAGAAAACATATTATATATTTAAAGAAAAAGATAATGTTAAAAAAATGTAAACCAAACATGAAACGGGATAAGACACAACAAATAAAAAGGTAACTGATTTTAATGAGTCCAGTTTTTTAACTGTTAATTCATGGTGGAATTCCATTGTATTAGATATGAAATTAAACAATTTTTTTTCACTTTGTTCCACTTGTTTATTTACACCAGGACCGTTTTCGTCCTATTATAAAGTTTATTATTAAAATTATGAATGATGATACATAGTAAAAGGTTATTTTTAATTGACATGTATCTATATGAATTTATATAATTGAAAAGGTTTGTGATCACTGATATTTTATTTTGGTAATGTTGGGATATTCCCTCCTTGTTGCTTATAATTATCTATATGTATCTTAACTTAACAAAATAACTGATAATACCTTAAATTAACAAAATAGAAACATTCATCATATAGAGACAATGTTGTGCGCCCCTGCCTAAGTTTGTATAAATTCCGTAGCATAAGAATTTCAACTACCAGTCTGAAAATGTCCGTAGTAGGACGAAACCGGTCCTGGTGTAAATAAACAAGTGGAACAAAGTGAAAAAAATTGTTTAATTTCATATCTAATAAGGTAACTGATTATTAATTAATAAACTGTTCGTATCTAATGTGCAATGAACATCTTAAAGGCGTAAGTGTATTTAATCATATTTTTTTTTAAGTATTGGAAACGCCTAAAAAAAGGCGTTTAAATCACGACATCACAGAGGCACGAGCACACTCGATCAATAACGATCGATAGGATAACTATCGGTAACTTCTCATGATTTCCTAGCATGATTACAGATCACCAATGAATAAATGACAGTTCACAATGACTAAGTGTCCTTAACATATTCGACATCAACTGTTGTTTGTACATTAGCGATGTGCAGTTGTCCTAGGGAACGATGAGAAGTTACCGATAGTTATCCTATCGATCGCTATCGATCGACCATGCTAGCACACCAGAACGATATAAGAGTATCGGCTAAATTGGTTTCATCCTTATTTTTATGACCCCAATATCTGAGAAAACCACTAGCTTTGCGGCCAAAACCCTAAAGGAAGAATTAATTGCCCGTTTTATGCCAGAACAGTAGAGCAATGTTTGTTTACCGTTAGCACAATGGCCACTAAAAAATGTAAACGTAATTTTTTTGTAAAATGTTTTCTTTCTCTCTTTTAACAACCTAAGCATATGTTATTGCAACGATTGTATTTTGTCTAGACCAGCATTAGTATTGTTTGTTTTGATTGTTGTCTTTACTTCGACTAGAATTATTTTAAATATTTGGAAAGTAGGAGGGAAAGCGAATTTGTTAACTTACGGAGAAAATTATTGCATCGAGGTTTGATGGGGAACTTCACTAATGGAGCTTGGTAAGTAGAATTTGTCTGTGAGAATATGTGGAAATGGACGGGAATATTTTCACAAACGAGCTTTTGACAAGAGATGTTTGCGATTAGATATTAGATAGATTGAGAGTCAGATATTCAAATGACATTACGATTTTAAACTCATAACATAAATCAACAAAATTGAATTGTTTTTTTTTTAAATTTTTATTTTTAACTTTTTAACTTAAAGAGTTAAACCTCAAATTATAATATTTTAATTAATGAAGATAATATTAGCGAAAGTCAATCGAAAATCCGAAACAGAAAAATCAGAAAAAGATACGGATACATCTGGGACTCGAACCCAGGTCCTCCGGCAATCCGGGCCGACGCGCTATCGAGGCGCAGTTGGATAGCGCGTCGGCTCGGATTGCCGGAGGACCTGGGTTCGAGTCCCAGATGTATCTGTATCTTTTTCTGATTTTTTTGTTTCGGATTTTCGATTGACTTTCGCTAATATTATCTTCATTAATTAAAATATTATAAAATTGAATTGATTGATTTATTTGCTGTTTAAGTTTCACCGTATGTGTGATAACTCGTTCACCCAAAATGATAACATTCTCCAATGCTCAGAAAGTGTTCTGACTTCATCGGAACCCATGTCGCTATCTACGATTGTGAGAATGACTACCGATTTCGATATATGTGATGCTCCTGCTACTTACAGCTTCAAATGGAGTCGTTTTAGCGGTTTAAATAAACGCTTTTTTTAAATAACATAAAATTGATTTCATATTCGTAATAAGCATTAACTTTGTGGATCGCCATAGTTTACAATAAAAATATATAAATTTGTTTTAGACCACTTTAAACCAGAAAGTGGGTTTGGTCATGTTTTAGACCACCAAGTGGTCGAAAACAAATTTATATATTTTTATTTTTATATATATTTTACTGTTATTAATCTATCTTCTATTTATATAAAGAGGAGTGTCTCTGGCTCTTGGAATTATATTCGATTTTTATGCAAATCTTCAGTTTCACTAGGAGATTGATGAAATTTTGTACACTTGACCTTCAAAACAAGTTGAAGATCGCTATTTAGGTGATTTATTTCTGAAAACTACCCTCGTCCCATTTCCCAACCCCTTTTGCCCAACGGCAGAATTTTGACTCTTATTGATGAAATATGTCACACTCGACGTTCAAAATAAGAGGAAAAGTAGTGTTTATATCTTAATGTAAAGCCAGAGGAATTGAGCTAGTTACAAACTAGCTAGGTATAAATATATCATCATATTTTAACATTAAATTCATTATATATATATAACGATAACGATCGATAGGATAACTATCGGTAACTTCTCATCGTTCCCTAGGACAACTGCACATCGCTAACGCTAAACAACAGTTGATGTCGAATATGTTAAGGACACTTAGTCATTGTGAACTGTCACTTATTCGTTGGCGATCTGTAGTCATGCTAGGGAACGATGAGAAGTTACCGATAGTTATCCTATCGATCGTTATAGAGCGAGCGTGCTAGGGCCTCTGACATTGATACAGAAATTGTCGCAATGGGCGAGTTGGACCGAAAAGCGGCGTGCCTCCTCGCCCACGCGTATCTCTGTCGCACGTATGTTTCACGCATTTTTCTCCTTCGCTTACAGTGATTGTAAGGTCAGTAAAGTGACTAAACCTGTGCGAAAATGCAACGTATCAAGTTCTAGTCGGAATTTGAGGTGCACGTGCTTAACCTTAGCTCTAGTTCACATTTATCGGTTAGGAAAACTAACCTTTAACTCAACTCTAACGCCCGCTGTTCCCAACTTTTCGATCGATCAATCTGAGTCTTCGATCAGCTAAGTGATTTTTTAGTTATGCTCGATTTGCCTGTTGGTCGGAGAGTTCCGTTGGGAAGAGCGTATTTGTGCATTTGAGAGGTGTTGAGCAAACATTTCGGGTCAACAGTTGATCAGTAGGATTTGGAACAACGGCTGTAAAAGTGCTAATAAATAAATAAAACCTAAATATCTCCACGGATTTGTTGATCTTAGATTAACCTGATCAAAATACATAATATCTTTTAGGATTTAAGAGTGAAATAAATTACACAATAAACAAACACACTTGACGGCCGTCCTTGGTCGAGTGGTAAGACTCTTGACTCCCAATCGGAAGGTCGCGGGTTCGAACCCGGCGTGCGCAAATAAATTTTATTTGATTCATGTGTGTTATCTCACAATTAATTATTTAAAAAATAATATATAGTAGGTATATTTGTGGCACTTTTGCGGCACGGCCGGCGTAGTCCAGCGGTAGGGCGTTGGACTCCCATTCCGAAGGCCGTGGGTTCGAACCCGGCGTGCGCAAATAAAATTTATTTAATTGATTTGTGTTATTTCACAATTAATTATTTAAAAAATAACATATAGTAGGTATATTTGAGGCACGTTCCAGAGTGGAAGATACTCTCAGTATCGTCCTGGTGTAAGACCACCATTCAAAATTGAAACGTTGCTTAATAATGGCTTAAGCCGTGTTTAGTGACTAAATCTGAATAACCAGGTACTTCCACATCTTCCTATTTCCCATCTCCTTCCCTTCCCCACTTACCTTCAGCCTCACAACATTCCCCAATTGGGGGTGCCATAGTCTCACTGGGTACAGACGGGAGCAGTTAGGACTCTAAAAAAAACACAAAAAGAACTTCCCAACACGCACAAACATTTTTAAACATTTTCTAAAAAATAAATAAAGTTTTATGTGTTTTGCGGTTATGCGTTATTTTGGATCGCATCCCGTTCCATTGTCGTGGTTTTCCAGCCATAAACAATGATCTATTCGCCTTTTCCGCGGTCTACTTAATATCCTAAGTGGTCAAATTATCCGAAAGTGAATAATGTTATTGCTAGATTCTATAAAATAAAGAATACAATACAATTTAAACCTTAATGTATTATTTTGCTTTGTAATAAATGGTTATCATTACAGATATTTATGACCGTTAGTTATAGGTAATCTTTTTTAATTTTTTATTTTATTTAAACATATTAGAGTTATAATATTTACAACTTAATATAAATATAACACTTGAATCACTCTCCCAATAAAGCAGTTGCTTGTGTTTAGGAGAAGACAAATATATATTTTTACATCTATTTAAATTACAAAATTATTATAAAAAAGTATTGGTAATGTTATAAGAAAATTCATCGAAACTAATAAAAACGTAGGTAAGTTTTAAAAAGATACAAAACAAGAAAATACAGTAAAAGTAATAAAAAGGTAAGTTATAAATGATACAAGGAAATAATTAGCAAAACATAATATCAAGCAATAAGAAAAGTCATGAGGTGGTATTAGAGAATTTTAATTTAATATTTTTTTTTGTAATTCTCATAGTTTTCCTCCGTTCTTATGTCTAGAGGTAATTTTTTAAATAATTTTATACCCTTAAATATAAAGTGATGCTGTGCTGTTGAAGTTCGTACTAGAGGTATGGTTAGCCCTCCAACAAAAATAATTATTTTGCTTATATTTAATTGTGGGATATTATTTTGATCAAAAAATTCTTTATGTATTTGAAGGAGTGCAATTTTGTCATAAATTTTTGAAAGTGGGGGAACCGGGAAATCTTGGAAAACATTTGTTGTTGGAAAGTATAAGGATTTTTTAAGATGATTTTTATTAATATTTTTTGGATTGTCTCAAGTGGAAGTAGTGTAGATATAAATGCACCCCCCCAAGCCACGATTGGTTACTCTATGGCTGAACGAGGATGAACAAAGAATCGAGTGCAAGGAGAATATACGACACGAGTGTGGCTGGTAGAAGATGTCGGCGACACCCGAGGAAAAAATTGGACGATCAAGTGAATTCTTGAGTCGGGCCATGTCAAGAGTCAGAATAACAGAAGGTATTTTTTTTTAAAGTTAGGTCCACACAGGAGGCCCTGAGGAAAATAATTTCCCTCAGGGCCTATGTTATCTTTGGGGATGCTGTGTGGAGGGTATTTTTAAGGAAAGGAAGGAGAGGAAGTTCTGGGAAGGAAAAAGGTATGAGGGTTGGGTAGGAATCTGGGGTTCAGTGTTTCTAGATCATCCGCCGCCAAGACCTAGATTAACCTTACCCCATGAACCCGGGCACCCCTGCTAAGTCACCAAACGTAGCGAATGAATATGTATATCTTTATCTATTATACATATCCTTTGGATAAAGATGATATATGAAGTATGAATGTGAATGAAGTGCCAAGACTGAGTTGCATGGTGGTACGTCCTCTCTGCCTACTCCTGGGGAAACTGAGTGAGGTTAGTTAGTCCTGACAGTCTTCGTGGAATAGGGGTAAGGCTCTCGACTCGCAATCCAGATGTCATGGGTATAAAAAAGAAAAATGAGAAAAATGTTATTCGAAAAAAACGATCATTTTAATAGTAAAAACGGTTAAAAACGGGACTGAAGTTCTTACGAACAAATTAACCGTTTCAATGTTTATTGGCGGGAAAATGTAAGAATAAATTGTTTACTTATGAAATTACGTATACCAACAAATTATTCTTACATGTTTCCACCAATAAACATTGAAACCCTGTTAATTTGTTCGTGAGAACTTCAGTCCCGTTTTTAACCGTTTTTACTGTTGAATTTTTCTCCGTTTAGAAACCCCGGCGTGCGCAACTAAATTTTATTTATTTAAATTGTGTTGTTTCACAATTTATTCACTTAAAATTATATGTAGCATATGTGCGTCACATTCCAGAGTGGAAAATAGTCTCAGTATCGCCCTGGTGTAAGACCACCTTTCAGAATTGAAACGTGACCAGAACTGAATAGCCAGATATCCCTTACCTTCCTTTTCCCATCTTCTCCCCCTCTCCACTACCTTCAGCCTCACAACATACCCCAATCGGGGATGCCGTAGTCTCGCTGGCTCCAGACAGTTAGTAGCAGTTGAGAGACTTGTGCAGTACTCACATATGAGTAAAAATAAAGTTAGTTACTTGCAAAATTCTTAAAATCTCACGAATTTTATGAAAACGTATTTCTATGATGATAAGACTTTAAATGAAAAAGAAAGCTTTGTGTGTTGTAGTTAAGTACGTAGCGTGGGTTAGGTAACTCCTTTTGCGAAGTCTGTTGTATGGTTCGGAAAATTATCTGCCTTGGAAAATCTTAAACAGGCGTTCCTCCCCTCCACGTGATCGGAAAAAGGCTAAGATTTGAACATAGAGCTTGGAGAATAACGTCGATTTCAAGGCTGTTCCTTTTCTGCTATGTTGCTTCGACACATGAATGCTTAAACATATATTTATGTTTATATATTAGAACTATGATCTAACTTAAAATAAGTAATATGAATGAATAGTCATTGAAGATTTGCTGGTACAGTATATTTTACATGTATTTCAAAGGAAGCTGATTGGTGATCAGATTGCAAAAAGAAAAAAACAGTAATAATCTTTTTTTACAGTCTCCTCATCAATCCGTCTTACAGCAGTTAACGCAAATTTTAGTCGTCACCCACCGGTTTTACTTGTACCTAAGCTTAACAATGTAGTAATAATACCAGTACTATACTATTAAGGGGGTTTCTCACCATCCTCCTAATAACTTATCCATACAAAAAAAAAAAAATCTTCAATGGCTCAAATGTCCTGAAAGAATCCAGTTCAAGCTCTGCTGGATGGTATTTAAGTCCCTTAATGGAATGGCTCCTGCTTACTTATCAGAAATGTGTATTCCAGAAAAACCAATTCCCGGCAGTCAACTCTTAGGTCAGCGGCATCATGAGCAATCGGAAGGTTGAAGGAGCCAAAGCGCACACCAAATACTATGTTCGATGAGCGTGCTTTCAGAGTGTCGGGACCTAAAGCCTGGAATGGACTGCCACATGACTTAAGAATGATCACAGACTCGGCGAAATTCAGAGCTAAACTTAAAACTCACCTTTTTAGACAGTCGTACCCATAAAGCCAAAAACAAAAACCTTCACTTTCACCTTCTCAGTCCGCGACATAGTAAACTAATTGCATAAAAATGTTAACAAATTCTTAATGGTGAATTATTTGTACATCTAATTTCATTCAAATCCTCCAGTCCTAATGAGTCCTAAATTCACAAGTCTTTCGAAATAACTTCAATTTATTAACTCCATTTTTGGCAGTAATCTTCTTATAAATGAAATATGAAAAATGATGGTGTAGCAAATGTAAAGTTATGCAATGTCCAGTGTTTTAATATAGGGTCCTCCGCGTGCAAAGTCGTATCTCCTCCAAGCATAAACTTTCTAATTAAAGTGTGTTTATCTGAAGTGACCTGCCAGGTAAGTAAGTTCTCTGTGTCCATTTGTAAATAATAGTTCTAGGTAGAGCCTAAGAATTCATAATAAGAGGTGAGGAGAGCCCTTGAGGTGATTTCTCACAAAAACGGCGCTCTGCAAATTATCCAATTATTATTATTATTATAAAGTTTATTTTCGATTTACGATTTACGGTTTATTTATTTATTAAATCGGAGTTTATCATTCGGTATTCACACCTATGAATAGTGGCTAAATATAGGATAAGTTGGCCGAGTTTTCTAACTATTGCAAGTATTTTATTTTTGTTTTTAAAACTATTCGTTATAGGAAGGATAAGATATTATAGGATAAGCTATTAGGAAGATGCTGAGAAATCCCCTAAGTGTAATAAATCGGATATTAATAATGATCAGTTCTATGACTAGATACGTTTTTAGATTTTCACGGCCAAAAGCATTTTCGTTGTTTGTTTTTGGGGTGTTATGCCGTGTTGTGCTACCTCCTTTTTTAGCCGCAACGCTGTCCGAAACGTCGGCTAAAGAAGGAGGTAGCACAACACGGCATAACACCCCAAAAACAAACAACGAAAAAGTTCTATGACTGTTCTGTTGTTTATGCTAAGCTCGGGTCACAAGGTGTCGGTTACGACGTGTGCCGAGTAAAGCCGATCTGAGTCAGTCAAGTCATTCATTTTGCAAGAGCTCTCGATACAAAATCTAGCTACCGAGTTATAAGGACGCGTGTCCTCTTAAAACATATTTTTATTGTGGGTAAAACAAAACAAAAAATCACCGTGACTTCAAAGAACCAAATTAGATCTTTTAATCAAACAGCATAGTAGTGAGAAAAGGACAAGTACTAATACTAAAGACAATAATACTTCTTTTTAAAGGATTACAGAGAAAGAGAGATTTGAGAAACTGGCCTTCAACACACGTGTCTATTATATTATAATAAGTAAATTCATAAGGTGATTAAATGGTTTATTCCATAAAGGATTTGAAATTTACAATACGCACCCCCAACAACGTTGAAACAATACAAGTAAACGTCATTAAATCATGGAGAGCTCGTAAGTACGAAGAACCACTTAAAATTAAAAAGACAATATAAACTAGTAATAGTTCCATCGATATTATTTAAGTTATAAATGGTTAATAGTAAACATAAATATACATATACAAATATACATACAAAATAAAACGAAGATTGAGTTTTGTAAGGTAAAATGGTTGTGTGCTCTCTATGGTAGAACGATCATAGCTTGAAAATGCTCTTTGCATTAAAAAATGAAATCTTAGTACCTATCTACTGGTTTTTTTCATAAGCTATATCCCATGCGCATTTCTTACATCACCGGAAAGATGTTTTCTCCTTTTTATGAAGCTACTTTGTTTACGGAAATCGGAAAAAAAGATCCGCTGCTACGTTTACGCTTTATCAGCAGACGGAGGGCGGGACACATTTATAGAATAAAGTAGATTAATCTGCAAAGGCTTCTTATATTTATTTATTTTTTTACAGGGAGGATAATATTGTGATCAGAGTCGTTTGCAACCTTTGATTTTATAGATGTTAACCAAAGGCGTAGCAATAAACTCTTTGGCCCCGTGCGAAATAATTGTCGACTCCACTCGTTTCAAGTTATAAGAGTATGTGTACAATTAATAGTGAAATATATGAATATGGCACCACATCATCGTTACATCCCGACATACATTTCCATCCACATGTAGGTTTTTAAACAAGATTTTTTCATGGTTTTCTGCGTACCTAAGAGATCGCAAAATGTGTATTTTATAAGTATTCTTAGTCTACTGATTATTTTTTTATCTGGAGTCCCATGGGTTTATCCCGGGACCGCTCTTGTTGTTTTTATTTTAATATAGTGTTATGGAACGCCCTGGTAGAGGTCTAGCTGGTAGAATATACATAACAACAATCGCCGCGTCCGGTTGAGACTTGCCACAGCGTTCCCGTTCCCCACCGTTTCCTGCATCCCCTACTTCCCCTCTCCTACTCCCCGCGGCGTCCCGACCGGCCAGTTGAAGGTTGCTCTCTGGCTGAGACGCACGTAAACACGGTCGAGAATCACGCTCTGTTTCGGGCTCCCGCAAAATGAGCCGAATTGATTTCTAAGCCACGATGTTACTATTAGTCCGCATTGGAATGTAGAATCGGTTTTGTCAAACATCGGTGTTATAATGGTTCGCGGACCCCAGGAAGACTGCCGAACGTGCTGGAAGCGGAGGCCTTCGCCCCCGCACATGTAAGCTGAACACCAGATTTCCCTTTCTTTCAATGTGTCTGTAAAAATACGATAGGGTCCCGCGTAAAACCATAACTCAGAGAGTTTCGATGCAGAGATCACGAGGTATATACTTTAGCTAGGTTTGTGTAACATGCATTCTTGTATAGCCCTGTACTGAAATAACCTGTATACTGTGTTCTGAATTGTCAATATATGAATCTATTTAAACATATCTTGTTGTCAATCTGCTCCGGCAGGAGAATCTCGTAGAGTATTGGTTCCCCAGGTGATCGAGGAGGAAAGAGTTCTGGAAGCATTCTGTTGCAACCCACGCCTGAGATTGAGGGTGCCCTTTGCTCCCGTTTGAGCTGGCTTTGGGGCTTGTTTTGGGGTAGCTGGAGCTGACAATTGGCGACCAGAGAAACCCCGTAACAATAGATACTATATAATATCATAGGTATTGCCACTCGCGAACATACATCCCCAGTAGACAAACTCATCCACTTGCTTCAAGGATTCAGTGTTCTCAACTAAATCAACGCCATCTTCATCGTCATCGTGGCGTTTCATTCTTGTTTCTAGACATTCTTCCACAGTCCGTAGGCCTAACCACCCTACCCAAACTGCTGCGGTGCACTCACTTGATCTTAATTTTGATGTCCTGTTATGTTGAATTTTTCCACATGACCAGCCTATCGCAGACTTTGGAACCAGCTACAAAACCTTATGATAGTTAGATTAGATTATCATGTTCATGGTTCTTTTGAAATCTGTGAAATAGCGTATAGTAAAAACTTAAGCTGCAGTTACATTATTTTTTTAGCAATCTAACAACCAAGTGTTGCCAAGTGGGCGATACGCTACTGGCTCTTGCATTTTTTTGGGGAATTACAAGTCAAACATGGCTGTGTGAATTGTGTTGAAATCATTACTTTCGAAGTCTTCAATTTTTATGTCTCGTAGATACGATATAATGTAACACTTTCCAAAATTTCCCGAAAAAAACTGTTTCTATTCTCAGATTCCAGGAAATCTAAAAAAAACACGCAACTTGCAGCAAAAAATATTGGTTTTGGCTCAAGAAACAATTCTAATACTTTTTGTAAAGACTTTAAGCTCTCCGAGTACCTCTTTTATCTTTTATTTATTTTTTCAAGAACCGGAATGATAGCTTCAACTTGTTTATCATATATTCAAATTCGAAGAAAGTAGGCGTTTTACTTGAATACTTTGCAAGCAATGAAACTTTCCCATATCAGAAAGACAAAAAATGCCTACGAGTATTCTAACATTGTTAAGATCGAAAATGTAAATAAATCTTGGTTAACCATAGAGAAGTATATATTGGCATAATTTCAAATCTACCTAAATCTACGTGAATCTATAGGAGAATCTACGTTTCCCAAATGACCTCTCCCGAACTTAACCTCGACTCATCTCCAATTCTAATATCGGCCATTAGACCAATAAAGATCTGTCATTTTACGACTTGGTAAACTGACACTTGGCTCGGATTTTCGCATTGCCTTTAACG
Organism: Limnephilus auricula; assembly: GCA_951813805.1. Taxonomy (NCBI): domain Eukaryota; kingdom Metazoa; phylum Arthropoda; class Insecta; order Trichoptera; family Limnephilidae; genus Limnephilus; species Limnephilus auricula. Next base: position 12,676,462 of record OX638409.1, on the reverse strand, counting down.
TCGTGAAAAACCGCTTCCCGTTTGAGTTATTTTATTGTTCGAAAATAGTCAAAATTTAAAATATTTTGGCACGTATTTTTGTGTGACTTGATAAATTTCCATTATATGAAATACATTTGGGAAGGACTTTTCTGCCCTTTGTTCTTCGCCTTTCAAAATAATAATAATTTTAAAAAAACATATTACAGCATTTTCTGTAAAAAAATATTATATTACTTAGATCTGGAATTTCAAGAAAGACACATCCAATTGATAGTCGACATATGTTTTGATTTGCAGTAGGTATGTTTAGGTTTGAGGTTTATGACATTTATTTAGCAAGACCGGTTAGTAGCTGAGTAGACAAATGCGTTGGGTTCCTTCCCAGGCACCACGGGTTCAATCCATTGCCAACTAAGTCCTCCATCATTGCACAATTAACTTTTTCGCTTATAATTATGAAAGTAGAAGAAATTAACACATTATCTGCTTAGTTAGTAGCTAGTGATACGGGTAGATTTGTATACTTTTTTAAGTCCTTTATCGTAAAAATATTGGTTTGTTTTAGTTTCTAAAAGGTTTTATGTGAACTCTCCAATAATATATTACAAGTGTAGATATCATTCCAAATCGCAACACGCATTTCTTGGCTTGACTTTAGATAAGTTTAAAATAAAATTAAAACAAATAACTTTGTGTACACCACTAATATAATCACAATTATCGGCATGTTTCGAAATCAAAAGTTTCTTCGTCAGGGAAATAAGAACATGAATAAAAATAACAAAATAACATACAAGCATAGACAAATATAAGAACTATAGACAAACATATTATAGAGAGTGGTGATTAAACTTAAAAATATTATAAAACACAATTATGTAAAATGAAATAGATATAAAAATATTTGGTAACATTACATTATATGTTAAAATATATTTTTTAGAGTAAACAAAAGATAATCAGGTTGTTTAAATAAATTAATTTAAATTAGATAAGTTTATTCACTAGATCTGAATATTCAAGTATTTCCACAATTCCCCATCCTTTCTCTTCCCCATCTCCGTAACCGTCAAAATACCATAAAAGTTGCGTCATCTGGGTTAACAGGCGAAATATATATATTTTTAGTTTGTTAAAATTCAGATGAGTTCACTTTATCTCGCAGCCTGCTATCAACACGAATGGAATAAATATACATAACATAATCGTCGGCCTATATACTGCCATACAAAAATGCGAAAAACTGCCAGCGAGTACAATTTGCAATCTAGCTATTACTTCCCGCAGTTTGTCCCAAAGGGTTTTGCTAAACCGATGAAAGTTTCGCAACAACTTTCCCCGCATTTATTGTTAGGCTTGAGTCTGTGCGGTTATTCCTAAAACTTTTAGCCAGATGTGATGTCTGCGATCATTTCACTGAGTTTCAGACTCTAATGCTCTTATTTGAAATATTTCGAAAGAATGTCAAGGATGTACAGTATTAACGGTGATTATGGATTGGAAGAAAGGGTACAAAATTTAGTTAACACATAATTTAATTTAAAAATAAAAACAAAACTTGTAATAATCATGCTAACTTAGCTACTGGCATTATACCTAGCTCTCTCATGCTGCTGGCATTATACCTAGCTCTCTCATTAAAAATTTAGGCGTATTAGATTTGCCAAAGAATTTGTATATAAATATGCAAAAATACATGTAGAATTACGAAAGATTTTTTAAATATTTATATTGAGCGATTAGTAGGATGTATCGGTACCAACATTATCTTTCTTGTACGTAACATATAGTTAAAAGTTAAAGGATACTTCGTGATAATTCTTATAGAACTGAAAATTGATGTGAATCTTGGGAACACAATTTTTAATGCAATGTGAAAAGTCCCCATCGATCCCACATCTGCAAAAAAAATTATTCGAGGTCAAAGTTTGCAAATACAGATTTTTTAAATTTTTCAGTTAAACGATAAGTTTTATCATAAAAATAGGTCAAATAAAAATGTAGATCTTGTAATTAACTCTAAAAATTGTTCTTCCACTTTTTTTTCCTAAGAATCACCATTTCTGAGATATAGCGATGCAAAAATTTGTAAAAGTTGTTATCTGACCTATTTTTATGATAAAACTTACCGTTTGGTTGGAAAATGCAAAAACCCATGCATGCGAACTTTGACCTTGAATAAATATTTGCAGATGTGGGACCGATGAGGACTTTTCACATGTTATTTATAATGGTGTTCCCAACATTTACACCAATTTTTAACTCTACACGAATTATTGTAACCTTGAATGTCTATTTTAACCACCAATTAAAACACAAGTTTCCTGAAAACATGTTAAGTTAATCTGAACGGCCGATTAGTTTATATAATTCTTCTTCTTCTGCAATTTTGCCTCACAACTGGTTTAAATTCCAAATGTTTTAATTTACCTACATAATAAGTACGTGTGGAACATTCCTTCATAATTGAAACGACTCTCAATTTCGTTCCCAACAATGCTGTTAATTATTTTAAGTTGCGAAAGTAATTAGAACCTTCATCTGCAATTATGTTTAACGTCTGCAAATTCAAAATGCAATTCAAAACCTCTTCTCTCTTGGAGAACTCATTAAAGTTTCCCCCCTCAAAAGGTACTCTCCCTAAACATAAACACATGACACATCACTAGTTACTAGAGATGTTTCGCTTTATCACATCGATATTTCAACGCTGGTTAGCGCGTCGGCCCGGATTGCCGGAGGACCTGGGTTCGAGTCCCAGATGTATCCGTATCTTTTTCTGATTTTTCTGTTTCAGATTTTCGATTGACTTTCGCTAATATTATCTTCATTAATTAAAATATTATAATTTGAGGTTTAACTCTTTAAGTTAAAAAGTTAAAAATAAAAATAAAAATGTTATAACTCGCCTAGTTTTGCATTTAGCCTTTCTGTAAATTGGTTTGTGCGTTCCGTTTCCATTTTGAATTGAAAAGAGAATTGTCGCTGAGATGTGAAGTTTCTTTTGACAAATTTTATATATCCTTCTTGAAATAAAAAAAAAGTTGTATGAAATATGAGGTTTAAAATTAAGTGGGTACACGGAGGAAAATGTTATTCTAAAATACAATCGTTTTATTCGTAAAACATGTTAAAAACGGGACTGAAGTTCTTACGAACAAATTAACAGTGTGTCAATGTTTATTGGCGGGAAAATGTAAGAATAATTTGTTGGTATACGTACGAAATTAAGTATACCAAAAAATTATTCTTACATGTTCCCGCCAATAAACATTGAAACCCTGTTAATTTGTTCGTAAGAATTTCAGCCCCGTTTTTACTAATAAAATGATCGTATTTTAGAATAGCATTTTTCTCCGTGTAGGTATTTAATTATCAATTTAAAAAAAATATGATTTCAAATGATATTTTGGTTGCGATTTGTTAAATAAGAGAAAATAGAAACATAAATATTTAGGGTCTACTAGTTTTGTACAAATAGCAAGGCACCGTGTAATCAATTCGTAGTTCTTGTAATATAGAAAACGTTTCCTTGGGGTCACTGGAATAAGGACCAACTCCAATCATTCTAAGAACAGCCCTCTAGTGTAATAGGCTGAAGCGATTTCTGGCTCCCAGGAAAGCAAAAGGACAGGGATATAAGGACATCGGCAATCAAGACACGTCTTGTATCCAATTCCACAGGATCCTGGCAGTTACGGTTGCCTGGTAGACAGGAGACTCTTTGAACGATGATAAATTCAAATTAGGCCGTGATTTTAATGGATTTAATAATAATAAATTATTCCAGAAGTTATACAGGGGTAATACAAAGCAATACTATCCATAATTCTGAGAAAAACCACACTTCAACATACTGATTTGGGTTGATGGTGCATTTTTTTATAAGCGTATTTTATTTAGCTATAAAATTTTAACATTTAATGTAGGTATATCTATTATAAAATTTTTTTATTCACCAGATTTACAGGAACGGGTTTAGTTTTTCCCATAGGAAAAACTAAACCCTTTCATACACTTTTCCATATAAATGATCATCTAGTAAATTCACGTTATGTAAGTGTATTATATAAGTATAATTAATACAAAACAATACAAGAACAACACGTTAATCTACCAAACTATTAAATGGGAATATAATTCACCGTCTCCAGATATTTTCATATCAGAGGGTTCGGCTCTGTGGAATTCCTAATTTGACCGATAAATCCTACTGATCCCTCAATATAAATATTTAAAAAATCTTTCGTAATTCTACATGTATTTAAAATGACTGATTTTTGCATTTTTATATACAAATTCTTTGACAAATCTAATATGCCTAAATTTTTAATAAGAGAGCTAGGTATAATGCCAGTAGCCGAAATAACAAAAGGTAATATTTTTATAGTCTGAGAATGCCAAATTCTTTTAATTTCATTTCCTAAATCTGTATACTTTCTTATTTTTTCAAAAACAGATTTTTGAATATTACAGGAATTTGGAATAGCTACATCAATAATAAAAGTTATTTTTTAAATTTTGTCATGTAAAACTATATCAGGTCTATTATGACCAATTGGTCTGTCTGTTAGTATAGTTTTATCATAGTAAATTTTAAAGAAATTATTTTCTAAAAATGAATTTGGTTCGTATTCATAATATGGTACTATATTATGACAGTCAATCAAGTTATGTTTAATTACCAAACTTTGGTGAATTATTTTTAAAACCTGATTATGCCTAAATGTATACTTAGACGGCGCTAATATAGAACATCCTGATATAATGTGTTCTATAGTTTCCGGAAAAGCCATACATTTTCTACATAAATCATCAATTTGATTTGGATCTTTGATTATATGCTTCCTATAATTTTTAGTATTAATTACTCTATCTTGAATAGCAAGCATAAATCCTTCTATTTCTGCGTTCAACTCTCCAATACTCAACCATTTGTTTGACGAAAGTTTGTCAACATACGTTTGGTTGAGATAATTGAAGTGTTTTGCGTGAATAATTTTATTTGACCAGGAATCTAATAATTCCTGATTAATATTTATAAAAATGTTGGCATTCTCGTCGTATAAATTTAAAGGTGAAATATTTCTGTCTGCCTTGCAAATTATTTTATGCAGCTCTGAGCTATTAGCTTTTCTATGGAAAAAATTATTAAAAAATTAAATTATTAAAAATTAAATTATTAAAAATTAAATTAAATTATTAAAAACTACTATGATTATTATTACCTACGTAATAAAATTTGGACTCCTGGCCGGCAGACCAAGGAAGTCATGATTGAGACTCCAGTTTTTCGTTGGTTTTGATCTTGTATTCGACGTAATCGATGCGGCTGGGCACGCGAAACCGATAAGAAACGGATAGTATTCGGAAATTTCACTCGTTTTCCGGATGACAACATTCATACGTAACCCAAGAAACACTGCAAGACTTCCTTAACATTTTCAGGGAGTTAATTTAACATTTTAAAACCGTTATAATAAACATTGTTTTGTGATCCCGATAAATTTGTTTTAGGAAGCCTAACATCGTTGCAGTTTCTCGTAGGATAGCTGTGATATTGATATTATATTTTTCAACATATAATCTGGTAACATTTAAGTTTTTAACTTAAAAATAAATACTAGATAATATAGACCAATCGTTGTCCCATACTTAAGATATTGAGTTGGCGTTGAATGGTTTTTATCGTAATTTATCTTCTACAGCACAACATAGACCAAGTTCTATATTGAATTTCAAAATTATAAAATGTTTACGTAACATCAGACAATCGATTAAGTAGGTAACAATTATTTCATCGATTAATGGTTCATTTTTCTAAATGTGTATTTAATTTGTTCAAATGCTTGACATATGGGACATATGCTTAGATGAATTAACAGAGTACATATTAATTTATTTATTTTTCTAAGAAAAACTCTCTTTTTAACTTTTGAAGGTTATTCCCATCATTTTTTCTCATATTATTGGCAGCTACCTTTATTAATGTGAGAAAAAAACATTAGTCGAAGATAATATTGTTAATTCTGAAATTTCATCTCATCATAGATCGCAGTGGCCCAATTGGTAGAGGTGTATGTCCCGGTAAGACGTAAGGTTCTGGGTTCGAGTCCAGTTGCGACTATTATCTTTTATTATTTTTCTGTGTCTTGTTTATTTTCATATTTAAAAAAAATTAGATTATTATTGTTATCTTCTTCTTCAATGACATATTTATCTATTTATTGTGAAAAACAGTATATCCAATTACATTTCACAAATTACAGTTTAACATACATACATTTAATTACGTAGTTAAGTACATTGATAATATCAGTTGAGATGGAGCAGAATATATTTATTGCGATCTTAAAGTCACTTTTGTTTAAATTAAAAATGATCTCAGAAGAAATGCGGTTCAGTGTACTCATTTTCCTTCATATAACGCACTTGGTTTCACTGAACTAGTCCCAGTGGACTAGTTTTTGTTAGTTGAATTGATATCCTTTTTTGTGCGATTAGTATGAATATAACATGTCTTGTAGGTTTGGTGACTTAGCAGGGGTGCCCGGGTTCATCGGGTGTCGTGTGTACAGGTCTGCCACCAGCTACGAGAGGCCGGTTTGAAGAGACCCTTTGGTAGCCTGTACATATATAATATATATTTGTAAATCAAACAGTATGCATATCCCCCTAGTGGGAAGGGCACAGTAGAAATATATAATCATATTTTTTAAAGATGTAATGAATACTTCATTATTATTATTATTTCCTTATTCTTTCTTCTTTGGTAAATAGATACACTTGCTTTGTAATGATTAATCCTGAATAAAATTTTAGTTTACAGTCTTTACCATGCCTGTAAACTGGGCTGCGTCTGTTGGTTATTTATTAATAAAAACACTTGAGTATATACAAGTCAAATATATTTACTATATAACGAATTTTAACAATTAATTAAAAGCGTAACAAACGGAGGGGAAAACGGGCAACTGCCTTGAACGTTGAAACTAGAATAATTCACTAGTTAGGCGATCCGCTCACTGAGGCAACTGAAAACTGTCAACTGGCAACTGTCTTTGTATGACAATGTGATGGCCCGCACACTACACAATCACTCAAAAACCCATTGTTAATGGCAACGCAAGTGGTGACTCGCGACGCGCACTGCTGATTGCCGTGGCCGGCCGTTGCTATTTGCCAGCTTTCAGCTGATTGTTCTTCGTCTATGGTTAAACAACTTTTTGACCAATCAAGACATAGAAACCAGCCGGTTTTAGTTTGGTTTCAGTTGCCTCGTCAGCGGAGCGTCTTACGGTTTGATCTGCGCGACCGCTGTCAGTGATGCCAGTAGAGAAATATTATGAATGTTTAATTTTTATGGCTGTTATAGCTACACTTCTTTTGTCCTTCATGAGTATTTTGAATTTTTTATATATAAAATGTACCCACATTTTCTTGTAATCTCCTATCAGTAAACAATCCAGTATTCCTTAGAAGGATCAGAAATAACTTGGATCTCAATACAACGCGCCTTGTTTACAATTCTATTGTAACTCCGCATTTAAACTATTGTTCTAGTGTTTTATTCCTATGTAACGAAGCACAAAATAACAAATTACAGATTACACAGAATAGGGGAATGAGGATCATTTTAAAGTGCAACATTTTCATTAGAGTCAAAATTATGTTTCAAAATTTAAATATGATGACAACCAAACAACATATAATATATAATACCTTAACAATGTTGTACAAACTCAAAAATAATATGCTGCTAAGTTATCTCAAAAGTAATATTATGTATCACGAAAATGTTCATAATTATCCTACGAGAAGATGCAGAGATTTTAGGCTTCCCAAAACTAAACTTTCGTGCACCCAAAATAGCGTGTTTTATAAAGGACAAAAACTTTATAATAACCTACTGAATGACGTTAAGGAAGCCTCAAACCTCAGCACTAGGACATGTGCTATATATGTTAAAAACAATCTTTGATTAGATTACAAATATTATACTGTATTTCTTAAATTGTATTTTTTAATTTGTATTTCTTAAACCGTATTTATTAAATTGTATTATCGTATTTTCTTACTAGATGTACAAAAAAAATGTGCATACATATAAATAAACATAACAAAAACAAAAAAAAATCCTTGAAGTTTGAGTAAGGAAAAACATGTTTCTCATGACAAAAATTTGCAGACTTTAAATTATTTAGAAATACGTAAAATATATAAATCTACCACAAATTAAGTAGGTTTTGTTACATGTATTTCAAATAATGTTAGTTCGTCATATAATACCTTGATTAATTATCTGTTTTGAGACTTTGTTTTTGTCAGTCAGAACACGTCCTTGAATATATTCCGGTTGCTCTTGACACTAACTTCCACCCTGATGAGTATGTCATGTTTCTCATGACAAAAATTTGCAGACTTTAAATTATTTAGAAATACGTAAAATATTAAAATCTACCACAAATTAAGTAGGTTTTGTTACATGTATTTCAAACAATGTTAGTTCGTCATATAATACCTTGGTTAATTATCTGTTTTGAGACTTTGTTTTTGTCAGTCAGAACACGTCCTTGAATATATTCCGGTTGCTCTTGACACTAACTTCCACTCTCGTGAGTACTTGAAGAACTCGCGCAGCTTTAAAGGGTGGACATTGGTGTGCAATTCAGACTAACTAATATATTATTTACTGGTAACTAACCGTCCTTGCCCAAGATTTGAACACTTTTTTTCTCATTGAATAATTGACAAATGCGGGAAAAATACGACAGCTAGTCTTATATCGCACATCAAAATTTTCTCTTTTAAATTTTATCTCTGAAAAACAAAGTGATTGTTAATATTCATGCCCCACGAAAAACGTTTTTAACCCACATAGCTCTACCGTACCAATTTTGGAACGGAACAAAAAATAATCATAAGAAAAATTATAAAAAATAACTTTGTCTGCAGCTTGTGTTCCTGCAGATGTACTAGCCTTTATGCATTTCCCAAAAAATAACATATTTGTTTACGTTATTTGGTTAAAAAAAAATTAATCACAACGTTAGAAAATCGAAAAACATGTTTTTAGAATTGTTGTGTATTTTAATACTTTAAAGTTTATGTAAAAATATATTTTTAACGACATGTAAACTTGGTTCGGTAGGGGTATAGGCGTTCAACGTGTTTTATTTAAATTGAAAAACATGCTTTTAGAATGTATGTATATGTGTATTGTAATACTTTAAAGTTTATAAAAAAAAAATGTTTTTTAACGACATGTAAACTTGGTACGGTAGGGGTATAGGCGTTCAACGTGTTTTATTTAAATTGAAAAACATGTTTTTAGAATGTATGTATATGTGTATTGTAATACTTTAAAGTTTATGAAAAATGTTTTTTATGACGACATGTAAACTTGGTACGGTAGGGATATAGGCGTTCAACGTGTTTTATTAAAATTGAAAAACATGTTTTTAGAATGTATCTATGTATATGTTGTTATGGAACGCCCTATAGTTTGTGGAATCAAACCTAGCAACAGTCCGGTTGGAACTTGCGACAGCGGTCCCGTTCCCCACCGTTTCCTGCATCCCCTACTTCCCCTCTCCTACTCCCCGCGGCGTCCCGACCGGCGGCCAGTTGAAGGTTGCTCTCTGGCTGAGACGCACGTAAACACGGTCGAGAACCACGCTCTGTTTCGGGCTCCCGCAAAATGAGCCGAATTGATTTCTAAGCCACGATGTTACTATTAGTCCGCATTGGAATGTAGAATCGGTTTTGTCAAACATCGGTGTTATAATGGTTCGCGGACCCCAGGAAGACTGCCGAACGTGCTGGAAGCGGAGGCCTTCGCCCCCGCACATGTAAGCTAAACACCAGATTTCCCTTTCTTTCAATGTGTCTGTAAAAATACGATAGGGTCCCGCGTAAAACCATAACTCAGAGAGTTTCGATGCAGAGATCACGAGGTATAAACACTTTAGCTAGGTTTGTGTAACATGCATTCTTGTATAGCCCTGTACTGAAATAACCTGTATACTGTGCTCTGAATTGTCAATACATGAATCTATTTAAACATATCTTGTTGTCAATCTGCTCCGGCAGGAGAATCTCGTAGAGTATTAATTCCCCAGGTGACCGAGGAGGATGGAGTTCTGTAAGCATTCATTTACGACCCACGCCTGAGATAGAGGGTGCCCGTTGCTCCCGTTTGAGCTGGCTTTGGGGCTTGTTTGGGGTAGCTGGAGCTGACAATTGGCGACCAGAGAAACCCCGTAACAATTGGCGCACATAACGTGGGGCTCCGAATTTTTTTTCTATCCCGGTCGCTATGCGGAATGAAAGCTTGTCGAGGTCCTCCCCGCATAGGAATTGTTTTGTAAACATTAATTATGCTTTTGTTGCTCTACACCCAGTGAACAGTAATTCTGTGAAAAAAACCACAGAAATCTATGTGTAAATCGGATACATACATCGCAGTTGGAATAACGGCCATTTTGAACGCCCAAAAAACACCAACCGTTTTGACCGCGAGGTTGACTGCGCATGCGTAACCCCTTGTTTACCGAGCCACGGTCAACTTCGCGCCAAAACCCAACGGAAAAAACCGGTCGAACAAAACAATTACTTGTTGCTATGCGTTTTTTATAACCAAAACGTTTCTCATAACCAAATCGAATTTGGCAATGAAAATGATTTTTATAAGCTTGATTCTGGAACTACAATCATTTTGTGAATCCTTTGATTAGAAATCTCAAACCTACGTTTTTTCTGCACAATACACCAATAGGCCCACTTGTCTGTCAAACTGATACAGTTTATATCCCACCAAATGGACAAAATAATGATTTTCTTCCCCATTCTATGTTGTAGGTACCGCAAATTTTTTTTTTCCATTACATAAGTGAAAAGTGAATTGTGTTTTTTTCCTTACATAAGTGAAAAGTGAATTATGTTTTTTTTTTCCTTACATAAGTGAAAAGTGAAATAATAATAAAACCCATGATTGGTCCCATGAATAAATAAAATAATTTTAATATGGTTAACGTGTCAAATTCCATATTCAGTTGTTTTCTTCCGGAAGTTTATCCCCTATTTGCCAGAAAAGTGCCTTTTATGAATTTTAGTGCCTTTCTCAGTTCAAAGTGATTTGTGGAAAATAAAAAACCCATTTTCTAAGGGTCAGTCCTGGCCAAATTTTCAAAAAATAAATAAATACTTGTGAATTTCACAATTTTCCCAAAAGTGGTCAGTGAAACAAAAAAAACCTTCACCACTAAGGTCTGTCCACGCAAAATTTTTTTTTCAATTCCTCTTTCCTTGGACAAGAATTTTGGTATCATGTATACTAAATTGTAGTGTGAAACACAGTTTTCTATAACTATTTTGGAAGTGCCAATTAGTGATTACCAAGTGAAAAGTGCCTCACAAAAATTAATTTTGCGTTTTCTAAAGGAAACCCCTGGCCAAATTTTTTTTCACCACCCGGGAAACTCACAATGGATAATAACCAAGCTATTGCGTCATCCAACCTGGGCATAATTCCCAACGTGCACAGCTTATCCAAGGCACTCCTGCAAACTGCTTTAAAGGATAGAGGACTCTCGCCATCAAGCAAATCCAAATCTACATTAAAAGCATATGCACTTTTATTCAACAAAAAGTACATTAGGAGAGTAAACCTCGCTCCCGCAAGCGAAAATAATTCGTGTTCAGCCACGCAAATGTTGGATAATCTTGCCCCTAACAAAGAACCTATGCCGCAAGTATTGATAAAACAGGACGTCACACCCACCTTGACACAAGATAAAACTTACGATTTATCATCCTGGAAAGTCAAATATAATGGCGTCTCCGATGTGCTGGATTTCATAGACCGTATTGAAGAAACGGCTACAATTAAAAATATCCCATTCGAGATTCTACGGAAAAACTTTATAGAACTCATCTCCCCAGAATTAATACCCTGGCACCGCATTCAAAAAACTAAATGCAAGGACTGGAATAAACTCAGATCTGCCCTAATCTCCAGCTTCGGAAAGACGGAGGCCCAGCACCGGATCAAATTATCTTTACTATCTATCAAACAGCTAGTAAATGAACCCGTGGCATCATTCATAGAAAGGGCTGAATCCATTAACATCAAACTTTCACATCCTGTTTCGGAAGCTGAACTATTACCAGTCATAACTGATGGCCTTTTAAGCAAATACGAGAACATCATTACCTCACAAAAAATTGCATCCCTGGCCCAATTAAACGAAGTCTGTCTCCTTCTGGAATCGTACCAGGACAGAAAAAACATAAAGAATATGCCTAATAATATAGTGGTGCCAAGCCGCTCGTCTGGTTTGAAGCCAGAATTTGACAACAAAAAAATGTGCTCTTTTTGCAAAAAAGTGGGCCATCTGGCCACTACTTGTTTCAAGCAGGCGAGGCTGTTGGAATCCAAGGAACCCCGTAACAATTCTTTTAAGCAAATACGAGAACATCATTACCTCACAAAAAATTGCATCCCTGGCCCAATTAAACGAAGTCTGTCTCCTTCTGGAATCGTACCAGGACAGAAAAAACATAAAGAATATGCCTAATAATATAGTGGTGCCAAGCCGCTCGTCTGGGTTGAAGCCAGAATTTGACAACAAAAAAGTGTGCTCTTTTTGCAAAAAAGTGGGCCATCTGGCCACTACTTGTTTCAAGCAGGCGAGGCTGTTGGAATCCAAGGAACCCCGAACTTTCAAGAGGCATCACTCTAGGGACCGCTCTCCTCCGCGCGACGAACTGCGCAACATTTTCAAAAAATCAAGGCACAACACTGAAAGGTTACAAAACCCGATGTTAGACCTCAGGTGGACTTCTCCAAGCCCCCACCAAATTTCTACATGAAGAGGCCAAAAAACGAAATAATAACCTCTCAGGCACCCATTCTGAACCAAGGTCTAAAGAATGGACTGATTGGTTATCACACATTAAATATTTTAACCAGACCTTAAATGTTTCTTCGGTTTGTTGCAAACAAGCTAAAGATGGGAGACCCTATGCTTTTTTCTCTGTTAACAATGTACCCTTTTCCGGTTTACTTGATAGTGGTGCATCTGTCAGCTGCCTGGGCAACAATGCTCACCTGCCGTTTGTTAACAGTGATTTTAGAATTTCGCCCCAATCGACACACCTGACGACTGCGGATAATGTTTCCCAGCAAGTCATCGGTGCCCTTGCCCTACCAATTAATTGTAACGATAAAATAGTTACAATCAATTTTCTAATAGTGCCCTCCATATCCCAGAATTTCATCCTTGGCGTTGACTTCTGGAAGGCTTTTAACGTTGCTCCCCAAGTATTTAATACCTCTGGCGAAACCTCCACTGCTGCTCAAATTAGTGAAATCCGCACAATAATACCTCACGAAAATTTAAGCACGGACCAAGCTCTCCAACTAAAGGAAATGGTCAACAAATTCGAATCAATATCTTTCGAAAAATGTGGATTAGGTTTGACAAATTTGGTGGAACACCATATTAAAACCAATGGCCCACCCATAAAGCAACGTTATTACAACTTAGCCCCCCAAAAACTTAAACTTCTAGAAAATGAACTTGATGAAATGTTAAAAATGGGTGTGGTGGTTCCCAGCAGAAGTGCATGGACCAACCCAACCCTTTTGGTTTCTAAAAAAGACGGCTCTGCACGTTTCTGTCTCGACAGTAGACGTTTAAACTCTTGCACGGAAGCCGACGCGTACCCCTTACCTTACGTCCACGCAACCTTAGACAAGCTGCGTAATGCCAAGTTCATCTCCTCTGTTGATCTAAGCAAAGCTTTTTGGCAAATACCCTTGGACGCAGAATCGTGCGAAAAAACTGCTTTCGTTGTACCCGGTAGGGGAATGTTCCATTTTAAAAGATTACCCTTTGGTCTAAAGAACAGCCCCGCCGAGTTGCAAAGACTGATGGACAAACTTTTCGGTCCTGAAGTCGATAACAGCCTGTTTTGTTACCTTGACGACCTTATCATCGTCAGCGATACCTTTGAAAAACACCTATTAATGCTGGAGAAGGTTTTTCAACAACTCAAGTTCGCTGGTTTAACCATCAACTTGAAGAAGTCAGAATTCTGTAAGTCTCGTCTACGTTATTTGGGATTCATTGTCGACGAAAAAGGTCTAAGAACAGACCCGGCTAAGGTGGAAGCCATGGCAAACTTTCCCCGACCCAAAAACGCGAAGGAAGTCAAAGGTTTCCTTGGACTTGCAGGTTATTACAGGAGATTCATCAAAGACTTTTCCACTATTGCAGCCCCCTTAAATAAAATTACCAGCATCCGTAAAGGTATCAGCAATTTCCGTTGGTCTGTTGAAGCGGAAGAAGCGTTTACAACTTTAAAAAATGCTCTTCAAAAAGCTCCCGTTCTGAATTGCCCGGATTTCGCACTCTCTTTTACCCTCCACACGGATGCCTCCAATGTAGGAATCGGTGGAGTCCTTACTCAAGAGTTCCCTGACGGCGAACACCCCGTAGCGTATTTTTCCCGTACATTAAATAAAAACGAGAAAAACTACGGCATTACCGAAAAAGAGTTATTGGCTGTATTGGATTCTGTTCACCATTTCCGCGATTACATAGACGGTAGCAAATTTACTGTAGTCACAGACCATAGTAGTTTGAAATGGTTGATCTCTTTAAGCAATCCCTCCTGTAGACTCGCTCGTTGGGCCTCCCGTTTGTCTCAGTACAATTTTGATGTTGTTCACCGTAAAGGCGCGGACAATATTGTCCCTGACGCTCTTTCAAGAATTGAACTGGCCTCATTAAATGTTGACACAATTGCCCCCCCCCCCATCTACAAAAGATGAATGGTACTTGAAATTCTTTGAAGGTTGTAAAAATAATCAACAAAAGTTTCCTAATTTTATCATAAAAGAAGGACAGCTATACCGTAATTGCAAGGTACCACTATCCATCCTCGAAGATTACTCGTGGAAGCTTGTCGTTCCCCTCGAAGGTAGAGAACAAATAATTATTGACAATCATAGTGCTCCCGACTCCATACACCCAGGAAATTTCAAGACGTATAAAAAGATTTCCTTGAAGTATTACTGGCCTGGTCTCTTTAAGCAAGTTCGCAATTACATCTCTAAATGTGAAATTTGCAAAGCTTATAAACATAGCACGGCAGCACCTGCCGGCCTAATGGGTAATCCCAAACGTGCCGACAGACCCTTACAGTCATTGTCAATGGACCTCGTCGGACCTTTTCCTCGAAGTTATGCCGGACACATGCACATACTTAGTGTAGTGGATGTTTTCACTAAATTCTGTTGGATCTTCCCTTTAAAAAGAGCCAACGCGTCCGCCATCATCAAACTTCTGGAAAAACACATCTTTATACCTTACGGAACACCCAGGACCGTAATTGTTGATAACGGAAAACAGTTTATTGCCCAGGAATTCAAAGAATTTCTTGCCAAATACGGAATCAAGGACATTTATTATAATACCTTGTACACTCCCCAAAATAACACTGTCGAACGTTATAACCAGACAATCAACACAGCTCTGGCTATTCTAGTTGATAAAGATCAACGTACTTGGTGTAAAAACCTAGATAAAATTCAGGCTGCTATGAACAACACTGTCAATCTGGCAACTGGCTACACACCTTTCTTCTTAAAACACGGCATGGAACAAGTTGTCCATGGCTCTCTACGTAGGGACACTAACTTTCCGACGTCAATTGCCACCACAAGCAACCCCACCGCGGACTATGCCCACCGTCTGGAAGAACTGTCGGCCATTTACAGTGAAGTCACTGATGCTCTGCTCCTGGCTCATCAAAAGAGTGCGGACAGATATAACCTACGTAGGAAACATGTCACCTTCAATACAGGAGACATAGTTTGGAGAAAGAACAACACACTTTCCCAAGGAGCCATGTATTTCTCTGCCAAGCTGGCACCACGTTTCGTGAAGGCCAAAGTTCTAAGAAAAATATCAGATCTAGTGTACTCCCTGTCTGACTCGTCTGGTAAACACATTGGTAATTACCATATTAAGGATATTGTAAAGTCTGGAAGTGAGGAGCCAAGTAAAACTGCCCCACCATCTCAGCAAACTTAAAATAATCCAGTGTGTATCACCACAACCTTTTGTAAGCACATCAAGTCTTGCAATGGCTGGCGTGTAAAGTGTCAATTACATGTCCACCCTTTCGTTGATAAAACGAATATTGTTTAAAAAATCAATTTTGTAAATTTATGTACACTCCACGGTGTAGTTTGCTCCCGTTCATGTTCTTGAATTGGCAACCACCGTAATTTTGTTTCACACGTCCTTTTATTTTTTTTCTCTTTTCTCACCTGTTCTAAAATTGATCACTTTAGAGCAGAGACACCCTTCGAGTCACAATGTTTGGGAAGTCATGAACCCAATCATTGCCTCTCAACCCCTCACACTACGCAACGTTCATGCCATGGCACGCTTTGCCATGTCATGCAATATTGTAATTTTCACCATTTTTGTTTGTTGTTTTTCATCATATCGGAAGGAATCTCTTCAATTTTTTCTTTTTCCATGAAAATTATGTTCTGCAAGTACTGGAGCGTCGTTCTAAAATCGGATTTGGTAAACTCCAAAGTGTTAAACCACGAACCAGGACTAGTTAACCATTTTAACACGCTCCATATTTTTACCTATCATGGTAAAGATAAGTGGTTACTCACATAATCACATTCCTTGTGCATAGTAGTTTTCAATTTTTCTTAAAAATTGATGGCGTCCTACCCGAGCTCTTTGCTAACAAATTGGATTTTGACACGTCCATTTTGAAATCATATGTATATAAATAAAGGAAAAACCTTTAAATTGGTCTTTCCACCCTTATGCAAATCCTCATGGGCTCATTTCAACTAAAGTACGTAAAACCAAATACTCGGTCTTTTGTTGTTATAAGAAGTCCTCGATTTGTCTTTTCTCTACTATTATAACATGTATGTCTTGTATTACATGCTTCAACCCCTTCGGAAAAGGTTAATAACGGCAACCTTGATTTCCGTACATAAATAACTACAGTTTAACGTAAATCATCAATGTTTTGTTTGATCATCGTTTTACAAACATTGGCACTCATCTCCAGTTCCGCCATAACCTGGTAGGTTTGCAACTGCACAAAGGGTATGTAAAACCATATTTGGTCCCTTTCCTTGGTCTTCCTCACTGTAGGTTGCCACAACAAAGAGTGTGTAAAACTATAAGTCCGTTCTCGTTGTTGTCACATGGTGTAAACAGGAATGTACCCTGTCATCACCCCGCCCTTATAACATATGAAGTAACATAAATTGCTTACCTCCTTGTTATTCTATCGTACGCTCTTGGGCTACGGAGTTAGTTAATCTAACAAATCTTTATAAATTGTGTCAAAACGACCATTGTTAACGTTTATTGTGTTGTATTTAAACGTAACCATGTTACATTATAGGAGAGATCCTTAGAACATCCACCATTATAGGAGGGATCCTTAAAATACCTGCCGCGATACGAGAAGTTCGTCATAATCACTTTTGCTCATAGCTAAATGTTATTGAGTTGGTCGTGTGACATATTTGTCATGAGTACCGTTTTGTATGATCTGTTTTGGTCGTGTGTCATTTATTTGTCATGAGTACCGTTTTATGTATAATTGTGTACAACCCTTGCACACGAGACGTGGAGACGTTAAAATACTTACCGCGATTCGTGCGAACGACATAATATCGGCTTTGCCATCTTCTTTAAGAGGCATTGTATAAACTCTTTGACTTCTGTCTATAATTGAGTTATATCTTGCATGTATTTGCATATTTTGTACACTATACGTGGAGACGTCAAAATACTTACCATGAGTCGTGCGAACGAAATAATATCAAACCCTTTGTGTGCGATCTACGAGATGTAGTCCACAACCCTTTGTTGTTATTCAACGCCAATGCCCGTGGACTTCCTGTTTTTTTACTTCTTTGCAAAAAGGAAAGAAGCCCAGGAATATCTACTATCCCAAAAGGACTAGTTAGTAGCTTCACTGCTAACTATGGGGCATAGTGCTGTGGGAGTTAATCGATTGAGCACAAAACCACCTAACTCGTTGTCTGGGGAACGAATAAGAAAACCCCCAGGTTTGTGAAATTGGAGCGAGGGTCTGTCTTTTCTCACAATCATGTAGAAGTTTTTAAAATGACTCCTAATATTTTGCCCAATACACGCGAAAGATTAGCCTCTTTGATATAAGGTGTATTCAAATTTCTCCTCATCTTTTTTTAAAATGTAAAGAGTCAGGAAATCTGCTGGTTGATTATGTTTCATCCTCACATAGAGTTTGAATTGGAAATTAGTCCAGTCTCTAGCAAATTTCGTAACTCGTCTCCTTTCTCCACCCCTCCCTCCCATCCCCCATGTTCTCAGACTTATGTTATGAAGTGAAAAATCTGTCGTTGACCATATTTCGCCCTCACTTGGAGTTCGAATAGGTAATTGTCCGGTTATCTACAGGTTTTCCCCCTCAATCTCTGCATACGTCTCACCATTTTTTGTTTTTCTCTCTTCTCAATTCTACGAAACACATTCATGAATGTTGGATATGTACGATATGCACTTGGCGTACCGTCTGTCTCCTGTTGACAACCTTTATTCATGAATTGGTTTCCCTTTGCCGTGACTAGTTCACGATTCCTTGTCTTGTTCTTTGAAATTCTACGAAAATGTTACCATCTCATGTTAACATAGGCCATAGAGGGCCGGTTGTTTTTTAACCAAGACATATTGTCACTCGGCAAGCGCCAAGCCATCCTGGTAAAGGATAATGTTCATGTAATCACAATTTAGTTAGGAATCTCTCTCTTCGTTACTCTCTGGGTCGGTTGGTTAAAACCTCGTTTATTTCTTTATTTGGACACATTTTGTTTCTCTCCAAACCTTTTCTTCATTGGTCCCTAGGCAGGTAAACTTCAAGAATTTTGCTCTAATAATAATTTCTCCCGGATTTAAAAAGAAGCCCAGGCGGATGTCATCACCAACAGCCAAGCTGAGCTTCACTTCCTGACAGCACGCGCTGTGGTTACAAGGTCCCTCCTGCTGCCATTTTCTACGCATTTGTTTCTGAAAGCACAAACCATACCGCCCATATGTATGTTGTTTTGTCATGCCACAGCAAGCTGAGTTGTCCCACTATACATTATGACACTCTGAACTACCTTTTGGGCACGCTAGCTCCTAGGTTTGTTCTTACTCTTGCTATCAATGCCAACTTTGTCGTCTCTTGCCTGTCATGCAGTGACGCAAATATCGTCTTGTGTAAACCATTATTACCTTGACCCTCCAGTATTCGCTGAATGCGTACCAATACAAGTTACCTTGAGCTACATTATGCTTCAATAACTATTATATACGATCCGTGTATGGGCGTTTTCCAAAAAAGATGTCGGTGACGTAATAGGAATTCCACTTAAGTGAGATGCTGCATTTCGATTAAAAATATACGTAAATTTATTAAAGAAAGAATGAACTTCATGACAAAAAGTATTTAAATAGAAAATGTCAATAAACTTCGAAAATAATTGCAATTTAAGTTTAATACTATTGGTAAGAAATTCTTTTACGTCACTTTTATCATAAAGTTTATAAAGAAAATTAAAAGCAATTCATTATTTCAGATTTTTATTTACGAATTGAAAACACAATCAGTCTCCTAAAAAATATGAATAATCAAGCTTATTGAATTAAATATTAAGTTTTTCAATAAAAATATTCTTTTACGCTACTTTTGGATACTTTGTACTGTATATTTTGCGTTCTAGAAAGACGAATATAAGTTTTTGTTTTACGAATGTTTAATTATAACAAATTTAAAATTAATCATGAACTATATCAATAAAAAAAAAGAACAAATTTCTTTGAGATATAATAATTGATCTTAGAAAATAAATCACAGCAATAACAGGACAGTGGCGTAAGGGGAAAAATTTGGTAACGTTTAGGAATTCTAAGGCCTCGGCCAGACTGAGAGGCTTGCCCGGTAGCGACAGCGGGCGCGAAATATCAGTCGTATGTGTACGCACGTTGTGGCTACACTGCTGAAAGCGCGACAAGCGACTGGTATGGGAAGAGTGGAAGATACTCTCAGTATCACCCTGGTGTAAGACCACCATTCAGAATTGAAACGTTGCTTAATAATGACTTTAACCTGTTTAGTGACTAGATCTGAATAGCCAGGTACTTCCCCACCTTCCTCTTCCCCACCTTCCTCTTCCCCATCTCCTTCCTGTCCCCACTTACCTTCAGCCTCAAACGTACCCCAATTGGGGATGCCATAGTCTCACTGGCTCCAGATGGGAGCAGTTAAGACTCATGTGAGGTATTCTCTATAAAAAAGGACGATTTTACGTACTTCCGCCACCGTGGAAGGCCCCCCGCGCAATTACTTTTTCTTCCACTTGTTCTTTTTTCTTTTCTTTTTTTTTTCGTTTCTGTTCTCTCCAACGTCTTCTTTTTTCTATTCTTCTTTGGTTAGCTCTCTGATTATATTTTGATGTTATTTTTGTCTTTGTAACTCTTTTTTCATAAAGGCTTCATATTTTTCAGGGTCGTTTTTAATTTTGTCTCTGTACCTTTTTGATTTTTCTGCAGCTTTCAACGGCATATTTGAACATAAAATTAAAATAAATTATTTATAAAAATGCACAAATAATTAGATAGGTAATAATGGGCTACACGTGCATACCGTGTATAGCCTGAAATAGGTAACTAAGCTGAAAGGGTATTAAAGTACTTGTTAATGTACACAACTTTAATTAGGTACAGGATTAACTAAAACACACAGGAACATAAATCATGCTACATTTTATACTTACTTAATCAAAATTGTATGAACCAGCTGATTTTATACTGAATTTCAGAGTTGCCTCTACAGTAATAGTTGCTCATATTGCTGTCTATATTAGTACTTCGACACCATTTCGACTCTTTCAGAATTAATCTTTAATAATCTTAATTATAAAAAAAAGAAAAAAAATTATACACATAAAAATCAAATAATTTTTTCTTTTTAGCTATGCTGTTCTTTTTTTTCAATGCTACATATATCACTCAACCCACATATCTACATGTAATAGTTACATTTTGAAGATACATGCAAAATATAAATTTAATTAGAAAATTGTAACAAACCCAAATACCCTAAAAGACGGACAGAGTGAACCGACCTTTAGAATTCCATTACGTCACTTTTAAGTTCCATTCACGACACCGTTGCGTAAGAGAAGTAGCGTAATCGCGTCAATATTTTTTCGAAATGTATTTATCAATAAATTATGAAACTTTTGTTTGTTCTAACTAAACATTTCATAAAACAATAAATGAATCAATTTAATACAAAGTAGAGTCTAATACATTCTGGTAAATTACCTGGAGAAATACGGAAGCGTTGGTGGAACACTTTTTTAGTACAGCCGAGAACGACCACTTTTGTTACGATTTCTTGGCAAACTGGCTGCAAAAAACCAAGCATGGCCGCCCTTCATAGACTAAATAGGGTTGCTATTTTCGAAAATATTCATCAATTTGGTAATATTTTTATTGGAAGACGTCAATAATGTGGTGGCGTAGGCGGAAATTCCACCATACGCTATTTCGTAGGACAACTCAATATCTGGTATTTAAATTATTTTGCACGATAATTAATCTATATTATGGTTGCAAATCGAAAATATTGTCATATACTATTAGTAGAATTAGAAATAAATACTGGGATAACATTAAATAACATTCATTTTTGAACTCTTACTGGTAGTGGTAGGTGTAGGACATACCAGAAACAGTGACCTGTAGTCTTACTTATTTTAAAATAATATCGAAATTTAATAGATTTATTCATTATTTTTAGTCCATAAAGGTATTTATTTGTTATTATATTGGTAAAATATATGGTTGGTCATTAAAACCGACACAACAAAAGTTACTGATCCTGAAAGTGATGGGACACTGACTTTTATCTATGTACACTTTTTTTGAAAAACGCCCGTGTACCATAATAACACTTAGGATTCGTACTGGCATGCCTGCAGATACTGGACTCTTCTCTCCAATGACCTCTGTAACCATAGTCGCGACACAGCAACCACAGTCTCCATTTCGTGAACTTCAACGTCTTCGACAAAATCAAGTGTTTTCTAAGGCCTAAGTGTACTCCTGAGTGTTATCTCAAATGGGTCTAATTGCAGTGATAATGTAATCCTTAGAATCTGTGAAATCACGTCCTTTCCTTCGAAATTCTCCGAAACCAAACAAATCCACGCTTCGCAAACTTAGCTCCCAGACCAATGAAACCTTAGAGTCACATTTTTTTTCCCTGCTCTTGTACAAATGTATTGTCTTTTTTCAATTGCATAACCATGTACTGTTGTTTTTTTTCAATTGCATAACCATGTACTGTTGTTTTTTTTCAATTGCATAACCATGTACTGTTGTTTTTTCAATTGCATAACCATGTACTGTTGTTTTTTTTCAATTGCATATCCTTGTATGTTGTTCTACACCATGTACTTTTCCCAAAGTTTTCTTTTCCAAACATTGTATGTACCCCGACCCTTTCCCTACAAACATTGTGACCTAAACTGTATGTTCTAGCTAGGCAACTCTCAAGCAACGAACCTCTCAAATCCCCGATGAAAGCAGAAGAGGATTTTTTTTCCCTACAGCTCCATTGCCACGTCGCTTTTTTTCCAAGCGCGGGGGGAAGTGTTATGGAACGCCCTATAGTTTGTGGAATCAAACCTAGCAACAGTCCGGTTGGAACTTGCGACAGCGGTCCCGTTCCCCACCGTTTCCTGCATCCCCTACTTCCCCTCTCCTACTCCCCGCGGCGTCCCGACCGGCGGCCAAGTGAAGGTTGCTCTCTGGCTGAGACGCACGTAAACACGGTCGAGAACCACGCTCTGTTTCGGGCTCCCGCAAAATGAGCCGAATTGATTTCTAAGCCACGATGTTACTATTAGTCCGCATTGGAATGTAGAATCGGTTTTGTCAAACATCGGTGTTATAATGGTTCGCGGACCCCAGGAAGACTGCCGAACGTGCTGGAAGCGGAGGCCTTCGCCCCCACACATGTAAGCTGAACACCAGATTTCCCTTTCTTTCAATGTGTCTGTAAAAATACGATAGGGTCCCGCGTAAAACCATAACTCAGAGAGTTTCGATGCAGAGATCACGAGGTATAAACACTTTAGCTAGGTTTGTGTAACATGCATTCTTGTATAGCCCTGTACTGAAATAACCTGTATACTGTGCTCTGAATTGTCAATACATGAATCTATTTAAACATATCTTGTTGTCAATCTGCTCCGGCAGGAGAATCTCGTAGAGTATTAATTCCCCAGGTGACCGAGGAGGATGGAGTTCTGTAAGCATTCATTTACGACCCACGCCTGAGATAGAGGGTGCCCGTTGCTCCCGTTTGAGCTGGCTTTGGGGCTTGTTTGGGGTAGCTGGAGCTGACAATTGGCGACCAGAGAAACCCCGTAACAATGTGTATTGAAATACTTTAAAGTTTATAAAAAATATTTTTTAAAACGACATGTAAACTTGGTACGGTAGGGGTATAGGCGTTCAACGTGTTTTATTTAAATTGAAAAACCTTTTTTTAAAATGTATGTATATGTGTATTGTAATACTTTAAAGTTTATGAAAAAATAAGTTTTTTAATGACATGTGAACTTGGTACGGTAGGGGTATAGGCGTTCAACGTGTTTTATTTAAATTCTTTTTCAGTTGCTAGGTCCTTTTAGTTTACCGAAAGTGAACTAAAAGGACCTCGCCTGCCTTAGCTCCTTTTCTGAACGGAAGATACTACTGGAACGGATCCGTCGGGAAGGGCGGAAAATAGCCAACAACCAAAAGACTCACTCACACATTATAGACTAACTAGCTGAAGCTGAAAATAAATAAATATAAAATAATTAAAAAAAAAATAATAATACGAATTAAGGCTGAATCTGTAGCAAAGCTTGTAGCAAAACCAGTTTGAATGTTTTTTTTTTAAATAAGGTCCACACAGGAGGCCCTGAGGAAAATAATTTCCCTCAGGGCCTATGTCGTCTTTGGGGATGCTGTGTGGAGGGTATTTTTAAGGAAAGAAAGGAGATGAAGTTCTGGGAAGGAAAAAGGTATGAGAGTTACCCAATGAACCTGGGCACCCCTGCTCAGTCACCAAACGTAGCGAACCACTTGGGGTGACCTATGGCAGAGGTGTTGGTTATCCAATAAATGGTTCCCGGGGCGGCGGTACTTATTCCCGCCTCCCAAATTGAAAATTTGTATTTAGATAATACTGTTTTTCGTCAAAAGCCATGTAGGAACTTAAAAATATCAATTCCCAAGTACGTCGTCTATTTGCATAAAAAAATATTCGAGAGTGTCGCTTCGTCACCTGTGCCCTTTATAGGACTTAACTTCACTTTCCCAGTCGTAAAACTCCCCTGATACTTTATAGAGGTGGCTGAAATATTAACTGTCCCAAGCCCGGCCATAAACCCGAAATCTTGCACCAAAAGCTTCAAATAATCTATCTTTAAACGGTATAAATAAAAAGGTGACATAGTATGGAGGGTCGTGAAATGGATTTAGTGCAAAATTTAATATTTATAAAAGCTTATCGAGACGACCACACAATGGTTTAACTTTTCGGAATGAGTGGCTCAATCGTCTTCATCTCCGGCACTACAACCCTTTTATATAATACTAGAAAATACCTGGCATGCGTTGCAATGCCATTCAAAGAAAGACATTATTTTAATTCTGTTTATTGAACGGGGTTTGTAAACATAATTATTTTATTTTTATTTTGCCGTCTGGTGCGTACACAAAAAAATTACAAGTTTTCTGATGCATGCTATCCCCTACCGCTACTATGTCTCCATTGCAATCCCTCCCCCTACCCATCACTTGTCCGCCTGTTACCCTCCCGCGAACCCCCTTCCCCACTCCTTAATTCCCCTCCCGGATTCCCATGCCTTACCCGCCTTCCCTCTCTGCTCGTGAAATACCACATTTTTCAAACTCTATTGTATTTTTTAAAAACAAATTTAATAACACCAGAGCTCACCATTATATATATAGAAACCTTCGCGGGCTTGCGCACGCCAAATCACCAAAGTTTCAGTACAATCGGATGATTCGTGAAATACGACATTTTTCAAACACTCTTGTATTTTTTAATACAAATTTAATAAGGCCAGAGCTCACCATTATATATAGCAACCTTCGTGGGCTTGCGCACACCAAATCATCAAAATTTCTGCGCACTCGGATGAATGGTGTAAGAAAGCATACGGAACAAACAAAGAAACATTAATTTTTATTTAAACTAGCTGACCCACCCATGCGTTGCTATGGCTAACGAAACACAATGCCATCTACTGGATGGTTACCTAATCTAGATAACCAAGTATTGTATCAATAAATTAACTCACACCGCCATCTGTCAGAAACTTATAGAACTTACATTGTCCCACAAAAACATTTAATTCGCAGTAATAAATATTGAGGTCAATAATCGAGATAAAAACTATCTTATATTTTTAATTGGACCAAATTGCATATAGAAAGATAAATTTCATCAAAATCGGATAAGTAGTTTCGGAGTTTACCTCGGACGAACATTGTGACACGAGATTTTTATACATAAAGATAATATTGAATTAACATCTTTATATATCATGTGATGTGAACAAACTATATTAAATTAGAACCCAATGGTCCATTAAAACCTAAAAAGTAACTTGTTTACGTTTACATATTTCGTTACTTTCATACCCTTGCAGACAGAGTGAACCAGATTAATAATTATTGCACTCAGTTCTAAGGAAATGGATTTTACGATGATGTTTAAATTAATGTTGGGTTGAGCGATATTGAGAATCAAGTGGGGCCGAAGATTAATACTACGCAATCCAGGTACCACGTGCATTTCAAGATAGAAAATTACGATATTAAATGCAACGTGGCAGATTAGTAAGAGCTTTAAAAATAGTTCCAAACATCAGCGATTGAAATTTCAGCAAAGGCTTCAGTATCAGCTTATTTTACCTTCTAAGAAAAATACAAAACAACACCATCTTCAAAGAATGAAAATTGAACTTCACTAGTGAATACAGTGCTGTTCCTAATTGTCTCGAGCCACTTGGACTATGACATCTCCAGTTAGGTTAGTTACAGGAGTGGAGAAGGGAAGGAAATAAGGAAGAGGAAGGATGGGAAGTACCTGGCTATTAAGATATGGTCATCAAACCCGGCTAAAGCTACTTTTCGATTCAGAATGGCTGTTTTTCACCAGTGCAAAATTTGGGCAGCGGGTATGGGTTTCGCCGCCCTGGAACCATTTAATGGATAATCAACACCTCGGCCATAGGTCACCCCGAGTGGTTCGCTAAGTTTGGTGGCTTAACAGGGGTGCCCTGGTTTACGGGGTGAGGTTTGAACGGATCTTGGCGGCAGATGAGTCTGGTTATAAACTGCGTGGCAGGCCGGATTAGGAAAGACTGGTTGAAGGTGATCAGATCTTTTGACCTAACATTGCCTTAAACCGCAGTGAGAGGGATAGATTCATACATCCGTCACTCCTGGATACACTGACTTCCAGATTCCTACCCACCCCTCATACCTTTTTCTTTCCCAAAACTTCCTCTCCTTTATTTCCTTAAAAATACCCTTCACACAGCATCCCCAAGATGACATAGGCACTCAGGGGAATTATTTTCCAGAGGGCCACCTGCGTGGAACGAACGTGTAAAAAAAGTGCATAGTATCACCAAATTGTTTAACTGAAGCGGCCCGGAGACGATCAATATCAATCGTAAATAGTCTTTTATGCGATTGACAATATTGCTAATTGATCATTTACTAAGGAAAGTGAAGAGATTGATAATTCAGACTTCCCATTGCGGAGAGAAAGATATGATATGAGTTGAGACAACTACATTGGCGCAGCTGAATGGTGGTTTCGGTATGCGATTGACATTCTATCGTTCAATTGCTTTATCTGCAGGGCCCTTGGGAATTCAGTTTCATCGCGGAAGAAGATTTGTTTTAATAATAATTGTATTACGAGTATATCGCGATTGTCCAAAGTTTTGGAAAGAAAAATACAAAGATTATCATTATATTCGCACATTTTAGGTTATGTGAAAATATTGACGGGTCGATATCTCGAATCAATTCGATTCAACGTTCCATTAATCACACTTCAATGCACATTGCCAAATGATATGATCATTTCCAGTATGCCTTACGCTAATTTAAGAAAAAAGTTTTCGTTAGTCATAGGGCTCTATACACGGTGCTGCGAACAGCCGGCTGTTAGCAGCTGGCTATTGTGTCCTGTCTCCCTTTTCCTCGTGCGAACCCGTAACATTCTGTTTCACGTTGTCTTCTGTCTCTTTTATGAACACAACAAATTCAATATCACCAGCTCATTTCACTGCGGCGCATCGGTTGGTACTAACGGCAGACGGTTTCTTCCAATTTACAATCAATGTGAAACAGAGTGTTACGGGTTCGCATGGGAAAAAAAGAGACGGAAGACATCCTCCAACCTTCGATTTTTAGCCAGCTGCCAATAGCTGCTGTTCGCAGCATGGTGTGTAGATAGTATAAGACTAAGCGATAAACTATTATATTCTATTTCTTCAATCTTCGCAAAATTACTTTGTGGCATCATTTTAATTAAAATTTGAGAAAAATTGTAGCTTGAATTTTTTGATTTAAGTATTTCTGTCATCAATAATGAATTTGATATTAACATTTTTCGCAAAGACATATATATATTATATATATATATATCGTTATACATAATACATCTCACCATCCATTTTACAAAACTAGATATTCATAGTTATTATCCTGACGAAGAAACTAATTTTTGATTATCCATCGGTTTTGAAACTTATGTACACGGAGAAAAATGTTATTTCAAAATACGACCATTTTATTCGTAAAAACGGTTAAAAACGGGTCTGAAGTTCTTACGAACAAATTAACACTGTTTAAATGTTTATTGGCGGGAAAATGTAAGAATAATTTGTTGGTGTATCAACAAATTATTCTTACATGTTCTCGCCAATAAACATTGAAACCCTGTTAATTTGTTCGTAAGAACTTCAGTCCCGTTTTTACGAATAAAATGATCGCATTTTAGAATAACATTTTTCTCCCTGTAGATAGTTATTGGTAGATATTATAACATTTGATTATATAGTGGTATTATACATTGCCAACAGACGTACAAAATACTGTACACATGTTTATCTACATATTTTGAAATTGAATACTCGCTAGCATTTTTAAACATCCTGGAAATCACATTCGATTCTGTTTAATTTTCTATCGAACATTTGTAAATAAAGCAATGATGTTTAACCATAAAAACTACGTGGACGGACTTTCTAAATACATAAACTCAACTTCAAATTCACCGCTGAGATAAAACATCTCCAGCCGCGTTAATAACAGTGAAATTGAGCAATATCTAGTTTTGTAAAACTGGATGGTGAGATGTATTATGTATAACGATATATATTGTTACGGGGTTTCTCTGGTCGCCAATTGTCAGCTCCAATAGCCGACAACTGTGCCAGGTCCAGCTAGCCCAAAACAAGCCCCAAAGCCAGCTCAAACGGGAGCAAAGGGCACCCTCTATCTCAGGCGTGGGTTGCAATTGAATGCTTCCAGAACTCCTTCCTCCTCGGTCACCTGGGGAATCAATACTCTACGAGATTCTCCTGCCGGAGCAGATTGACAACAAGATATGTTTAAATAGATTCATGTATTGACAATTCAGAACACAGTATACAGGTTATTTCAGTACAGGGCTATACAAGAATGCATGTTACACAAACCTAGCTAAAGTGTTTATACCTCGTGGTCTCTGCATCGAAACTCTCTGAGTCATGGTTTTACGCGGGACCCTATCGTATTTTTACGGACACATTGAAAAAGGGGGAATCTGGTGATCAGCTTACATGCGTGGGGGTGAAGGTCTCCGCTTCCGGCACGTTCGGCACTCTTCCTGGGGTCCGCGAACCATTATAACACCGATATTTGGCAAAACCGATTCTACATTCCAATGCGGACTAGTAGTAACATTGCGGCTTATAAATCAATTCGGCTCATTTTGCGAGAGTCCGAAACAAAGCGTGGTTCTCGACCGTGTGTACGTGCGTCCGAGGCAGGGTGCAACTTTCGACTGTGTGTACGTGCGTCCGAGGCAGAGAGCGGCTTTCGACTGCCCGGCGGCCGGAATGCCGTGGGGAGTAGAAGAGGGGAAGTAGGGGATGCAGGAAACGGTGGGGGACGGGACCGCTGTGGCAAGTTCCAACCGGACGCGGCGACTGTTGCTAGGTATGATTCCACCAGCTATAGGGCGTTCCATAACAATATATCATATATATATATGTCTTTGCGTAAATGTTAATATCAAATTCATTATTGATAACAGAAATACTTAAATCAAAAAATTCAAGCTACAATTTTACTCAATTTTTATTTAAAATGATGCCACAAAGTAATTTTGCGAAGATTGAAGAAATAGAACATAATAGTTTATCGCTTAGTCTTATACTATCTACACACCATGCTGCGAACAGCAGCTATTGGCAGCTGGCTAAAAATCGAAGGTTGGAGGATGTCTCCCGTCTCTTTTTTTCCCATGCGAACCCGTAACACTCTGTTTCACATTGACTGCAAATTGGAAGAAACCGTCTGCCGTTAGTACCAACCGATGCGCCGCAGTGAAATGAGATAGTGATATTGAATTTGTTGTGTTAATAAAAGAGACAGAAGACAACGTGAAACAGAATGTTACGGGTTCGCACGAGGAAAAGGGAGACAGGAGACAATAGCCAGCTGCTAACAGCCGGCTGTTCGCAGCACCGTGTATAGAGCCCTATGACTAACGAAAACTTTTACATGAAATTAACGGTCCCACGATAACTCATAATCATCTCAACTCAACACCTTTTGGAAAAGTAATTAAAAGCTATGAAAAATTTTTTAAAAAAATATCTTAAAACCTAACCTAATGAAACCTGTATAACAATTTTTTTTAAAATATTTTTTTCATCACTTTAAGTACTGGTACCTATCCTGATGTATGGCAGTGAAGCATGGAACTGGCAGAGAAATGATGAAAGTAGACTGAATGCTGTAGAAATGAGATCCCTGAGGCGTATGTGTAGTAAAACCATGTATGATCGTGTGAGGAATGTGGAAATCCGAAAAGAATGCAAGGCTGATGAGAGCGTAATAAGTAAGATTAAGAAAGTGACGCTTAGATGGTTTGGGCATGTTGAGCGAATGAATGAAGAAAGGAGTGTAAAGAGAATTTATGACGCGAATGTGAATGGTAGAAAAACGCCCAAGGGAGACGTGGCGCGATCAGGTAAATCAGATACTTGAGTCGAGCCATGTCAAGAGTCAGAATAATAGAAGAGTATTTATGAGAAGATGTATGAATGTGAATGAGGTAAGGAGTGTGTACCAAGACCGAGTTGTTTGGCGGTTCGTCCTTTCTGCCTACCCCCGCGGAGAAACGGCGCGATGGTTAGTTAGTTAGTTACTTTAAATTACTTTTCAAAGGACGTGTAGAGTAAAAATCATTCTGAGTTATCCGGTGACTGAAATTAACAGTTTCTTACAATTATTATAAGCAATAATTATTAGCCTGAAACACTCATCAATATTGAAAACTCTCCCGAGAAAAGATATGTGTCGCCGACGGGACTCGAACCCGCACCCCTCTGTTTGCCGGACAGGAGCTCTACCATTAAGCTACGGCGGGATACCTCCTACCCGCCAAATGATTCAATATATACCTAGTGTTTCATTCAACAATTATCGCTTATTATATTTTTTTTTTTTTCACCTGCAAACAACCAACTTTATTTATATGAGAAAGGCATGTAAGTGCTAACTCTCTCACTAGGTGGCGTCGAGACATTACATCTACATTTTTTGGTGAAAATACTTTTAACTCGTCAAATATTGATTATTTTTTAAATTGATAAACTAATGTTTAGGACAAGATTTTTTATGCATAGCACAAAGGGTAACAATTATTATAAGCAATAATTATTAGCCTGAAACACTCATCAATATTGAAAACTCTCCCGAGAAAAGATATGTGTCGCCGACGGGACTCGAACCCGCACCCCTCTGTTTGCTGGACAGGAGCTCTATCTGTTCCCAACTTTTTGATCGATCTTTCTGAGTGTCCGATCAGTGATTTGTTTTGGTCGGAGTATTTTTGCATTTGGGGAGCCAAAATTTCTTTCTTTCATAGATTTTGAGTTTTACAGATTGTTTTACAATTTCCTTTACAGTTGCGTTGAAGAACTACCTCCTATAAGCTTCAGCTACTGTACGTTTATCTTATTAGATAACTTCAGAGGCCCTAGCACACGCGCTCGATAACGATCGGTAAGATAACTATCGGTAACTTCTCATCGCTCCCTAGCACTTTTTTTATAGTGAATACCTCACAAGAGTCCCAACTGCTCCCGTCTGGAGCCAGTGAGACTATGACATCCCCAATTGGGGTGTGTTATGAGGATGAAGGTAAGTGGGGAAGGAAAGGAGACGAGGAAGAGGAAGTACCTGTCTATTCAGATCTAGTCACTAAACACGGCTAAAGCCATTTCAAGCAACGTTTCAATTCTGAATGGCGGTCTTACACCAGGGCGATACTAGGAGTATCATTTACTCTGGAACATGCCGCAATATACTATATATTATTATTTTAAATAATATATGTGAAATAACACAAATCAATTAAATTAAATTTATTTGCGCACGCCGGGTTTTAACCCGCGGCCTTCGGAATGGGAGTTTACGCTCTACCGCTGGATTACGCCGGCCGTCGACTACAGCATGACTACAGATCGCCAACGCAAAAGTGACAGTTCACAATGAATGAGTGTCCTTAACATATTTGACATCAACGTTTGTACGTTAGCGATGTGCAGTTGTCCTAGGGAACGATGAGAAGTTACCGATATTTATCCTATCGATCGTTATCGAGCGAGTGAGCTAGGGCCGCAGATCTCTCTTCCAGATCTATCGGATTTCCAAGAGATTCCGACAACGCTTTGTTCAAGGATCAAGCACTCTTTTTAGAGTGAATTGACTATTTAAAAAAAAAACAAAAAAGTAAGAAAAATTTACCTAAAGAAATTTTCGCTTATTAGTCGCCCGAGTGCTTAATTGTCCAAATGACCATTTTAATGTTTGTTCGATCTCCATTTTAAAATTAAAAATAAAGTATCAAAAAATTATAATTAATCACTTTACTGAGAATTATTTAAACTAATGAGACGGAATTATCTTTACGGAAATAGCTTCATCCTAAACACCTATCATAATGTTTATTTGAAGTAATGAAAGAAAATCTCCTCCTCCTGTGAAATGGTCGTTCGGGCGACCTATTGGCATATGATACACAATAGTCTGGGTCTTCAATCTAAGCAGGTTTTTTGAGATATTAAAAAATTTAATTTATTAAAAATAAATAACTTTGAACACCACTATTCGATCAAAATAATCGACATTTTACCATTTTTTTTTTATTCATTATTCGTTTATCGTATCCCGATGAAGAAACCATTGGTTTTGAAACCCGTCAAAACTCCATGGATATACAAAAGTTTAAAACAGACATCAAATTATGGCTAAATAAACATGAAGATTAGAAAATCATTAAATTTATCAAGTAACTCCAACGCAACCTACAGACAACAAACATAAATACTTTTTGCTTTATTTTTATTTTATTTTGTGGAAACCACAAACTAGATGACGAGAAAATCACGATCGACACACATACAACAACAACCTCGGAACAGGAATACCTAGTAAGAAGGACTGAGAACAAACTACTACTACTACTAATTTAAAAAAAAAAAAACTAAATTTTAATTTTCGTAAAAAATTTCTTTCAAATTTCGATACTTTTCTTAAATTCATCGATCTCTTTTCGGTACCAACTTATTATGTATTTCAAAGTACCTGCCTACAGTATTTTTCGTTTTATTTATTAGTTTAACTACCAGTTGTTTTTCGCAGCTTTTCTCTGAAAACATAAATTTTTAGGACGCAGTAAAAACGTCGTAACGTAATGCACTTAAAATCTAAGTTTTTTTTTTCTCCTGTTCAAAAGAGAATGTTTAACGAATCTTAAAAACTGAAATTCGCAAACAAATAGAGTTCATTATTCCCGCTAACACCGTCATCTCATTTGCAATATTTTTGAAAAAGCTTTTTACGATTTGATGACGCGCGGAAACACGGGACGGAATTCCACAAACAATGTTTACGCTGTCAATTATTTTACGTTTAAGAGGCTAGACTTTGAACGACCGCTCACAA
Organism: Limnephilus auricula; assembly: GCA_951813805.1. Taxonomy (NCBI): domain Eukaryota; kingdom Metazoa; phylum Arthropoda; class Insecta; order Trichoptera; family Limnephilidae; genus Limnephilus; species Limnephilus auricula. Next base: position 12,643,058 of record OX638409.1, on the reverse strand, counting down.
TAAGCTCACGCACACTTACAATACATGCGAATGCGAAATGTGCGAATGAGACAACGCTCAAATTTACTTACAGAAATCGCTCGAAAAGGGGTTTATGGAGAATACACATTTCTACACTGAAACTTTCACAAAATTCAAATTTAAAAAAAAATATATATTTTAGAAAGAAGAAGCTACGTCGGTAGCTTTTTATAATTTTATAATTCTTTATGAGAGTTGAGTTAGCAGCACTTTTTCCTTAAATAATATTTTTTGATAAAGCGTACATGTTTGATAGTGAATATTTACGTTAATACGAAACGCATCGAAAATTCAAAAACATACCGACATAGTTTTCACCCTCTAGATGGCAGTATAAAAAAAATATATTCATTTTGTGCAATTTTCAATGTAGAAAAGTGTTTTTTTCCCGGGCATCCTTTTTGTATGGGCCGAAAAGCGAAGTCTATCGTCTTAAGAGTGTTTCACCATAGAATACCGGAAATTAGTCATTTTAAAATCAAATTCTAGACGTATTGACCCTTTTTTACAAAAAAACATAAATTGATTTTGAAAGATTGTTATTTTATCTGTTATTTTTGAAAAACTAAGTGTATTTATAATATAAAAATGCCTCAAATTGTAAGCTTGTAACTTTACCTGGATACGTTCCGAAATCTTATTAATTTATTCATATGAATTTTAGTACTTTATTTGAAATACTAAACGTTCTAATGAATTTCGCACGTTTTAAAACTTTATTTGAATAACTAAATAATTTTAATAAATTAAGAACATTTTTCGAAGTTTTTTAAACTTTATTTGAATAACTAAATCATTTTAATAAATTTCGATCATTTATCGAATGTTTTCAAACTTTATTTGAATAACTAAATCATTTTTATTGAATTTTCGAACATTTTTCGAATGTTTTCAAACTTAATTTGAACTACTTATTCTTTCGAACGTATTTAAATCGATTATGATGACCGCTTTACTCATAGGCCGCACGCTGAAATATTGCATTGGGCAACCTAATAAGATTGATATCGTAGAGCGATTTCGCTGCCAAAGATATGTTAGTATCTCTGTCGTTAGAGTGTGGGAATGTTGTACTCAATTAGCACGTCAGGAACGTCTGCAGTGGTAATTAATCAGACCTGTTTCGTGTTGTAATTTCAGCGTCGCTTGTGAATAACTATTTACTGATCTTCTGTAATATATATATTCCATAGAATATAAGATAATAATTTGTGGTACTGTTTTCAATATCTTAACTGAACTCTAACTACGAGTAGAAACTTCGCCCATGTTTCAAAATTTGGAAATGACAATGCGGGATTTTGTCTCTTTCCTTGTTAGTTATACGGACATTTCAAAGCTCATCTATAAATTACAGTTACACAAAAAGCTGTGGAAAATTTATGACGTCAGACGAGATCATCGCTCGGGAGTTTTGCGGAGAAAATTGAAATAAACGTAGAAACATATGTTCTGATATTGTATAAGATATAATAGACATCACTACCCGGCTTCGCCAGGCTCTTATCAACACTGTGTATTCGATTTTTTCTCATTGTACATTATTTTCTAACCCAAAAATCAATCGAACGCCGTGCCTATTTTTTATTGCTAAAGATCTATAGCGCATGATGAAAATGACGTATCAAGCTTAAAATAGTTACTTCGATCTAGTAATTTAGAGCAACGAAGTGACGACATTAAATTAATTTGCAATCATACCTTTCACAAATTTTAAAATCTTGCTACTTGCTAAATTAGTTTGCAATGAAAATATCGAAATATGCAAAAAACTTAAGAGGGTATTTACCAGAAAATACCGGAAATTAGTCTTTTTTAAATCATTCTTTTTAATTCTAGACATATTGTCTCTTTTTTACAAAAAAACATAAATTGATTTTGAAAGATTGTTATTTTATCTGGTAAACGCATTTTTAAAATTTTTAAAAACAAAGTCTATTTTTAATATCCTATGGTTAAAACCGTTGGTAGTTGGCAGATTTGTTCAATTTTCAAAAGACATATTATTATTATACAACACAAATTACAAATCATATAATCATACAACAAAATAAATCAACATATTTTTCAGAATTTTAATTTTAGATAAATTAAAATCATTTAAAAATAAATCCGAGAACGTGTTTTGTGACGATAATACCACAGTTTTTCTATTTAATTAAAGTCTTACAAAACTAAAATATTTCAGATTTTTTTTACACATTTATTTTTTTTAGATATTATTGAAAAATCACAAATACTTATGATCAAAAAATACTTACAAGAAGTACACGATATTTAATAATTTATCATCGTTCGTTTTGAGCATTTTTATTGCTTACTTGAATGTAGGTATATATTAAAGCAAGTTTTGAATGAAATAAATCGATATTATAAAAAAATTTATTTATAAAGTTTGATACGGGGAATAATCGAGCTTTCTCATAGAAACCTCCCTGAATAAGCATTTTTAAACTTTTTTTCTCAGCCGTTGGTCAATGGCTCTTAACTTGTTGAAAGCCAGCATACAAAAAATATTTTTTTTCAATACGACGTAAAATATTTGACAGTTCTTACCGTTTTTTTCTTACGAATTCAATTTTTATAACATTTCTTTAGTGATATAATACAAAAATTACATCAAAATAATGTAGATAAAATGAACTTCCTAATAATCACTCAAATCTATGCTTTCAACAATGGATTTATATTTAAAAAAAAACAATGAATAAATATAGACTTCGAATATGACAGCGTTCATATTATCAAGCGGCAGCCATTTTGTCCGCCATCTTTGGTGCCCGGCTCGTCATTGGCAATTAATATAAATTATTCGGAGTGGCTAAATGCTATCCGGTCATTCGTTATGTCAAGACCGAGAATGGCCCAAGCGATTCTGACCTTGTTCTTCATACAATTTCTTTATGCATAAGGGGCAAAATCGCTTCAAAAATCCGGACCCGCCGGGAGGACTGCGGCCTACAAGATTTTTAAGGCCCAGAGCTTACGATCTTACCGCTCTCCAATGGTGTCATTCTACGCATCAAATGTATAATAATTTAACTTCTATTATAAACTTGTAACTAATGAAATAAACCTTTTAGCTTTCATTCAATTCCTAGATTAACATTAAAGTGAACATCTCCTCTCGCCGCTGAAGAAGGAGACTAACTGGAAAAGTGTAATAAAACGGAATCCTGGGGAATTATACGAGCCATCACATGAGATTAAGTTTCTCCAATAACCATTAAACTCCGCCTGAATTACACAGCTTCATAATAACACTTTCAAATTTATGGATGCAAACGGGAATTCAATAAATACTCTTAATGAAATCAAGTAAATGAATTATCTAAGTGGTTCTCAAGGTTTTCAATTAATTATTTATTTAATTTCAACGGTATAAACATACCATAAACAATATTTACATTTCACATTAAAAACCAAAAGCATATATTAGGAATAATTAAAAACAAAAAAGAGAATGACAATTGATTGTGGCATTTGATTGTGAAATGACATACGAGATATGAGCAAGAGATACAAGTACAAACAAATTTTATAGTACAAATAAGGTAAACTTAGATTAAATTAATATTGGTTGAAAATATATGATAGCATAGCCCTCTTGTACCTACTTTCCGTGCAGTTAAATATATCCGCCACATCTGCGTATCTATTACTAACTGCATGCAACCTAGGTACAAGTGAGTTTTTGGAATACTCAGTCCTGGTGTTGTTGCATTTAAACAGAACTTTGGAACGAGTTGCTCTCGTAGGTATATGAAATTCAATGAGGTTAGTTAAATCGGAACTGTCTATACTACCATTTACAATTTTGAACATAAATATTAAGTCGGATATAATTCTTCGATCTGAGAGTTTTAATAAATTTAGTCCTTTCATCAAATAATTATAGTTAATGTTTTCAATGGGAATACCGAGTTTAAAATTAATGTGTCTTAGGAATTTATGTTGAATTCTTTCGATTGAATCTGAATGTAATTTATAATGGGGGGACCAGATCAAATTTAATCAATTACGTTTTACGAATTGTTTATATTCAATCAGTAATGCAGGGAATATCATATGTAAAATAAATACTTATTATCTGTAACGAGCCATTTCACATTTCTATCATAAAAATCCACAACCACGGATTGCTTTTTTTAAAAAATTTATTTATTAAATTTGAATATAATTACATCTAATACAATATAAGATATGGGTGGTCCCACAAAGCTGTGACAAATCAGCTTGTCTGTAGGTTCTACCATTTAATATTATTACATAATACAAATTAGCTTAAGTTACAATATTTACAGATACCTAATATAAGATTTAGGATAGAAAAATGTGTTGTTCATTTATTAACCACTTTTTTGTCAGTTTAGGGCAGTGTTTCTCACTATTTTTTTAAATTTTATGTTTTTATGAAATATGTTATAAATCAAAGGTATCTTATATTCGAGCGATCTGCTACCATACTTATTTGATATTTGTGGTATTTTTAGGCCTTTGTTTTTGGTAAATCTTGTGGTATATGCACCAATACCTTTTTATACGCGCATTCTCCCGAATTGTTCATAATTATAATGTGACAGAGAAGCCCTTTAATTGGAAGTAGGCCCTCAGACCCATACAGTAATTTTAAGTTGTTTCTTTGTTTATAAATGCTAGGTTTGACAATTTTCTGAATTCATAAGATGTATAAGTAGGCACTTAAATACCTTTAAACTTAATTAATAAACCCGACGATTTCATATTTGAAAGAAGAATATTTACTAGGACTAGGTTACCATCTTGAGCCGGAACCGGAAAGTAACAAACAAGATTTCACACAGATGAAATGCCAAATTATTGTTGAGTTACGTATGCATCTAATTCTAAATATAAGTGGAAAATACATTGGTAGTTACGACTTAGGACCCATATGCTATAACCAGGTATTATAGGTAAGTACTGGCCTGAAAAAGACACGTTTATGTCTGAAAATAAATGGATTTAAAGTGGAAAGTGTACCGAAACCATATTTAAAATAATATGCTGCCAAGTTATCTGAATAGTAATATTATGTATCACGAAAATGTTCATAATTATCCTACGAGAAGATGCAGAGATTTTAGGCTTCCCAAAACTAAGCTTTCGTGCGCTCAAAATAGCGTTTTTTATAAAGGACAAAAACTGTATAATAACCTACCGCATGCCGTTAAGGAAGCCTCAAATCTTAGCACTTTTTGTAGGACATGTGCTATATATGTTAAAAACAATCATTGATTAGATTACAAATATTATACTGTATTTCTTAAATTGTAGTTAACTGTATTTCTTAAATTAATCTCTTAAATTGTATTTTTTAATTTGTATTTCTTAAACTGAATTTATTAAATTGTATTATCGTATTTTCTTACTAGATGTATGAAAAAAAGGTGCATACATCTAAATAAACATAACAAAAACAAAACAAAACTATTTCAGAAATTTTATTTTATTTCTGCTATAATCTAAAGTACAGGTTCAGTAGCCCCTCAATGCCTATACCACGGAGATGGGTACTAATTGTTTCATGTGCACTGTGCGGTGTTTGCACTGTATGCAGCATTAGCTTCCTTTTGTCCTAACGATGTTTGCTGACGTCACCCAGACGACAGGGTATTAGTGATAGGAACTCATACGAAATCCACTGCTGTGCGCAGCGCTTTCTGTGTACCAACAAATGTCGCGATAGAAGTTGCCGAGGAAAATAGTTATCAACAATAGATGAGAAAGGGGCGCATGTTCGATTGTTTTATACTAATACCGTGAAACTTCATTAGTTGATATTGAAAATTTCATGAAAATCTTAGAAAAATATTTTTTCTGATACTTGGTGTTTAGTGTTGAAATAGTTTTGGGACTTTAGTCCATTTTCCTATTCCAAATATTCTTCCTTTGATTCCTATCCCTGCGAGGTAACTAGTTACGAAAGAAGAAGAGCATGATTAAAAATTTTACCCACAGTTTGGCACTTGAAATATTGTTACATCGCCTACAATTACCAGTCAAACACAGTTCATCATTGAATATCTCGAAAACTCGCATCAAAATCACATACACATTTTATGAAATATTTCATAATAAGTAATAACCATCGGGTTTGACATAATTAACGGTGCTAGTGACCTGTGGATTACCTTGGACATTGAGTGCTGGAATCATCAATATTTACATAAAAGGTAGGACATTTATATAATCAAAGGTAGGACCTCGATCCTGTGCCTCAATTTTCCTTTGTCGCATAAAACACAATCTTATGTTACACATTTGAAACTAGCTATCACTTTGTGGTTATCCATTTTATAATTAAATGAAACAACATAACTTAGTTACAACCACTGATTTATTTAGTTAAACGCCGACCGGTTTCGGAACAACCGTTCCTTCTTCAGGGCAAACATATAACAATAATAAACAATAAATAATAAACCTTTTTGTTATACCTTTTTATTATATTTTAGTTTTTATTTAGTTATTCTATTGTTAAACAATGATTAAAATGTAAAATTGTTGTGTGTAAGAGGTGAAATAAAATGAATTAAATAAAAAATAAAAAAATAAAAAAATATTATATGTTTGCCCTGAAGAAGGAACGGTTGTTCCGAAACCGATCGGCGTTTAACTAAATAAATCAGTGGTTGTAACTAAGTTATATTGTTTAATTTAATTACAATCTTATATATTTTTTTAATGTTATCGCTTACGCCCTTCGTTCACGCAGCTACTTACAAGCGACTAAATCGCCGCTACCCGCTACCTGTCATACTATTTTGCTAGTGAAGATCGTAGCGGCGTTTACAAACACTAATTTTAGTATGGAAGGTACAAACGAGTTAGAGTTTTTACAGTCCATTGGAACTTCAATATGGCATTTAAAACTTGGTTATATCAATAATCAATGATACTGTAGTGTTTGTGTTATCCACAGGCAGACATTGTGTTCTCTTCGATAATAATTATAAGGTCCTTGTACTGTATTAATACTGGTTTAATAACAATATTACTTAGTTACAATAATTATATGGTTCTGGGTTTTTCGACCGGCTACCACTGTCCATAAATAAACCAATAACCCACTGTCTAGGAATGGAATTCGGCTCTGATTGATCGGCTATGCTCGCCGGGTGAAATTACTTTAACTGCCCGACATCTGTCGGTATCTGACGTAAGCTTTAAGCCTACCGACATCTATTATAAACAATTGAAACTAAGTTATCCAAGAAAACTACAGATGCATAAGACAAGTGTGTAGTATATGATATGATCGATATGGTGCACACACGAAAATAACACAAGGATAATAGGGCAAAGTAGTTAAGCATTCCAATCTATCTATCAACCTCCGAAGAGAAACAGATTGAAGTTTTGGTAGATACATTTTAAAATTATTTGAGATTTTCAATTTTGCCAAAAGTATTATCGTTATTTATTTTCGGTGAATTGTGCTGTGTTGCGCTGTCTCTTTCTTTAACCAACTTTTCGGACCGCGTTACAGCGTACATCATCAGAGCAGATGTGTAATCACACAAATTATTAGATTATACTTCTGCCCTGATGATGGATACTATAACGCTGTCCGAAACGAAGGTTCAAGAAAGCGATAGCGCACAAAGGCGCAATACCCCAAAAATAAATTATGAGAGATACGTATTTAGTTCATTTACGAAGTCAACAATAATACAAAATAATCTAAAAAAATTCGTGTTGGAATGCATGTTGTGGTTTGTCTCAGAAAAGATTTTTTACAACGTATAATGTAAACAATGATGAGTATTCAATTGCCTGACCGCTGACATCGCCGTTACATATTTAATATGAACAATGTGACGATTTTGACGTAAATGACTTAAATATATAGGTGTTTTTTTTCTCCTTCTTCTACAATATGAGTCATGAAAAATATCAAATATTTAAGGCGATAGAAAATAAACCATGTGAGGAAAATCAAAATAGTATACAATAAAAAAAATAAAAAAAATCATATCTGCCAAAAAATCACAATTGCCTGGGTATGTACATAATATAACATCATTTTTTGATCCTAGCTGTCAAATTTGAATAACTTAAAATTAATTATTTTGACATAATATGGTATTTAAAATTAAGACGAAAACTGTGTGTAGAATATGAACCATGTGAGAAAAACTAGCTGTACATATAATATGAAGTATATGAGAAAAACGCGTTAAAATACAATTTTCTTAAAATAATTAATTTTTGCCATAAATGTATTCTTATAATAAACGAAATATTTTTTACTTTGTTATTCTACTTTGTCCATAAATAAAATTGTTATTACATGTCTCACATGGTTCGTATTCTATATGCAACGACGATATACCAAAAGTAAGAATTATTTTATATTAATTATGTTTTTGAAAATATTTAAGAATCGTGAGTTGTTTTTTTCTCTTCATCAAAACATTATGTTAACGTCGCATATCGGGCACACCAGACAGTAGAAGCAGTAAAGAAACTGTGTGAATTTTATTAAACATTAAAACATTGTTATTAAATGAAATATGACAGTAACTCTTTTAACTATCGATCGTAATAATAATAGACTTTAGTTTAGAGCCCCCTCAGACGACAAGAACCAAATATTGTCTACTGTAACGACATACAATAAAGACAGTCGTTAGACCAATCGTCATTACACCCCCAGTTCTCTTCACAACACCCCCCGTTTTATATAGCCTTAAACCTTGCTACCCTCTTAATAGAACTGCAGTCAAAGGTGTGATTGAAATATGGTAGACGCAGCCGAGTTATGATTGTTTGTTTTTTTATTATTAACTCCACACGGGAGGCCTTGAGGAAAACAATTTCTTTCAGGGCCTATGTCATCTTTGAGATGCTGTGTGGAGGGTCTTTTTGAGGAAAGAAAGGAGTGAACATGGGTCTTAAAGAGATCCATGTTGTAGGAAGGAGGAAATACAGAGGCCGGCAAATCGTTCCACAGCCGAGCTGTTGGACTCAAGAACGAGTCGTTTTCATGTGACAAATGTCAACCGTGTACACATGTCGGGAGATCAATGATGCTAGTTCCTCGGAGCATCTTCTATTGAAATACCGGTAGAACAAGGATAACATTCCCACCTGACGCCTGTGCTCTAAAGATTGCAATCCGTTCGTTAAGACCGGATAATCTTTTAAACGGACCGCGCGTTTCTGCACAGTGTCGAGGATTTTTTTCCAGTACTTTGGGGCTCCTGAGAAGAGGTAGCTGCCGAATTCTTGCAATTTGTACAGGGTTGGGTTAGGTTAGGTTTGTGGTCACATCCACGAAAAGATCACCGCACGAGCGGTTCCGCCGGAATCCGTATTGACGGTCGTTAATAATTTTGTTCTTCTCGAGGTATGTGAGCAGTTTGTCGCTGATCACACGTTCCATCACCTTGGATAGAACTGATGTGATCGCTATGAAACGGTAGTTGGCCGGGTTGGAGCGGCCACCCTTCTTTGGAATAGGATGGATGACCGCTTTTTTCCAACCAGACGGTACAGAGGACATTTTAAAAAGCTGTTCCAAAATTGGAGCTATTTCTGCAGCGCACCAGGGCGGGAATTCCGTCAGGCGCTAGCTTTATTAACTTCAAGCCTTCGTAAGACTTGGAGTACATCCTGATGCCGGATCCGCAGCTTTTTCATATAAAAGCCGCAGTGGGGAACCGACGTCGGAACCTTAATCATCGAGGGTCGAGTTTTCCGCAAACATTTTGCCTAATAGGTTAGGCTTTTCGGAAACCTCACCTCACGAATCCGAGCACCCTTGCTAAGTCACCAAATGTAGCGCATCACTTTGGGGCAACCTACACGGAGAAAAATGTTATTCCAAAATATGATAATTTTATTCGTAAAAATGGGAGTGAAGTTCTTACGAACAAATTAACAGGGTTTCAATGTTTATTGGCGGAAACATGTAAGAATAATTTGTTGGTTTACCTAATTTCGTAGGTATACCAACAAATTATTCTTTCATTTTTCCGCCAATAAACATTCAGTCCCGTTTTTAACCGTTTTTACGAATAAAATGTCGTATTTTAGAATAACATTTTTCTCCGTGTAGTGTGCCGTCAGGTCTGGTAAGAGGTGGAAGACTGGATTTGCAGAAATTTACGATCTGCTTATAAATAAATGCTCGCCATAGGTAAAAAAACTCGGATAACTTATCCGATATAATCCATTGGTTTACTACGGATTATACCTCGGACTATCTAAAAAAAAATATATAATTTTTAATATACGTATATAATAGTGCTTGAGAGGAAGCCGAAATACCCCCTTATTTCTAATTCAGGGTGACATAAAATAATTCAATGACGATTATAATATTATAGCGTATAAGCTGTTAAATTTTTATCCGAATCGCGGCATAGGATTTAGCTGCCTAAAATAGAGCCCTTAGCTCAAGAAAATCAAGAAAAAAAGTTGTAAAAACCTCATAAATTTTAAACAAATAAGTTACCATTTCATCCTCTACAGCTCTTTCACCATTGTCTCAAAATACTCGTAAGATTACGACAAAGTGGATTGAGATGAAAATGCACGATTTTCCCAAACTTTCCGAATTTCCGACGAAAATGATTCGAAAGTTTTCATTACTTGTGAAAGTCGAAAATCTTGAAAGTAGTTTCTGTTTAATAAATAGATTATGTAGTTTTGTTTCTGTCCGCGTGCTGTCCGTCTAACCCAGTAATTCCCAAAGTGGTCCAAGTGGAAGTCTACGTTGGCGTGATAAAAAAATGGGGGTCCACAAGTTGTATGTGGGGGTCCACGAAAATTTATCTGGTTTTGATAGTAAAGAATAAAAATGTTGTCTTGGCTTTATCAACGTAGGCCAGTGGTTTCCAATACCAATGCACAAATTATTTACGATTATTACGTCCTGAGTAAAATATATTTTATTGCTAAGTCAGAAATTTTAGCAGAATCACGCATTCCTTTCGCCGGGGGTCCATGGGCAAATTTTGACTATGAAAAGTGGTCCATGGCCCAAAAGAGTTTGGGAACCACTGGGTTAGACTCTAAACTTTCGTATGTGGAATATTAATTACAAAATTATGTACTTTACCGCTCATTTATTTTTATTTATTTTATTTTATTATTTCATTATTTCCTGAAAAGACAAGATTATTAATCGTAAGATTATGTAAGATGAACCATTTTTTTGATAACCAACACTTCTGCCGTAGGTCACCCCATGTGGTTCGCTGCGTTTGGCGACTTAACAGGGGTGTCCGGGTTCATGGGGAGAGCATTTAAATAATGTATTGGCAGCAGATTCCTACCCACCCCTCATACTTTGTTTCTTCCCAGAACTTCCTCTCCTTCCTTTCGTCAAAAATACCTTCCACATAGCATCTAACTTTTTTCATCGGGGTCTCCTGTGGAGCTAATGTTAAAATGTTTAACATTAATGTTTTTTATTAATCCTTACTCCTCATATAAAATCAGACTGTATAGTTTTTATTTTTTCCTAACTTCTCATTGTTATGGATTAGTGGATGCTAAACAAAGTATTGACAATAAAGACACAATATTTTGAAATGCCGATGTACAAGCGCGTTCTCAAAAAAAAAATATTAATGAGGTTCATTGAATGCACCAAAATTCCGATATCGTAATATGTAGATACGAAAATAAAACCCCAACATCTTGGACAATTCACGAGGAGCTCAAATACAAATAAGTACACAGAGGAGCGATGGAATACAACTACTTATTCTTATTCTTGAAAACAAATAAAAAATCGACGTAAATCTAAATATAAAAGTTGACAATATGTGAATTTTTGAAAAAATTATGTAGGAGAAATCGACATAATTTTATGGAACTAGAACTCTGGACTCAAGGGCGTAATATAGAAAAATGCATGTAGGTGATAGCTCTAGAGCTCTGGACTCAAGTGTGTAACACAGAAAAAAATATGTAGGTGATAGCTCTAGAACCCTGGACTCAAGGGCGTAATATAGAAAAATGTATGTAGGAGATAGCTCTAGAACTTTGGACTCAAGGGCGTAATATAGAAAAATCTATGAAGGCGATGGCTCTAGAACTTTGGACTCAAGGGCGTAACTCAGAAAAAATATGAAGGTGATAGCTCTAGAACCCTGGACTCAAGGGCGTAATATAGAAAAATGTATGTAGGTGATAGCTCTAGAACTCTGGACTCAAGGGCGTAATATAGAAAAATGTATTTAGGTGATAGCTTTAGAACTCTGGACTCAAGGGCGTAATATAGAAAAATGTATGTAGGTGATAGCTCTAGAGCTCTGGACTCAACGGCGTAATACAGAAAAATTATGTAGGTGATAGCTCTAGAACTCTGGCGTTATATTGAAAAAAACACAAGAGAAGATGCAATATTATCTGATCCACCCTGAAGAATGATTTGTCCAAAAAAGGCGAAACATACATGAAACCGGGTAGCAACGTCCTTTTATGGCATATACATTATATATTCAAATCTCGATGTAAATTTCATACAATGAACATAATATTCGCACCATTAAATTAACATATTCACGGGTCATTAACTACAAATTCCACATACAAACAAACAATTAAATTAAATTAAGTCATTAAATCTCGTGCAATTAATCAGAATTGCATTGTGGAGTAATTGTAGCTCGAGTCATTTGAGTTGGAAACGGTTGCATCGTTAGTAATGGTAGAATCAGACTGGGTCGACGTACGTGCCATTCGCTACGCCTAACAATATCTGGACTGCTTAGCAACCATACATTTTCTATGAAAATTATGGTTGCAGAATCACACTTACCACCCGTCGCGATGCGTATGGCCAGTGTGATTCTAAATTATACTGGGTCGACGTACACGATACACGCAATACCACGCTCCGTCGAGCCATGTGTCAAGGTGACAGATGGTCTGAAGTTATTTGTAGTGTTACCATTTTCGAAAATAGAAACCGCCAAAACAGGCATACGCTATTGTTTTTTTTTATTTTTTGGGTTTAAACTTTTTTTAATCATGTATTATGTATGTATTAATGTTTTAATCCTGTTAATGTACCAATTAAAATAAAATTGAAATAAATCAACAGCAGATAATTTCAATAGAATTTCGTTTTATTTTTGGGGAAGATTTATTATAAAGGTACTTGTGGGGAAATTGTACGGAATTTCTTAATTTTAAATTTAGAATATTAGCATTGACAACCAATGTCAGTCTTTTGACGTTTATTTTTTAGGTTTTGTTTATATGATTCACTTCCCAACGGACGTATTGGTAATGGTTTATTTATGGACGTATTCGTTGCATTGCCATGTTTTTTGATTCGGAAAGTGAATTTGAGGATGACTTGCTAGGAGTATTATTTTTAAAAGAGTATATTCATAAAAGGAAAAATAAAAATGTAAGAAGAAGAACTTGGATCCATCAAATAAATAAAAAACAGACAAATTTTTGGAGAGTTCCATACACTGGTAAAAGAACTTCTAGAATCTGACGACGGAAGATTTTTGATGTACTTCCGCATGACTAAAATTAAATTTAACGAACTTCATGGAATTATCGAATGTGATATAAAAAAACAAAATACACGTCTCCGTCAATCAATCGGTACCAGAAAAAGACTGGCAGTTTGTTTAAGGTACAATTTATTGTCATTCTTTATATGGGTATAATATTGAAAATAATAATAATTTATTAACGCCCTAATAGACTTTTAAATGCAATTTTACATTTAAGTATAATGATTTACATGGACGTATAATAACAGTACAACAAGTATGAAAAGATACATATAGTAGTGATACACCTGTATCTATGATCGGTATTGATTTTAAATAAAAAGATCTGAAGTAGCAAATACAAAGTATAACAGATAAAAGTAAGTTAACAGGAATGTCTATTTTATTTATTATTCTTCAGTTAGCGCACCTCGTAGTGTTTGCTAATAATAATTATTTAACAAATTTAATAATTAGTTAACTGCCTTTTTTTATGTTATACTTTTTATTTTCGAATCCTGATACTCCTGAAAGAGCTCTAGCTGATATGATGGGCATGATGAGAAATTCTCAGGAGATTTGAAAACAGAAGTAAGAACAGGACGAAACAATTTTCTTTATGAGCATTTGCCAATCGGTAAAAAAACTGCCAATTACGTCAGTTAAGAATAAAATCAAATCTTTTTTCGGCGGTGAACGGGGCCGAGGTAAAGTAGCTGGAGGAGGAGCATCAGCATGACAATCGATATAAAGACAAGAAAAATAATAAAATTTAAAAAAATAATTGAACTAAATCCAAAAATTAAAAGTAAAAAACAGATAAATTTATTCTATTTCGATATTATAAGTGGTCATATTGAATGCCATTCTGATGCTCCTCCTCCATCTGCTTCATCTCGGCCTCGGTCACCGCCGAAAATAGCATCGATTTTATTTTTAACTGATCTAATTTGGGCAGTTTTTTTACCGATTGGCAAATGCTCATAAAAAAATAATCAGTTTCATCCAGTTCCTGCTTCTTTTTTCTTAAGTCTTGAGAATTTCTCATCATCCCCATTATATCAGTCAAAGTTCTTTCAGAAGTATCAGTATAATCGCCTTCCTTTTGTTCGCCCCACTCGACGTGGGTGCAACGGTGCAGTTGCTTCCAGGGCTTTCAGGAGATATGTCTGATAAATCTTCGATAAACATAGCGTCAAAATTGCCTGTAGTAGGACGTCCTTTTAGGGGGTTTAAATAGGGCTTTAAAAATGACATCTGTTCTTCAAATCGCCAAGGCACCATTATTTTCCCCGCTTGGCCACTTTTCTTAAGGCGCCTTTTCATTGCATTATTATAGCAATTCCGTAACTTGCTCCAGTCGTCTTTACACTGGTCAACTGAAATGATAATTATTTTTATATTACTTGCAGATTTTTGACTACGGGAAATTCATTTCGGTCTCTAGGATTCAGCTATCGCATAGGATTTTCTACTGTACACAATATAGTCCAAGAAGTTTGTGAAGCTATTTGGAAACATCTTGGACCTAAAGAAATGCCCCAGCCAACAACAGAAATGTGGAAAAAAATAGCGAAAGACTTTAATAACTTATGGAATTTTCCCAATTGCATTGGTGCTCTAGATGGCAAACACCTCAATATAAAGTGTCCAATAAATGGTGGTTCAGATTTCTGGAATTATAAAGTTCAAAATTCAACAGTATTGATGGCTTTGGTAGATGCTCATTATAAATTTATAACGATAGACGTTGGCTCCTATGGAAGAAATAGTGATGGAGGAATTTTTGAAAAATCTATTGGAATTAGTGCACGTTGCGGTTCTGCAAGTACATTTTCATCATTGCTTAACTCAAATGCGGCCCCAAGTAGTTATGAAAGCAGCATGCTGTCAGTACTATTTTGTCCACCATTGCCGGTTGTTGTAAGGAAGTAAACAAGACTCAATACTGTTGAATTTTGACCTTTATAATTCCAGAAATCTGAACCGCCATTTATTGGATGGACTGAGAAGAAATCATGGGGAGCTAATGTAAAAAAAAATGCTTAACTATAATATCACTGTTGTTGTTAAATTTTGTTATCTGCCATTGTTTTGTGTATACCGTATATTATTTATTTCTGTCTTGTAAAGGACTCTTCTTATTAATAATGATTTTTTATTTATATTTTGTAATGGACTCGTAAAGAGCACTATTGAACTATGTTTAAGTTTCTTTTAGTTAAGCGTACTTGAAGTGAAACTACACAAAAATGCTCTATACAAATGTAATGTTATTACACTATTGCTGATTGTTTGCACAAAAATATTTCATTGAATGTTTACCTATACCTGATATTCATAGACTTCGTGTTACGGAAGATGATGAGTCAGATATTTTTGTATGTCACTTTTGTATGATTCTTAGTGCCGAGATATGTATCTAAATATGTTGTCAATGTTTTCTTTAAGTTTATCTACTTATTAAGAAATCTCATATTATTTATTTTACTGGCTTTCCTGTTTTTCCTGTCTTTTACTGGCTTTCGATGTTTTATGGCGCATATTTTTGACAATTTTTAAATTTAATCCCTTTTGCTTGACCAGTAAAAATTAACATAGGTACTTATTATTACTTTATTATTTTATGTTAACCTAATTTTATAATAATTATATGTTAACCTAATTCTATAATATTTTTTAAGTCATTTTGTGCCTTCTTTAATTTTGTAAAACATGCAATAAAAATTGGATTATGCATGAAATTAATTATTATTGTGTTATTATTGCGTACAAACCTGAAAAGAAACCCTGTTTTACGTGAATACCGTACAAGAATCCCAAATGCTCCCAACCAATTTGGTAGGTGTGTATGGGTACCGCCGTCCCGGGAACCATTTATTGGATAACCAACACCCCTGCCATAGGTCACCCCAAGTGGTTCGCTACGTTTGGTGACTTAGCAGGGGTGCCCGGGTTTGTGTGGATCTTGACGGTGAATGCGTTTGCCCACCTATTGCATTGCGAGCCGGATCAGGAGAGACTGGTTGAGGGAGACTTGATTTAGACCTCTCCAGCCGGACTCATTTGACCCATCACATTGCATCGCAGTGGGAGGGATGGATTCGTACATTCGTCTCTCCTAGACACATTGACCCCCAGATTCCCCAGAACTTCCACTCCTTCCTTTCCCTTAAAAGACCCTCCACACAGCATCTCCAAAGATGGCATAGGCCCTGATGGATTTTTTTTTCCTCAGGGCCTCCTGTGTGGAGCTAAAAAAAAAATAATGATTCTCTTAAACCAAACAATTGAATTAAAAGTAATTCACGGTACGTTTTCTTATAAAAAAATTTAAAAATAAAATTAAAAATTATTGAAAATTCCGCAATGTAACAGTTACTTTAATAAATAAATAATATTTACAAAATAACACCAACTTTGCTTTGAACAGTACCTCTACCTACTGTAAAAACTCTGCAATCAGTCAAAACTGTTGTATAACCTGTAGTATAAACTCTAGTTGCGAGGTTCATGATTATGTTTAGTTATGGTTCATTTCATTACTATTACATGTACCTATTGCTATAAGAGAAGTAAATATACCAACCTGGATCTAAATATGATTGCATTCGTTGCGTGTAAAATAAATAATTCAATTAAAAATGTGTTATACCGGTCTTGCCAAGTATGACTGCGATCTCTTCCCAAGCCACACTACGTGCAATGGAATTTCTGTATTCGCCGGATTTAATGTTGTATATTACTTCGTACCGTCGGACGGTATCAATTAGCTTTTCGTCTCCCATTTTTTTAAGTGAGCGGTAAATGTAATTGGTGCCACTGTCAGAATAATATGTGAAAATAACCATAGATATACCGAATGTAACCTTATATGCATAGATAATACCACTCGCAGATGTCAAATCCACCTGCCACCTGCCCCACGCCGATCTGGCCGGCCCAGACGTCGCGATGGGAACGTGGGTTTGCGAAGTTCGTACGTCGACGTGGTTGCTAAGCAGTCCAGATATTGTTAGGCGTAGCGATGCCCACGTACGTCGACCCAGTCTGATTCTACCATTACAATTCGACGTCGTTCTAACGACGCCTCTGTAACGGCCGTTACAGTGGAATTTTCCCACCCGAGTTTCGTCTACATTTTAAACAGCTTACAGGGTGTCCGCTTACCGAAATGAATAAATTAATTTAATATGATGTATTATGATGGCTAGACAGCAAGTCGCACACTGTAGCCATGGCTTTTATTTAAGAGGAATATACACAAGGCAAAAATGTGTTTACTTTTGACTTGTGGCAAGAAAAAAAATAAAACTTCTGGCAATATGCGAAGCATACGTTGATTGTCACGGCTGATACAATAGACCACACGATTGAATTAAATACTTCTTTAGCTCCATCTATATGTATGTCCATATATATGTTTATATGTATAAAATATATACATGTATATACATATATTCATTTTCTATAAATATTTTTTTTAATTTTATAAATTAAATTTATTAAAATTTGCCTCGCCCGATCAAGCCGTGCGCATCGACGTCCGCTCCCCTCGCGTTTGGCGCATCACTGATATTTCAAAATACTGACTGAAATATTTCATGCACTGGTTATGAGAGGAATAGAGAAATAAAATGTGCGCGCGTACTGTTCTCTCTTGCTTCTACAGTGATCCCGTTCGCCTCGCAAGGGATTTCACTTTTCGTTACACATTCGCCAGTTTACCCCTCAAGTCAAGCTTGCGTAAAGAAGTATTTACTTCAAAAATCATCACTGCTGATATTTAAAGCAAATACCAGTCCCACTGTCAAAGGGACATCTCGGCGGAGCCAATCTCAAAATCTGGAGCGAAATAAAATATTTGGGGCATGTCGTCACCGATGACCTAAACGATAAAAATGACATAGAACGCCAAAGAAGAGTACTGAGTGTGCGAGCCAACATGCTCGCCAAGAGATTCAACAAGTGCAGCCCTCCGGTGAAGAAGCAACTTTAGACATTCTGTATGAGCTTTTGCACTAGCGAACTATGGACGAGTTACACACAAGGCGTCATGAACACACTCCGATTAGAGTATAACCACACATACAGAGCCCTGTTTGGCCTCCCCTGGCGATGCAGCGCCTCGCAGATGTCCACAGAGGAAAGGGTGCATGGGTTCGCTGCTTTGATGCGCCACAGAGTAGCCGGGACGAGTCACACCATAGATGGAGAATTTTTCTCAAACGACTGTAGTAAAAGTCCTAATGTGTTCACCATTTTATTTTATTTATTTTTGTATTAAATTTCACATTTTGTATTTATTTAGATGTAAACTTTTACATGGCTGGCAGAGTATTGCCCACACCGTTCTGTTCAGCTGAAATAATCAAATTCTTCTGACTTTTATGTCCGGGTTAAATCCCCTTACTTTTCACTTACCCCTTCCACACACTTTTCCACAAATGATCATCTATGCTATGTAATTGTACTATTTAAGTAACATAAATACAAAATAATACAAGAACAACACGTCAACCCACCAGAGACCACATGGGAAAATAATTCACCGACTTCAGATATTTTCGTATCAGAAGGTTCGGCTCGGTAGAACTCCTAAATTTCCGATAAATCCTACTAATCCCTCAATATAAATATTAAAAAAATCTTTAGAAATACCACATGACTGATTTTTGCATTTTATGTATAAATTCTATGACAAATCTAATGAGCCTAAATTTTTAATGAGAGAGCTAGGTATAATGCCAGTAGCCGAAATAATAAAAGGTAATATTTCTATAGTCTGAGAATACCAAATTCTTTCAATCTCATTTCCTAAATCTGTATAATGTCCTATTTTTTCAGAAACAGATTTTTCAATATTACATGAATTTGGAATAGCTAAATCAATGATATAAGTTATGTTTTTAAATTTTGTCATGTAAAACTATATCGGGTCTATTATGACTAATTGTTCTGTCTGTTAGCGTAGTTAAGAATCTTTATTATAAGAAAGAATAAAAGTTAATAAAGGGAAACTGTTACATATAATCTGATCCATTTAATTGATTTTTTAAACAAATTTCTTACAGGCGTTCATACATTTCTAATGATTTTATTTTTGAAGTTTACGCTTATAATTTTATAAAGTAATTGACAAAGTTATTTTAATTCCTACCTCAGCGAAACCATAAGATTTTATTTACCGAATTACACATTAGAGAAAACCACTAGTAGTCCAAATACGAGTACATAAAGAATTAAGAAAACTTGGCAGTGTGTTTTGGGGAGGTAAGTTACACAAGAAGAAGTTGTAGGTAAAGAGTGAGAAAGCAGAGTAAACTTTAGGGTAAAAATATATTTCCGATCGGGATTATACTTTAAACGCAGGCTAGTATTTTTACTTTTAACGTTATTAAAATAATCAAAAATTCTAAAATACAAGTTTCAAAAGTCAAAATTTAAAAATTAACTTATAAATGGCTTCTTTCGAAAACGTTGTAAAACAGCTGATTGACTTATTTTCAAGCACAAAACTACCCTTCTTGTCGTCAATTTTATTTGCTTCATTCAGTTGCCAAAGTGCAAATTCGTATGCTTGTAATTTATATCCATACTGTAGAATTGACAGTAAGTAATACCGTATCTGTATCGCAATATATCTCCCGACAACAAGGACGTGGAGATGATTGCTCCATAAGTCTTCCTGTCTGAGATGCATTATTAAAAATGTTAAATATACTTGAAGACATCTTGAACACTTGTTGACCTAATACTTGAGCTGTACTTAGCGGTTGAGCTTAAAAATGCAAACAAAATAATATACAACGACGTTTAAAAATGTACTCGTAATGTGTAGAACAGTCGTAATGGTTTGGTGGGGTGTTTATTCTTGGATTCCTAATGTTGTTCGATTCGACGTTTTTTAAAGTATCATTAAGGCTGGGAATTCCGATTTTTAACATATGTCCTTTGAACACCTTACATTTCTAAGTTCTAAAAAAATATACGTTATTTTTTAAGATAATATCTGATGATTTGTAGAGCCGAAATGTTAATTACATAAAATTCTCTAGATAGAGAAAAATCGCAAAGTATGCTCCGAAAATTATTATCTACACGATTGTTTCTGTTATTTTACAAGTTATATGTATGAAAAAATTCACAGTGCTTCTTTAGATGCTACTTGAGGTTTTTTGCTCTATTTTAAACAAGTCGTGTTTTATTAAACATTTTTCCGATTTTCATTTGAATTTTATTGATTTTAATATTAGTGCTCTCCCTTCAACATTCGTATGGTCGTATTCGCCTTCTTCTTCTTTTTGGGCGGGTATCACTGGCCCTTAACCGTTATGGTTATGGCACTGGATGAAAGTTTTCCAGAGCTACTTCCAGTCCTTCAGGTTTTTAGCTTTAAGCTAATGCACATTTGAAGTGTTTATTCTACACTAGCTTATGCCCACGACTTCGTCCGCGCAGGATTAGTACTTCGAGTAGCATATTTTCTTTTCCTAGGTCGTTTCTATGTTTATACCAAAATTCTTAACCTAGTTATTTAAAATATCTATAATTCTTGATTCGATTACAAAGTATTAGTCGAGTACTTCAAATAAATTCACTAATTTAAATATAATGTCATTCTCAAATTTTGATATTTTCTGTTAAGCAATAATTATTATTTGTAAAATATGGAAAATAGTTAGCTTTATAAATTATAGCCTATATGTTATTCTGATGTAAGAGCAATATTATTGTAAGTTTCATTAAAATTCATTTTGAAAGAGTAACAAACACACATATATCCATACAAACTTTCGCGTTTATAATATTAGTATGATATATCAGAGTTGTCTGTGGTTTATCGATTCACAAAATCTCAAACCTTATTAAATATAAGGTATAAAAGTCCACAATAACGAGCTAGTACCTACGCTGGTAAGTAGATTTAATGCTGTAAAAAGATCCTGGAGGCGTATGTGTGTTAAAATCATGTGTGAGCGTGTGAGAAATTCAGAGATTCGCAAAGAAAGCAAAGCTGGTGTAATCATAGTGAGTAAGATTGAGAAACAGACGTTTAGATGGTTTTTTATTTTTATTTTTTTGTGAATACCGTATAAGAGTCCCAACTGCTCCCGTCTGGAGCCAGTGAAACTATTGCAATTCCAAATAGGGCATGTTGTGAGGTTAAAGGTAGTGGGGAGTTAAGTATCGGAAAAGATGAAGGCGGAGATCGGTTAAAACTATTTCAAGCAACGTTTCATTTCTGAATGGTGATCTTACACCAGGGCGATACTCAAATTATCTTCCATTCTGGAACGAGCCGCAATTATACTATCTAACATTTTTTAATCGATTTATTATGAAACCATGTCATTTAAAACAAGAAAGCTATAAGGTGTACCTGGTAGGAGACAGATGTCTTGGCTGCGAAGTGTACGAGAGTGGACCGGTATTAGAAGTCTGGAGGAGCTATTCCGAGCAGCGCAAGGTAGAGACATATTCACCAGAGTGATTGCCAACGTCAGGGGAACCTGATAGGGCACACAAAGAAGAAGAAGAAGAAGCTATGCAGGGTGTCCAGGGGTAAAGTGCATTAACTTCGGGAGGTGATTCTAAATGATGGTACGAGTAAAAAAAATTAACAACTTTTTCCGAAATTCCAATTTTTTTCCCATACCAAAAGATGTACCTATTAAAAATCCTTAGTGTAAGGTAAAAACTTACCCGATACATTTTCTGTGAGCCTGCCGGCTGCGATTGTGGCGAAGTTGGATGGTTATGACTAGCCCCTATAAAAATAATAGTGTTTAATTAATTTTAGTAAAATTATATTTTTACCAAAAAAGTACTCCTTAAGGTTGGAATTTCGAAATAGTTATTTATCTGTTTTTTTACTCTTAACTTATCTTACTTTACTTAGCTCAAAGCAAAGGGAAAATAGATCCTTGGCATTCATTTGTAATGTCACTATATTAAAATGATTGTAAAAAGAATTGTTTTCCTGCGTTATTGTAAGAAGAATTGTTTTCTTGCCGTTCCATCTGGTGTTCTCGTACCACGATGGTCAGAAACATATGGTCCTTCGAGCCGGATCTGAACTAGCGGCCTATGGATTTTTTACCCCCGGATAAAAGATTACCCACGGTATCCTTGTATTACGCAGATATAGATACCTGATCTATTTTAAATCAAACGTCAATGACAAAATTAATAGTTAAAATAATGCAGGCATTTTTTATCATGAATTTCCTATCTTTGAAAAAGAACACCTTTTGTTAAAAGTATTAAACCAAACAAACACAAAGATTTGTCCACAAGCTTATGTTGACCCTCGTGCAGCATTAAAATAATGACTCAAACAAATAATTTTTCCTGCATAATAACATTCTTGTTTACATTCCGTTCCATTAATTTAAATACACTCAATTTCTGAAATTGGTCGAAAGGGGATGATTCTTCTTTGAGACAAATTACAAGGCCCCTAAATCAGCCCTTAAGATGTATGCTTTCTAATATACACACAATTCTGTAGTGCAGTTGACACGTTTCTAGGGGTTAGTGGGTCATGTTTATTTATACGTATGGGGTTCAAGCTACCCCTTGTGAGAGAAAACCTCCCTTTGGACCCAATATAGGACGAAAACCAGAAAATGTCTCCAAGGAATTATATTCAGTGTTGAAAATAAGCACTTGGATGGAATCTTATTTTAGTTGTGGTAGGTATATCGATAGTAAAATACAGAAAGGAGAAAGAGAAAGGATATTTAACAAATGACAAATATCGATAGTAAAAGACAGAAAGGAGAAAGAGAAAGGATATTTAACGAATGACAAATATCGATAGTAAAAGACAGAAAGGAGAAAGAGAAAGGATATTTAACGAATGACAAATATCGATAGTAAAAGACAGAAAGGAGAAAGAGAAAGGATATTTAACGAATGACAAAAAATATCGATAGTAAAAGACAGAAAGGAGAAAGAGAAAGGATATTTAACGAATGACAAATATCGATAATAAAAGACAGAAAGGAGAAAGAGAAAGGATATTTAACGAATGACAAATATCGTTAGTAAAAGACAGAAAGGAGAAAGAGAAAGGATATTTAACGAATGACAAATATCGATAGTAAAAGACAGAAAGGAGAAAGAGAAAGGATATTTAACGAATGACAAAAAACTTCACGTCTTGTTACTTAATTATCCCCACCAAAATACTTGATTCTGTACGAAGGAGGGCGATCCGTCTTATTAACCATCCGCTATTAGCAGATAGATTGCTATATCTAATGCACAGACGCAATGTAAGCATGCTGAGTATATTCTACGGGTATTTAGTTAGTGGGTTAAAATCCTGAACAATAAAACCTGCTCTAAGAAGCTAGCAGTATTGTTCCCCTTTGCACCAATGCACGTGCGCGAATCTCGACAAACCACAGTTGATGTAGGCTTCATGAGAACGAGTTGTTTCTTTGTAAGCTGGCTCGTATGTGGAACGAGCTACCAGCTTCTGTTTTCCCCCTTCATATAATCAGAGCCTCTTCAAGACCCGCACTAATAAATCTTTAATAAATTCCTAAACTCGCCTCATAACGCTGCCCAGCCGCGAGGCTATTTAGTTCTCCTATCTTTATCAGCCCTCTCGCTTGCTCTATATCGATCGGTAGGATAACTATCGGTCACATCTTATCGTTCCCTAGCATGACTACAGATCGCCAACGAATAAGTGACAGTTCAGTTAGCGATATGCAGTTGTCCTAGGGAACGATGAGAAGTTACCGATAGTTATCCTACCGATCGATATAGAGCAAGCGTGCTAGGGCCTCTGGTAAGGGACACATATATTTTTTAAATTATTTTTAAATCCCTTGAAGGACCATCATGACCAGACACATCAGCCAAGTGTTGAACAATATTAGCTCCTATAAACATTTCAAAATAAAACAAGATGTATTTAATTAAGACAGCTTTAACTAAATTAAATTTCTTACTTGGATAGTAGTAAGAGAAATCCTCAGTTCTTACTTGGGTAATAAATTTTATGTTGTTATGGTGATGGTTAGTAAATTAGTTAGTTAATCGCGTACATAATAAAACATATGTTGCATTACTTATCTTTAGTGTAAATACTTTTAAGAAAATTCCTATTTCGTCAAGAGTCTCTTGGGAGCTATTCAAAATATTCGGTACAAATTGAAGACAGGCAATTTAGTAGACGCCATATTACGGGAAAGAAGCCTCTCGCGAGAAATGATAATATTCTGGCATGTATTATAATATTACGTCAGTGTATTATATTGTCACTTTTGATCTTAATGTTTGTACAGAGTAATACAGATCATCAGTGTCATGACTATCTATTCATGTTAAATTCATTTGCGTACAACATAATGTAACTGCTAAGGATAAGAAATACTTTGAATCTATAAAATTAATTCATTGCTCTATCAAAATTACGACTGGCGTGTAGTTATAACCGAATTAAAATTATGTACATGTTTTGCATGGGAAAAATATGTGTTTCTCTTTTTGTTTCCAGATTTACAAATTTCAATAATTTATTTAAGGTTTTTCCTGAAAGCCAATAACATGTTTGCTTTATGAACCCAAGACCTACAAAAGTTTTTTTTTTTTTTTTATAATTAATGGTTTACTTAGTTTTAACAAAGCAATTGAAAACTTTTTCCTCGGATTGCTAAAGGAAATGTTTTTGTCCACATTAAAAAATTCATGCCTCTGAATTTGAATATGGATACATACAAACTGATTATAATTCTGTATAGCCAATGAATTCACCTATCTTCTGTCCTTCATTACATATTCGTAGGATTATAAAAAAATATATAAAATCGTTAACTTTAAAATATTTTAAAGAATCTAGAGAATATTTGCCACATTGTCTCAGCAAAGCAATCCGAGGCTTTGGAAATAGTGCCATAATGTGGCAAAAAGCGTTTGAGTGGCTATTGATTACTTCATCAGGGTTTTTTTTAATAATAATTCAAAAAAGATACATAAATTACAAATACATTTTATACACTAATTAATTATATAATATATATGTTTGATGTACCCCCATAAAAAAGCAGGGCTTGTGTGTATGGGGGGAGGGGGGGAGGGGTGTTATTATATAGTTTTTATTTATTTGTTATGATTTAGTTCAGGTTTTGAGTGTGCTTTTTAAGGTGAGTTTTAAATTTTTTTAAATTGGTATTCATGTTTCTAATATTTTCTGGTAATGAATTAAAGAATTTTACTCCGATATATGATATTTATGATTTAATTGTCCTATTGTTTTTTTACATTGTTTATTTGGTTAAAACTACGTAATCTATGTATTTTGAATTAAAATAGTGCCACTAAATGATTTTGCTGTAATGTTGATTTGTAGATTTAAAAAAAAAAATTACCTATATTTAATACTTCAAAAAATATATAATGTGTATTTTTTAAAACAACTATCATTGATTAAGCGTGATGAAGGCCTGTTTTAATTCGACCGTCTGGCATTTCATCTCTCTGCAAATTTGTTTGTACGTTCCTTTTTCGGTTTCGAGAATTGACTGAGCTTTTCAATTTTGTGGTACCTACCTGCCCGAAGAAAGTTTTAAAAATTATCATTGATGTGGTGTCGTTTCATAAGACACATTTATAATTTTCTATCTCAAATAAATAAATAAAATATTACGGATATAATTAAGTAGATATGATCTAAGGGCGCCAAACCAGAGGTGGCCGCCAAATTCAACAATAGGACTAGAACATACGTGTATGCTAACTGTAAATGATCAGTATGTTTTGACTACGTAATCGAAAACCACTTCTTCCTTCAACATTCGTTTATTTAATTTTCTTAACTTTCCTGTCAGCATCCGATTCATGGGGCCAAACCATGTTTCATCTTTTTTATTTACTCAGCAAAGGGAGTATGTATTAAGTTGTATTTGAATATAAGATTGGAATTCTTGAGAAATCTTGACAAAACTTTACTGCAATATACATAAGTATGTTGGTAACCCGAGGCAAAATAATTTGCGTGATTTTCAGGCAGAATTTATTTGAATCTCACTTTTGAAAAAACTCGGAGAGCTTTGGAAAATAAACTATTTTTCTGTTGTTCAATCCTAAATTTCCTACTCAATTTGCTTTACTTTTCATAATTTATATATTTTTAAAAGACGAACAGCTTTTATAATACACATTTATTTCTAAAAATGTGTTTAAATTTAGTAAATTTCTTCAAATGAGTTCTGATGCCTACCCTGATGAATGCCAGAGATAGATGGAACTGCGAATGAAAAAGTAAACTTAAGGGGGGGGGGGGGGTAAGGTTTTAAAACATATTTAAAAAAAAATCTAAATGTACAATATGTCGAGTATTGTGTAAATTTTAACAAAATTTTAAGTAAATCGGATCAAAACTAACGAAGATACGCCATTTCAAGCGAATAGCCTTTTTCGATTATCGACCGGATTTTCGAGAATAAAAAAACTTTAAATCAATTTTCTCGCAACCAAATTTTTTAAGTTCGTGAACATCATAACTCAAAATCTACTTGACCGATCCTTTTGAAATTTTGTTCACTATTTCTACACAAAAATCAAAATAAAATGCGGAAGATAAAATAAGAACGCAAGACCAAGACCAGTTTCAGCATATTGAACAAGATTAAGAAAAGTACCCATAGATGGTTTGGTAATTTAGAGTGGATGAACGAAGATAGGAATGTTGACAAAATTAATGCTCAAGTAAGGGAAAGAAGCGGTCGGGGTGCTTTTATGTTAAAAAATGTTTTTAGTTCTGGTTTTGTTAATAATCTATTAGCACGAAGAAGAAAAAACTCGGTACCTACTTCTTTCCTCCATACCTTCAGCCTCACAATTTACCCCAGTTGAGGATACTGTAGTCCCACTGGCTTCGGGTAATTGAAACTGTACTGCAGTATCCACATAAAAAAAGTGGTCGTGCTATCACAGTCGTTTTGCGTTACGTCCTCTGGAAATAACGAAATGTTAGAAACTCTCTGATGTACCGCTAGATGAAATAGACCGTCACCTACACCTACATAATTGGGTGACGAAGGATTGAATCGTGAAGAACAAACAAAGCTGGCAGCTAGTTCAAAAGAATCGATCTCATGCTTGGAACATCAACAGTTAACGGGGGTTCCTCTGTTGTCCGCCGAGATTCTCTCCTTTGGTGGTCCGATACACAAAGAGGAGATGTGTTCTTCTGAGCGTGTTTCATTCCTCTTTTATATCGATTTGTAAGAAAACTGTTGTCGCCAATTTACTTAAGACCTTCCGACACCAAGTCTCTAGACAGGCCAATGAAATTGATTGTCTGTTTAAGAAAGAATTTCAATGTTTGAAACATTTCATCAGAAGTATGGTAAAACTTGGCATATTTTGGACTCTCGGACACGCCCGAAACACGCTTATATAAACACGCTTATATTGTCAGTGAATTTAAGACCGATGGACCAGTAAAAGTTTAAAAATGCTTGCAACTGTACATGGAGGTTCCAATGAGAAAGATCGAATATTCCACGTATCAAATTTTTAAAATTAAAAATTTAATATCGATTTATTATTTTCCTACACTTAAGTAAGCAATAAAAATGCTCAAAACGCACTATGATAAATTATTAAATATCGTGTACTTTTTGTAAGTATTTTTTGATCATAAATATTTATGATTTTTCAATAATGTCTAAACAAAATAAGAGTGTAATTTTTTTTTAAATATTATTGTTTTTAAGACCTTAAATAAATAGAAAAGCTGAGTTATTTTTGTCACAAAACACCTTCTCGGATTTATTTTTTAATGATTTTAATTTAACTAAAATTTTAATTTTCAAAACTGTGCTGACTAGATTATGTATTGATTTATTTTGTTGTAGGATTATATGATTTGAAATTTCTGTTTGTCTAATAGAATCTATCGTTTGAAAATAGATAACAAATCTGCCAACGACCAACGGTATACCCTTAGTATATTAAAAATACAATTTGTTTTTCAAAATTTTAAAACTGCCTGTACCAGATAAAATAACAATCTTTCAAAATCAGTTTATGTTTTTTTGTAAAAAAGAGTCAATACGTCTAGAATTTGATTTAAAAAGGACTAATTTCCGGTATTCTATGGTAATTCCTTCTTAAGGTATTTATCGCTTATTGCTTTACAAGTACTATTTATATGTTACGTCAACTATGTTAATGGCGTATATGTGTAAATAAATAAATAAAATAAAGTATTAATGTTCAATTTGGGAGGCGGATATGGGTACCAGCGCCCCGGGAGCCACTTATTGGATAACCTACACCCCTGCCATAGGTTGCCCCAAAGTGATGCGCTACATTTGGTGACTTAGCAAGGGAGCCCGGATTCGTAGGGTGAGGTTTGTCCGGGTCTTCATCAAACTGCCTGGCAGGCGAGAACGGGAGAGACTGGTCGAGGGAGATATCAAAAGGTCTTCCCTCTCTTGGAACATCACCTGGCACCGCAGTGGGAGGGCTGGATTCATATGTCCTTTACTCCTGGACACACTGACCCTTAGAATCCTCCTCATGTATTTTTTAGAACCTTAGAAACACCCTCAATAAAGCATCTCCAAAGATGCTGAGGCGAAAAGACACATCAGTTTCCAACTAAGTAAAATCATAACCAGCTACTCATGTAAATATAAATATTCTATGATACTTAGAAATACAGGGCCGGATCTAACCTAATTGCTAATAGAACTTTTAACTAAAGCGGAAAATCATAAAGGACACAAGGAATCGTTTAGTAATTTTTCGAAATAAGCGCAAAAATTCATTAAATCCCCATGATTATTATGGCAATAAGAAAAACAAAACAGGTTATTTACGAATATCATTGTGAAAATAACAATAATGGGTTAAATTTGTTGTGAGATACTATCAGTATCACCCTGATATACGACTACCATTCAGAATTGAAACGTTGCTTGAAATGGCTTTAGCCGTGTTTGGTGACCAGATCTGAAGATCCAGATACTTCCCCACCTTCCTCTTCCCCATCTCCTTCCCCTCCTCACTACCTTCAGCCTGACAACATACCGCAATAGGGTACATGCATAGTGTTTTCAATGCATTTAATATATGTAAAAAAAGTTTACAATAGGGTACATGCATAGTGTTTTCAATGCATTTAATATATGTAAAAAAGTTAACTAAATTCGAATATCGTTCTCAAAACCCCCCAAAAAAATTATTAAATTAATTAATTCACTTTCAAAGTTATGTGAAAATTCAAAGATCAAAAACGAGTCATCATTGACTGCACTCCCGAGTCCGAGCTGTGTGGTGTTGAGATGTTGTATTTTACATTTTGGTACTGTACATTATTTATAAACGATATTTAAGGACATTTTTTTTCCATAAACAAATGATTAACTGAAGATTGATTACTGGATTACATTAGGCTCGACTAATGGCATCTGACACGGGGTGCGCAGTGACGTCAAAAGGGGGGCAGTGACGCCAGATGGCGTTTTCGTCCTAATTTCAAAACGTTGTTGAAAGACTGTTCCTATCGTTAAAAAAAATGTTTTGAATACTCCTGTTTGTAATGTTTTGTTTCCAGTTGGGGATGCCGTAGTATCACTGGCTCCAGATGGGACGAGTTGGGAATCTTGTGCGGTATGCATATAAAAAAAGTTAGAGTTATCTAAACTCAGCTATTCCTGGTGTGACAAGGTTTAGGGTTTCAAGATTTCGGTCAACTCTGCCATCTTGACAAATCGGTAATTATAGAGTGAATTGACACCGGCAATCACTTTGGATTATTTGTTTCTTTTCCTTTCCTGTTCCTTTGAAAGATCCAAATCCTATAGAACACGCTGAATTACAAAGGAAATGTAATTTTATTTTTTTCATTTATTAAGTTAAAAGACATTTATATATAAGACTGTTTGTTGTCTTTGGGTTTTAAATGACAAATAAAACAATGTGTTGCTCTGGAGTATAAAGAAACGACAATTAAAGTTTATTTGTCATATACAGGTTGTTTTTATAATGTTTTAAAAATATCAGCCACATAACATAGTGTAACCAAAGTAATGACATTTGAAAAAAACAATAGAATAAAATAAAATTCATAATTCAAATATAAAGGAATCCTAGATATTTCTAGGTAGGTACTTAAATACTAGGTAGGTAGGTAGGTAAATAAATAAAAATGAATCCTAGACATTTCTAGTTAGGTACTCTTATTCCTTTACATATATTTCACTTTCTTATCACAGATATAAAGTAATAATATTAATTTTGTTCTTTTAACTTAAGGTTAAATAGTTTTCTTTTAAATATGTTTACACTTTTCTCCGTTTTTAGGGAGTCTGGAAGGAGATTATAAATTTGAACACCCTCGTGGCCAATGCTTCTCTTGCCACTATTCAGTTTTAACAGTTTTTGTGTACAGTTTATTATGTTGTCTAGTATAATGTTTGTGTATTTGTGACGTTTTTATAAATGTTGTGTTTGCGTGTATAAGTACATTTTGTATTTTGTAGATTAAAAGGCAAGTGTTATATTCGTACATAGTTTTTATTTTCAGAAGGTTCAAATCCTGGTGTAGTTTTTTTGTGGTAGTAATTGGGTTATAATTGAAATTTTTTAAATGACTTGGTTCTGTATTATTTGTAAGCCGTTTAAGTACGTAATGTATGTGTTTCCCCATATCTCTATTAAATAATTTAGGTGAGACTGTACTAAGCTAAAGTATAAAGTATAAATTAAAAGAGACGACGAGCTCAATAGTTTATGGTATCCGATATTTGAAAGCTACACCGAAACTAAACGCATAAAACCATTTAAAATGATACTGTAATACTAGTTCACTGAAGACTTGGAACACGATATGGCAACGAAATACATAAGCACATACTTACACTATTTCACATTAGCCTTTATGACGGACAATGTAACACTGTCCGAAACTTTGGCTAAAAAAGGCGGTAGCGAAACACGGCATAATAACCCGAAAAGAAATCACAACAACAGATGTAATTATTTGACAATAGTCGTCACAATAAAAGATGTAGAGAATTAATGACGTATGGTTTTAAAATTAGTTTTCAGGAGGACACCTTTCACATTTGCGCTCTGTGCACAAAATATTGTACGTGCGGCTCTACGCAAGTGGAGTGGATATTCCGCTAGAAACTGGATTATTGCAGCAATCATAAATGTCGCATTTGCGTCAACAGTCGGCCGTTAAGCTTATGGTAACCGTATTATATATACTTACACTCCGCGTACCACACATACAGTGCGCGTACGGCCGCGGTACTTACTCGTAAGCTGTGTGCTTTAATCTGCTGTAGTTACATACGGGAACCGTAGAGATATCATAGAATAGATTCCCTGTAAAAAAAATGGAGAACGTACGTTAAAGATTGCAGGTTAAAGAGCCACGAGAAGGGTTTTTTAAAAACGATACTCGAAAATAAAAAATATAAAATTCCGTACCCCTTAACATTACAATATTATTTTGCCGATGGCAAGATATTTTGGATAAATTTATCTTACTTGTGTCTGACAGTAATATGGATATTTAAAAGCGTTTCAGCTAATATATTTAATTTGGTAGGCGGTTATGGGTACCGCCGCCCCGGGAACCATTTATTAGATAACCAACACCTTTGCAACAGGTCACCCCAAGTGGTTCGCTGCGTTTGGTGACTTAGAAGCGCCCTTGAGGTGATTTTCTCACAAAAACGGCGCTATATAAATTATCCGAACATTATTATTATTATTATTAGAAGGGGTGCCCGGGTTAATGAGGTGAGGTTTGTGCGGGTCTTGGCGACAGATGCGTCTGCCTGCCAATTGCGTGGCTGGCCGGATCGGGAGAGACTGGTTGAGGGAGCATCACCTTGGAACATCACCTTGCACCGTAATGGAAGGGACGGAATCATTCGTCCGTCACTCCTGGATACACTGATCCCCAGATTCCTGATACCCATCCCTCATACCTTTTTCCTTCCTAGAACATCCTCTCCTTCCTTTATTAAAAAGAACCCTCCATTCAACATACCCGAAGATGACATAGGCCCTGAGGGGAATTATTTTCTTCAGGGCCTCCTCTGTGGAGCTATTGTAAAAAAAAAAAACAAATATCGTATCAAAACAACACCTTTAAACCAAAATTAATATTTTTCAGCCATCATATTTATAAGTTAAATTCTCCACAGAAACTCTTCTCTACTTTCAGTATGTCTATGGTCGTAACAGCCGGTAATTGATGACTTTCGACTTGTCGGAGCACAAGCGGGTATTGATGTTGATTTATACAGAATATTTTGTTTGTTCGGTGGCGGCTCGTGTTTATCAGTTCAAGTGACTTAATTAGGTAGCTACGGGTGTAATATCTAGGTTGAAAAATAATGCTTGTTTTTCTCTTATCAATAGATGTGATAATCAGGCCTTAGCTTCTATTTTCGTGTCATCTTTGTACTAAAAATAGAAGCTTTTGTTGGAAATGCTGAAAAGTCTACAAGAAGTATTTCAAGTATTGGAAAGCCATTTTTGACTTTCACATTTCACCGGGTCAAGGAGGTTTCAAGTAGGAGGGAAATTAGGAAAATAATTTCACTCAAGGTCTACGTCATCTTTGGGGATGCTGTGTGGATGGTATTTTAGAGGAAAGGAAGGAGTGCAGGTCTTGGAGATATCCATTATGTAGGAGGAAGGAAACCCAGAGGCAGGCAAACATAATGCCACAGAAGATATTAAGCTATGTGTCCACTTGAGACAAAACGAGTAGGAGTGGGGGTCAGATGAATTTAGAATTTAGCTCGATACGAGATACCATTTCTTTGTAGATTTTGTACTAGATCTGAGATTTTGACAGGTGATATTCGAGCGTTTTAAGCGGGCGACAAACGCGAAGTTCACATCAAAAAGATACTGCGTTATAAGTATCTTTTCTACCGACACACTACGTTAAATATTCCTTCCTACGGCAGGAGAAGGGGTCAGTTGAAATCGGAAGCGGTCGAGAGAATATCATTTCTTTGTACTGGATATGTTAACTTGACAACTCCGTGCATGCTCCGTATATTAAAAATGACCCCCTCTCCTGTTTGCGGTAGAGAGGGGGTCGCATAACTTTTCTGATATTGCCACTGTAGCGAATACGAAAAATAATTCTGATTAGCGAAGATTCAAACCGCGATCACAGCGCATCATCTTTTTACGTCTGGCGGGTCTCATGGGATTGTATGGCGAGCGCTATTGTGTTATAAATAACTTTTTGTCAGTCGCTACCTTTAATAAAAATGACCCCCTCTCCTATTTTCGGCAGGAGATGGGGGCGCTTATCTGTGCGTATATCGCCCCAGGAGCGGTTACGGCGTAAGATGTGCATTGTCTATGGTTGATCTGCGCATAAAACGCTTAGGTGTGAACGGTCTGAAGGGATTGTATGGAGAGCGATATTTGGCGTGCTATGATCTTTTATAGTTTATAGCTGTGTCTGAACAGGGCTTAATGGGCCTGAGAGCGCTCTCCGATACTAGCAGGTGCTGGTCTCGGAGACTGCCCCGAGACTACACGTGTCACAAGTGGACGTGTTCATTCCTGCTCTCGCGATTTTGTCTCCAGTCTTCTTGCATTGTTGTAAGAGTTGAGACTTTTGATTAAGACTTCTGATTAAATAGCTAGTATTTTTTTTGTTTATTTGTACTTCATCTTTTGATAAATAAATATTTTTTGGGCTTATTTATTTAATAATTAAAAATGATAGAGTGGACGGATGAAGATTTTGGAACTAATTACCCTGTATGAGTAACAAGTATTTTTATGTAACGGAAAAGTTTAAAACAACTTTATATGAAATTAAAAATGCCAGGATCTGACGCGAATCCATTTTAAAATTTTTATTTTATTTTAGAAACAAACAACTAGCGAACAAGTCCCATAGACAGCAGATTGCGTATTGACTCTCAAACTAGTCTCAAATTTTGGCTCAGGATTTGTGATTCGTTGTTACAGATTTTGCTCGATAAGATTTTAATAAATGAAATTAGGTTAAGTAACACAAATAAACGTAGTTTCTTAAATTTATTATTTATTAAAGAAATACGTATTATATATATATATATATGTGTCTTGCCGTGGTACGTCACTTAACCTTTATAATATAATTAATAACTTTATTAAAAGGTTAACCGTTAATTCGTTTGCGATTTTCGCACAAAACCTAATTCTCCTTCTTTTGCTTCTTCTTTTTTTATGTAAATTTCAATAAATTTCAGTAAATTTAAGTAAATTTCACCAGTTCAAAAATGGGTTAATTCTTGTCCACATGAACATGTGGCATCATCCGACGGTACACGACCGACGGTATGCGACCGATGTTACGCGACTGACGGTTCGCGACCGACTGTAAGCGACCGATGGTATGCGACAGACAGTACGTATTATTTTATTTCCAGTCTTAAAGATTTTTTTTATTAAATGTTATATTTAGCTTTAGAGTAGTATATTGTTATGTAAGAAGAGTTTGTTTTTATTTCTAAGATGAATGAATATGTTTTGAACATAATTGTATGTCAAAACAGGAATGATTTTCTGATTCCAATGGTTTCTTTGACATAATATATCGAACATCTGTTCAGAACATTAAATGTTTTAAAACTAATGGAAAACATCAAAACTATCAATTTCCTAAGTCTTCTACTGGAAAGTAATATGTCGATCACCTAACGCTTAACATTCTTGATTTATTTGTTAGAATATTCTGTGAACCAAATATATCCTGTTTATTTTGGCTACGACCCCTCGCATAGTTTGTTAGATGTGGAATCTACAATAAAATATACGTCATTCTTCTTTAAAAGCGGCAAAGATGACAAGGGAAATTACAAGAAAAAGTTTAAAATTAACTTATTTCTCGTAAAAAAATAAGACCTACAAACAATATTTAAAGAGATTTTAGAAATTTTTGTATGTACTTTACCTATATTTGTATATACATATTTTAAATTTGAAATGTGAGGGTGGCCATTTTGTTATCCGAACACGTGCATTGTTGTGTGCGGTGACCAGTCTACTCAGTGGCAACTATTTAGTAATATGAATTTTCGTAATGTTAGTTGATTGTCGTAATTCATCATGGTAATAAATAAGAAGGATTCTGATTAAAACTGAGAATTGTAATTTTAAGAATAATTGGCGTATTTTGTCAGAGGCTAAAAATATTCCCGCTTTGCAATAAAACCCAAATAAATGGAACATTTGTTAACGTATGCCAAAACTAAAAACTGTTTTCAAAAGGTGATGAAATAGGCTTTCAATTTTCTATATTAAAAATTACTATGTATTTTTTTAAATATAATTTTTTTTGCGAAAACTTTAAAAAGTTTTAAAAATGGCTCACTTTACCTTTTTATCTAACTAAAATTACTGATAATGAAAAAAATAAAACACATACTTATTTCATTAGATAAATGAATTATAAACCTTAATATCACCTCACTTTGTTTCATTTCATGTAAAAAAAATTCTTAAAAAATTCACAAAGTTCCATTTTTTTTTTCAAAATGCTATCGGAAAATTTGGTTTCAGAAAGGGGTAAATTTTATTTTTTTTGTGGTTTTCTTTTAGATTTGAATATATAGTTTGTTGTATTCTCTTTCCAATACCGTTTAGATCACATTTCTGACTATGATAGTAAGGGAAAATACCTATGTGAGCTGGGGCAAATATGGTCTCCTGTGATTAAAGGGGTTAATATTTAACATTCTTTGTTATTGACGTAAGTGCATATTATAACATTTATAACATGAAATTACATAATGAAAAGTATATTCTGATGTAGTTTGTTCCGAATCGTTACTGAGATGCTGATGAATTATCATGTGAGGAAGTTTCGTTTACGAGTCAATTCATTTTGAAAACTCAGATGGTGAGATCCCATATATGGACCAGACATGGAACCGTTGTGTGCATTACTCTCAAAAGTAAAGTTACGATAAAACCCAAACATTTTTATTACAAATTCTTTTTTCGAATTAAAACTTCTTTACGCACGCTTGACTTCGGGGGTAAGCTGGCTAATGCGTTACGAAAAGTGTAGTCTAACGTTACGAAGTGTGAGGCGAACGGGCTGTATCACACTGTGGGAGCAAGAGAGAGCAATGCGCGCGCACATTTTATTTTTCTCTTCCTCTCATAGCCAGTGCATGAAATATTTCAGTCAGTATTTTGAAATACCATTGACGCGCCAAACGCGGGGGAGAGCGGACGTCGATGCGCACGGCTTTATCTGGCGAGGCAAATGATAATAAATTAAAATAAATATTTATAGAAAATTAATATGTGTATATGTATCTATATATTTTGTACATATAAACATATATGTATACAAGCATATAGATGGAGCTAAAGAAATTTTACTTCGGTCGTGAGGTCTTTTTATTATTAGAATTGCTTTGTTTAAATAACTTTATTAGGGTTTTTTCATAGATAATCATAAACCACCTCAAAAGATTCGCGGTATGGCCGTGGTACGCGGTGTATTAACAATACTGCACTAATTTTTGTTACATTCATATGTGTTGATTTTTTACAATTATTACAACTGCATTTTTATACTTAATTACTGAAACCAATGTATAAAATTTTCATATAAAGGCCCATTAGGGCGTGAATAAATAAATAAATAAATAATAAATACACCGTGTACACAAGAGCATCAGGTTTTATGCATTAAGCTCGATAAAATTTTATAGTATCTATATGTTTTCATGCCCAGTTAATTCAGCCCTTTACTAAACCCTCTGTTTCCCCTTTGTTTATCCACCAATAGTTTATGTGAAGATATTTATGTTCTAAATAATGTAATAAGAAAATTATTATTTTCTTTACAATAACATAATCACTAATAATAAAATTCACTAACTATAAGTATGTTTGCAAACATACACCACTTTTGGAATATTAGTTTTTTCAAGATTGTGTATTGAATAGGTACCGTCCCTTCTTTAGTTGTTTAGAGGTTACTTTATATTGTACGTAGATATTTATTTATTTATTTTTTATTGAAATTTAATTATTAATTATTTGAAGGTTTAAAATTTTTTTTTAATCATTTTGAAACAGAATATTATTCTAACTACTGAAAAATTTTATCGCCATGTTAGCATTTAGGCAGGTGACTCTTCAAAAATAGTTTAAGGCATTTAGAGAACAGTAACCAAATAATTTGCCAGGATTTCGGTAGCCATCAATGTAATATATCATTAAAGAAGAAGATATGACGGCCGGCTTAGTCCAGCGGTAGGGCGTTGGATTTCCATTCCGAAGGTCGCGGGTTCGAACCCGGCGTGCGCAAATAAATGTTATTTAATTGGTTTGTGTTATTTCACGATTAAATATTTAAAAAATAATATGTAGTATATTTGCAGCACGTTACAGAGTGGAAGATACTCTTAGTATCGCCCTGGTGTAAGACCACCATTCAGAATTGAAACGTTGCTTGAAATGGATTTAACCGTGTTTAGTGACTAGATCTGAATAGCCAGGCACTTCCCCACCTTCCTCTTCCTCGTCTCCTTCCCTTCCCCACTTACCTTCAGCCTCATAACATACCCCAATTGGGGATGCCATAGTCTCACTAGCTCCGGACGGGAGCAGTTGGGTCTATTGTGAGGTATTAACTAAAAATAATATATATATATATATTTATATTAAAATAAATACAAACGAAATATGAAACAGAATAAGACAAAAAAAAATTATAAAAGGTAACGGTCGCAATTGGGACTCGAATAATCTATGGAAAAATATCGGTCAACTGCATTTAATTAACTTGGTTTTTGTTCATATTTCAAAGTTTCGGTTACATTAGTTTGGTTTTGGTTTAATTATTATTTTACCAAAACATATTACTTACACAAGTTAGTGGTGCCGGGCCATGGTCGTTCTCAACATTGGGATAGCTATATCATGTTTTTTGAATCTATTGCATAAGCCTGTGGGTGACTTTTATTAATGAAGTATTCTTTGTAAATTTGATGAGGTGTTTCATTCATACAATTCGGTTAGAAATAGTACGTTAAATTTTCACACACAAATTTGATACACACAAATAATATAATATGTGGGCTTGGCCTATCTCACGATATCGCTCGCTATAGAATCTGAGAAAATAATGTAACTTCTTGCATATTTATTTGATATTATTGTATTTGGTATGGTTCAAAATCTATAATATACATAAGTTATCCTTCTTACTTCTACTGTCTAAAATTGCCTCAAATTGTATTTATATACTTTTTTACATTTCTCATTTACTGTACCTTTACGTATTCTACATTGTAATCTCTGCAACGCATTGTTGTATGCACACGATTGACGAAATTAGATTAACATAGGGCCGGTATATCAGTTGATCTAAAGCTCGGCTTTGAAGGAATGTGGAGTTCAGCATGGCTTAGCTCACAATCCGTATATCAGTCGTAATCCTAGAGTTGACCAATTTTAAACGTTTAGTCTATGATAATTTTAGTAATTTCTATGCCGAACCAATCTATTTTTGTAAGTATCTATGGACTCTATGGTTTTATCAAACAACCAAATGTCAAACGATGTCAAAATCGTCATCACTCGAAGAAAGTTCGAATTTCATGTTCGTAGGTAAACTTGTTCCTCCAATGAAATTTATTGCGTCCTTACGTAGCATGTACGTAGCAGATCGAAATCTAACAGATGACAGATGTATTTTTGCCAATAGCGCTACAGCGTCTAGCAAAGGAACTATTCTGCGGCTTACCACGGCTTAAGTGGCCGATTTCGGCGGTTTAAGTTGAGCGAGAAATGTGCTCCTTAGCAAAGACTGATATACCGGCCCATAGTGTAAAACCGCTGAATCTGAGAATGGCCTATTATATAGTTGGGCTTATGTATACTTCAGTATAATAGAGCAATGCATCGTGTTGTTTTTATTGGTATGTGTAGGTTTATAAGTAATAAAATAAGAGAGACTTATTAAGGAATAAAATCATACCTAGACAAAATTATCATATTATTATCTCCGATCCTAATAAACTTAGAAAACAAATTTCTCATTCAATTCTCTTTTGTATCATCATTTATCAACGCATTCTGACAAATAGAATAAAAGAAAACAAACAATACGAATCTACTGGCAAAGCTGTTGCCAGTTGTGTTTTGTAAAGAACTGGGTTAATTGCTTCCAGGACGATATCCAGAAGCTATTGATGGCCTAAAATGCATTGCCCCATAAATCTGTTCAGCAAGAAAAGACTTCCCACATATAGGGCATTAAGTATCACTGCTAAAAAGAAGAAGGCAGACGAAATTTGATGCCGCTAGATAGGCAAAAGTGTCGCCCATTTCTCACGCAATGTAAGGGATGAATTTGGGTTATTGTTTATGGGAAGAGCAGTGGCGTACAGCCAAATCTTTTCTAGGTGTTTTGTTACCACGCACAAGAGTTGTAACCCTGCGAATTCAGTGGGATTATGACATCACAATATTTCACGCACAAGAGTTGTAACACTGCAAATTCTGTCTGATTATGACATCATAATATTTCACGCACAAGAGTTGTAACCCTTCGAATTCAGTGGGATTATGACATCATAATATTTCCTTAATTTAATAAATTGTTTTAATACTTACTTTATTTTAATTATATATTGTGATTGAAAAAAGTGAAGATTTATACACGGTACACTTCGACGCAGTTGACATTATTTCTCACATGAGAACGGACTCATCATTAAGTTCAACAATTCGGCTGTGGAATGATGGGCATCTGTGTTTCTTCCCTCCTACAGCATGAGTCTCTTCAAGATCCAGGTGCACTCTTACCTTTACTCAAAAGCCCCGACGCACAGCACCCCTCAAATATAACATGGCTCTAAAGGAAATAATTTCTCTCGAGGCCTTCTGCGTGAAATTAAAGTTTTAAAAAATGTTGAAAAGGGATAGTTACTTTATAGGTTGGTTGGAAAGTATTTTTCTACCTGTTCTATGAGAAAAAAAAACACAACAGTTTTATCGGAAAAAAGCAGAAAAGTAAAAATTACTCAATAGTTAAACACAAAATCCAACTAATGGCTGACATGTAAGGCATTCATTATGGCAGCGAAAAACACGACTAACGTCATATAACACCACAAATGTGTTACATTAACAAAAATTCAATTTGCTGGCAGTGCGGTTAAATAAAAACATGTGTTTTTGCGAGGTGCAACAAAATACGACTTGTCGGAGCGGATAATTTGATTATTAATAACTCAATCACCTACTGGGTTAAAGGCGTGAGGTTTATCTGGGTCTTGGCGCCGGATGCGTCTGCCCACCTACTGCGTGGCGGGCCGGATCGAGAGACCGGTTGATAGTGGCATTTTGACCTCTACAGCCGGTTCTCTCGACCCATCACCTTGCACTGCAGTTGGAGGGATGATTCACATTCTCATTGGACACACTGACCACCAGATTCCTACCCACCACTCATACCTTTTTTCTTTGCAGGACTTCCTCTCCTCCCTTTCCTTAAAACGATCCTCCACACAACAACCCCTAAAATGTCATAGGCCCTGGTGGACATTATTTACCTCAGAGCCTCCTGTGTGGAGCTAATTTAAAAAAAAATCAGCCATTACACCAACATGTTTGGACATACAAAGAGAGAGTTCATGTGATTATTTAACAAGATCTTTTTTTTAAAATCAAATGACGTCTATTTAAATAATATTATGATTTTATTGTGAAAAGGATGAACAAATAGAAATAACGATATTCTTGTAAAAATTGTGAAAAGTACTACATGCACGTGTAAAACTCACTATTGTTGGATTTTAAAAAAAAAAACTTAATTAATTTTATTATCGCCAGTTTAGACATGAGTGGCAAGTGTGTTCAAAACCATATAAATACGAGTATTATTAATTGGCGAGTTTCATGTCATGCGTTTTCTGCAAGCCACTGGATAAGTTATTATACGTTATATTATGATGAACCTGCTTTATCTTAGTCTTTACATAACTTATTTTTAGAGAGGGGAAGGATAAATCGCAAGAGTTTGAGAGACTGAAATAATCTCAACAGACTTGTTGATTTTTATGAGCTTTTTATGAAGCATTTCGTCATGGAACTGAGGCAGTAATAGCTGGAGAGAGCATGCAAGTCAGCGAAATAGAATCATCTAGAGTGGCATGTAACAATAACAATAATAATAATTTCTTCAATCTTTACAAAGTTACTTAGTGGTATCATTTTTATTAAATGAAACAAATTACTTTTGTGTAAACCACTGTAATCAATGTTATAATATCTACATGTTTCAAAACCGATGGTTTCTTCGTCAGGATAATAACATGAATTTGATTTGTGGTTTACACAAAAGTTATTTGTTTCATTTAAATAAAATGATGCCACAAAGTGAATTTGCAAAGATTGAACTAAAAAAAAATTTGGTTTAGTTTGAAAGATATAGAAAATTATAAAATTCATCTGTTGGTGTCCCAAAGATTCATAAATACATCAAAATTGACTGAACACACAAAAACGGGATGAGTAGATAATCCGCGTGGTAAAGTTGTGCATTATCGATGTGAAAATTAGGTGTTTATTGAAGATTTTTATGAAGTTGTAATAAACAAGGTTAAAACATGGATTTGAGATTATTTCAGGACTATTAGTAAATCAAGAAAGATCGGGTAGTGTCGAGTCGTGACATGTCACGAGACTAAAAAATATTGTATTATTATGTATAATTTAATAAATATAAATAAATAAATATACAACTTGACATGCCCTAACGGGGACTAACGAATGTCCACTTTGCAAATCCATTTTTGTACCCAAAATTTCTATAAAGAACTTTAAAGTTTTTACATATTTCTTCCTTGACTGTAAAGTTACAGTTGTTTTTTTTTTAATTTTATTTTTTTATTTTAGCGCTATATAAAAGACTGCATATAATTATAATGGTGAATTTAAGTATGTATATTAATGATATTTCTTAGTCCTCCTAGCTAGGGGGTCTTGTACTGAGGTGGAGTAAAATGATTAAATTCTAGTTTATTTGTCTTATGTCGTTTTAAGATTTTTTTGCGTTTTTTCATTGATATTTTTCAGCCTGATTTTTATTCTTGAACTTAGATTGTAGTAATTATTTATTTTTCTTAGTTTTATACCTGATGAAGGAAGGAAGTTGTGAAGTTTTGTTGCAAAATAAGTGTAGTTTCCTTGTCCGTATGTGGTTTTATAAACTTGAATGTTTTTTATGTCATTTTTATTCGATTTAGTATGTTGGATACATGGACTAGTAAAGGATTAATTATTTTTTAATAGTTTCCATAAAATATTGCTGGTATAATATATTCGTTGTACATTTGGTTCGACAGAGCTGTTGAAAATTTAAATCGAGTGCATTCTAATAAGTACTATCATTTATTGTTATTAAGTTTATTTTGTAGAACTCCATTTTAATTTTTTATTTCTTTTATATATTCAATAATATTATTATTCAATGTATAAAAACAGTTTATTATAAACAAGTTCTGCTTCATAATAAATACGAAGCAGAACTTGTTTATAATAAACTGTTTTTATACATTGAATAATAATATTATTGAATATATAAAAGAAAAAAAAATAAAAATAAAAATAAAAAAAAATAAATAAAAAAAAAATAAAAAAAGTACTATCATTGTGGTCTTTATGATACATTTTAGAATTGTATTCAGGTTATGAATGTACTTGATGTGTTGCAGATCCCCATTCTATAAATCTTTATATAAATCTTTATGTAGTATTTTTTTATTGGTTTTATTTCTTGATAGATCAATCCCGATGAGTTACAAAACTCATTTTAGGACAGGAGGAACTTACAATTCATAGGTAGGAGGTAGTAGTTACAATTTTACAAAGGTATTTTGATATCAGAATATAAGTTTTACATTCAGTACAGCATAAAAATAAAAATAAATTAAAATTAAGAGATGTTAAGTAGAACGAACAATTCGATTCGAGAATGACATAACGCGTAATAGACTTTTTCTTATCTTTTTTTAGTACATTTTATAGAATTTATTGATTTGTAGAGCGTTAATATAGCCTCAAAGCACTTTTTTCCGTGACCAGTTGTTTTCAAACGTCTTGCCTATTTTTATTTTGTCGACTTTCTAAAATTTTGTGGAGTACCCGTCTATCATCTTTCTTGGCAGATATTTATAACCTCAATCCTTCTTTAGAACAAAATAAAAATTAAATTTTTTGTGTGACCCCATTGTGTACGTCGAGACTGGATGGCGCATCTCAGATATTCTATTTCACTGCCGCCATACATCAACTCGTATGATATAT
This sequence comes from Limnephilus auricula, assembly GCA_951813805.1. Classification (NCBI taxonomy): domain Eukaryota; kingdom Metazoa; phylum Arthropoda; class Insecta; order Trichoptera; family Limnephilidae; genus Limnephilus; species Limnephilus auricula. The sequence goes on along the minus strand of OX638409.1, from coordinate 12,599,193 downwards.
TTATGGATTATGGTGCATTAAAGGACACCATACACTTTTTATTGCGTTTTTCGTTCTTTGTTGGGAAGAAATGATTTATAATATCAGGGTTTCCATCCAATTTCCCTTCAGATTTTTTTTTATTGCAGTAATAAATTTAATGCCTGCATTTGGATTATGTGGTCATGAATGTTAATGCCAATATCCCTACATAAAGGTAACTTTTAATATGCCATGGATCTTTTATGGCGTCCAACAATATTATGTGATACGAAATGTTTCAATATGTTCCTGATGAAGTGACTTTTATAGTTATGTAGATTTTTTGCAACCGTTACTCGTTTATTTTGCGATCTAACCTTTTGGATGCGATATTTCTAGCGAATAATTACAATAAATAAGCGATTATAATAAATTGCGATATAATTACGACCAATGCTCTGAACGTGCAATAGTATTTGGTTAAATTTCTTTTATAGCCAAGTTGTTTTGTTTTTTGATATAGTAAATTTTTGGAAATTTTATTGTCGATGCGAAATTAATGTAAATATTGTAATTGGTAATAATTTTTTTTCTTTTGATAAGTTTTAATGTCCATGTGCATTTTTTATTAAAAAAATTATTTTCCTGCTACCGGTTTCGACACATCCGTGTCACAGTAGCAAACTTAAAACTAACTTAAAATTTATTTAAGTACAGAAATGATTAGATCTTATTAGGTGGTAATAGTGTGAGGGGTTATTTTGGGGAGGGAGAGAACAGTGGGAGGAGTCAACATTGCATGGGAACATTATCAAAAGGGATGATTTAGAGGGTGCTATCATTTTGTTAAGTAAATTATTTTTTAATTATTTTTTTTCTTTATTTCTAAGGTTTCTAAAGAGCTCAGTATTTATTACTTCACCCAATAACATTTAATCATTTCTGTACTTGTATAAAATTTTAAGTTAGTTTTAAGTTTGCTATTGAATGACACGAAAGTGTCAAAACCTATAAGTTAGTAAGAAATTTACATGGAAAGTAGACCCTTAAAAACAAAATGTCTAGAAATTGTTGCATAGTTAGCCCAAAAAATACAAAAAAAGGTAATAATTTTATATAATAATGCATACTGTATGTCAGTATGTGTTATTGATTTGAGTTTAACTATAGTAAATGAGATTTTATCATTCTTTTATTGATATTTAGCTTAGAAAAATAAGTAGGTAATTGTATGAATTAAAAAACAAAACCGATGTCGCCAACTTAAGTGTTCAAGGACGTACTTGACTTACTTTCACCAGTGATTCCCGACATAATTTGAAGTATAAAATTTAAATTAAACTTAGTTCTCCGACGACTGTTTTAAAGATAAAAAAAAAATATCTTCAAATTTCAAACAGAAAATGTTTCTTTATTATTCCATTGGTCACTCAGCCAAGTAACCATCCAACTTCTCACCCCGACCCTAACTGTTTAATACATACGTACTACTTACTGATTTTGTATGTTTTAAATAAATTGACCAAAAATGTCACCGGTGACCAAATATTCGTATTCATTATTTACTCAAAATAATAAGGAATCACAGGAGGAGGAGGTTTTCTTTCATTATTTCAATTAAACATTATGATAGATCAGGGGTCACATAATAGCTGACCGCGGTCCGGATCCGGACCGTCGACCTATTTTTTGCGGACCATGTGTTAACAATACAAAATATTTTACGCATGTAAGTTGAGTCGGAATTTGAAAACAGGTTCACAGATTTTATCGCGACATCCTCAGTAACATTTACTCTCTGCATCCTAGTGATGAATGGATCAATGAAATTGCAAATATTTTCGGGAGTAATAAAGCAGCTCTTCAGATGGAAATGATCGTTTTCCAAGAAAATACAGTTTTAAAACACCAAAAACAGGAAGTTTCTTGTCGAGAGTTTTGCATAAAATTGGTTTGTTCCATAGACATATTATGTATAGACCTGCCCTAAGTGATAAAAGCGGATTATTTCCCCCTCCTTAATTCTGGTTTCCATGGAACCGGCCGGGCTGGCGTATAGTTTCGCGTGAATCTAGAAAATGTGACGTCATCATTCTTTGCGGACTAGCGTCGAGCTCTCATCGGTACATTTTACGAAATAACACGGCAAAAATGTTAACTTGTGCTATTAAAACATGTAAAAATAGAAGTGAAAAAGAGTATAAACCCAATTGTCGTATTACCTTCCATATGTAGGCATTATTTGTCTTTATTTTAAGCTTATTCACATCATATAATATGATCAGTTTTATCACACCGAGAGACATGAAGCGTAAGCAACCGAAATTCCCGGTCCCGTCGTGTGCACGTTGCTGTTTCTGGGATAAGTAAATTATGAAACATTTGTAAAAATGTCTTAACTAAACACGGTAACAAAATATTCGACTTTCAAAACAAGCGAACCTTTCTTCACTTTATATGGATTACACAAGTTTGTTCAAACCGGGCGAACAATTCGCGCTCCCGTGTAAAAAGGTCTATTCATTAAAAATCAGATTTTACTTTTAAGAGCTAAATGGTGATATTATAATGCGTGATGCCTATATACTGTCATATTGAAGTATTAACGAATCACATATCGTTACAGTCAACTCATCCCTCTGCGCACCGCTGCAGTTGGTTTTTACCCCTCTCCCTGATTCTCTGGTCTATGAATATTCATATGTCTGTGGTTTGTTCTAATAAATGTCACAGAATTAAAAAAATAGCCCTAAAACTTCTTACTTTGTTTGGGTCAAAATATGTTTGTGAAGCAGAATTTTCCAAGATGAACTTCATTAAAAATAAATTTCGGAGCAGACTTACCGATGAACATCTCCAAGATTTAATGACAATACCCTGCACAAACTTTAGTCCAAACTTTGGACGGATAGTCCAATGCAAAAAATGACATTTTTCTCATTAATAATGTAAAAAACTCTTGGTACTTCTTTTTATTCATAACATTTGTTTATTATTTAATAAAATAATGTTTCGGAACCCATTCGTTTTATTTGTTCATTGATATTTTATCTACACATATTTAAATAGTACAGTTTATTATTTCAATTGTTAAGCCGGGGGGGAGGGGGATTTGGCTTTTTCCCTTCCGGACCTCGACGGTCATGTTATTTAAAAAAAACGGACCCCTAATGAAAGTAATTGGTGACCCCTGTGATAGATGTTTAAGATGAAGCTATTTCCGTAAAGGTAAAGGTCTCATTAGTTTAGTTTAGTAGTGTGATTAATTGTCGTTTTTGATATTTTATTTTCAACTCTAAAATGGATATTTACCAAAAAACTAAAATGGTCAATTGGAAAATTAAGCACTCGGGCGACGAAGTGTGTTCCTGTACATTATGTATATGATTAGTTAACTTAGGGGGTTTCTCACCATACTCCCAATAGCTTATCTACACTAATGACGAATATTTTCGATTTACGATTTTCGGTTTATTTATTTATAGTTGGAGTTTATAATTCGGTACTCTATGAATAGTGGCTATATATTGGATAAGTTGGCCGAGTTTTCTAACCACTGCGAGTATTTTATTTTAATTTTTAATAATATTCGTTATTAGTGTAGATAAGCCATTTAAAGGATGGTGAGAAACCCCCTTATCTTAATGGCATGTGCAATAAACTGAACGTGGTTCCGAAAAATTAATTTATGCAACTAAAATCGCGATACGAGTACTTTGTGAAAAAGTTTTTATTAACAAATGACTTCGTGGAATATGTGTTTTTTTTTTAAATGATTGATGTGCCAGAGATGCGGGTTTTACTAAATCTACAGATGACGTGTTTATTAATTACCTACTTAACTGTTTTCTGCAATATGCACGATATCATTTGCAGATTATTTTTTCGGAAATAATTCATTCTTCTTATCTGATTATTAGATTTTTTTAGTTAGTTTACTATACATAATATATTAAATTAATAGTAAACCACAACTGAACATAAGTAATAAAATAATGTGAAAATATGGAAATTTTTTCTAAGAATAAAAACAAATCGTTGCCGCCGATTTTTACTGCTAGGCCGCGCGCAGGCGGATTTTTAAGACGGTATAACTAGAGAATACCGGAAATTTGTTCTTTTTAAATCAATTTCTTGACTTATTGACTCTTTTTTATAAAAAAAAACATAATTGATTTTTAAAGATTGTTATTTATAATTTATTATAATCCAACCAGCTGAAGTTCCCGGCGTTGCCAGGGCTTTACACAAAGTTGTTGGAAATCCGGTGTAGACAGTGAACTTCAAGTGGTCAAGCGTGTAAAATTTCATCAATCCGTGAATAACAGTGTAGATTTATATAAACATTAAATTAACTCCGCCATAAAAATAAATAGATATAGGTAGATGGATAGAAAGATATAATATAATAACCTATTTTTTGTATCTTTAGTAAAAATCCAATTAGATATGATGGTAGTAGTGGCATTTGGCACGCCATGTCAATACAATTCATAGAAATGTCTGTCTTATCTTATTATCGTTTAGTTATTCATTCATAAAAAAATATATCGAACATATTGCGTTTTTTGTGTTTTCGCCACTTCAGATAATATTCATAGATTTATTAATTAATGAAATGTAACATTATTTTCCTGTGTTTTGGTGATAAAAAAGTTATTGATAATGTTATATAAATTTACAATTTAGTTACCACGCAATTCAAAGCATTTATACACATGAGCAATTTAAACAATTCAATATGGGAAGCGGTCACCCAACAAGTGTTTGGCTACGTTTGGAGAGATAGCGTGAGGTTTGTCCGGGTCTTGGTGGCGGATGTATCTGTCCATCTGCTGTATGGCGGGCCGGATCGAGAGAAACTGATTGATAAAGGCCTTTTGACCTCTCCAATTGGACTCCCTTTCACCGCAGTCAGAGGGATGGATTTATACGTCCGTTACTACTGGACCCCCAGATTCCTACCCACCCTCTTACCTTTTTCCTTCTCAAAACTTCCTATCCTTCATTTCCATTAAAATACCCTCCACACAGCATCACTAAAAATTACAAATGTCACGAGGGAAATTATTTTTCGCGGGGCTTTGTTATACCAAAATCAGTAAGAGAAATTTGAAATATTTACGTTCAAAAGTGAATTTATCTGGAATCAAATATAATACGAAAATATTTTGCCGCTGAATTGGTATTCTGACAGTTCTCCTAAGAGAAGTACATTGAAAAATGTCGGATGCTTTAGGAGTCAAATAGGGTATTTCCCTAAGAGTATGGATATTAGAGAGACGGCATGTGAAGTGTGCCCGCGCACTCCAAGTGTGCCTTTTCGAGAATTCTACCCACATGGCTGACATTGGCTGTCACCATGTAAAATGGCTGCTGTCGGAACGTATTAAACGTCCAAAAACCAACAGCCAAAGTAAGCCGTTTGGGTAAAATTCTCGAAAAGGCACACTTGGAGCGCGCGGGCACACTTCACATGCCGTCTCTCTAATATCCATACTCTTAGGTATTTCCAATGCGAAAGAGTTTCATTGCTTCCACTAAGCATTCCTTTTATTTTTTTCCTTACTCTTAAGAGTGAATGACCAGCGGCTGAGAATAAAAGTTTAAAAATGCTCGCAACTGTACAGGGAGGTTCCAATGAGAAAGATCGATTATTCCCCTAACCAATTTTTTTAAATTAAAAATTTAATATCGATTTTTTTCATTCAAACCTTGCTTTAATATATTCCTATATTCAAATATTAAAGCATTAAAATATAAAACTCGTACATTAAAAAAAATTTGAAATATTTTAGTTTGCAAGACCTTAAATAATTGGAAAATGTGAGGTATTTTTTGTCACAAAACACTTTCTCGGATTTATTTTTTAATAATTTTAATTTAACTAAAATTAAAATTCGCAAACCTGTGTTGACTAGATTATGTATTGATTTATTTTGTTGTATGGTTAAATTATTTGAAATTTATGTTGTTTAATAGAATCTATCGTTTGAAAATTGAACAAATTTGCCAACGACCAACGGTATAACCTTGTATCTTAAAAACAAACTTAGTTTTTCAACATTTCAAAACTGTGTGTACCAGATAAAATAACAAGCTTTCAAAATAAATTTATGTTTTTTTGTGAAAAAGATTCAATACGTCTAGAATTTGATTTAAAAGGGACTAATTTCCGGTATTCTCTGGTAATACCCTCTTAAGAACTCCCTTAGTTTCTCTGCCAGCAGCAGCTGTTATGTGTCTTATCGTCTAATTTGTTTTTTGACAGAATGCACTCTGCTGCGGATACGCGTGTTTATTTATTTTAGGCCAAGCCGGTGTTTTAATGAGGAACGACGTTTGACTCGACAGGTGATCAAACGTGGGGAAATATTCCATAGATCAAAAGGTAGTGGTGACGAAATTAAATGGTATTGAGACATCACTAGTTGAATTTAGCATGTGTGATAATATTCATGATATTTTGATTTGATATGTCGATGATGTTTTTCTGGAATTTGATCTTCACTTGATAATTGCATAACTTAATTGAAATTTTCTAATGATTATGATGGAAAATATTTAACTATCTAACCAGTACGATGTTTCTTGCATGGGTCCTACCCAGTACCTTACAGAGGATGGACCGCCAAACAACTCATTGTTGACACACACCTTTCTCCATTCGTATTCATATGTCGTTTATTTATTTTTTTCTAAGCTTGTACTCTCAGTTTATAAGAAGTTCACACATGATAAGTGTAATAAATGACATCATTTTATTATTGTAGTGGATGGGTTTTGGGTCTTGCCGAGTGTTAACGGAGATACCCGAGGGTTTAAATCTAACCGAGTGGTTCTGAGTGCAGAGCGGCACTTCTGCGGTTTGGCAGCCAGCCTTCAATACTAGGAATAGTTGAATCCGTTAAATATTATTATCTACTAATAAATGTGTAAAAGTGAACAAAGTACCAACGAGTCTTGTTATTAAGAACCAAAGAGGATTCTACGAGATAATTACGATAACTACGGAGATATTGTCCCCCTTATCAAGGAGCAGAATAAAGAGGATTATCGAGATCAGTAATACCCGATAAATAACAGTACATTACATTTATAGAGACACATGATATTATTATATATAAATAAACATAATTTTATTATATAGACACCAGCACTAAAATAATAAAATATATCATCGTTCAGCAAAATGACATCAACAATATAAGATCAGCCATACAATGGCTGGTTAAAACCCAAATGCTGTTATACCCTTCATATACATATATTTTTCACTATATTATGTTGTCATCGTATTCATTTTCCATATCTCTCTCTCTGGTTTCAATCCTGGGATTGGTTTGCAGCAATTTCCTTTATTTTTTTCTTCCATTCTTCCCTGTCTTGTGCGGCTCTTTTGAGGTCTGCATATGATGAGCAGCGCATGTCCACCAGCAGGTCCTCCAGGTACTCTCGGCGTGGGCGTCCCCTAGAGTTTGTCCCCTCGGTCTCCATATATAAACTTCTAAACTCACCACTTCCAGAGTCAGAAATATATATATTTTTTTAATTAATGAAGATTAGCGAAAGCCAATCGAAAATCCGAAACAGAAAAATTATAAAAAGATACGGATACATCTGGGACTCGAACTCAGGACCTCTGGAAATCCGGGCCAACGCGCTATCTACTGCGCCAACGTATCCCTATCCGATTCGGTCATTTTAACTGTATCATACTTCGACTGAGAACCACCAACATTATTTTCTTTTTCTTAACGCATAGATTCAACTCGAACTAAATGCCATCTAGATAGTGCAAGAATAAATTTTATCACTTTTTATTAATATGCGACATCTATTGACCTTTTCTATATAATTGATGTTATGAAAGTCTATATATATATGAGATATAATTGTCTCAGTCTTTTTTTTACCCTTCAGATTTACTTATACTTATCTTCAACTACCAAATTTTTACCGTACCAACAAATTTATTATACAATCGATAAGCCTCTTCAGCAATATTTTTGGGTTCGCCCTTAATTAACTTTATCAAGAACCTCGATCAAATGGTAACGAGTGTAATAACATTATTTCCGGAATAAAATCTTAGAATCTAACCCTATTATTTTTTCCAATAAGTAATACACTAGTTATTAAAAATGGTATTTATCTTATCTGATTCCAGTGAAGCGTCAGATATACTTCCAGATTGACTTTTCGGAATGAAATTCGTGCTTATTCTTGTGGAAAGATTATTACGAAAGTGATTTAATGAGGATATTTGATCGCGCGTAAAATCAGTTGGAAAGCTCTCTTTGTTTGGACTATTTTACTAGAGCTGACTTGAATACTGATTCTGAAAAAAATCTTTGCGATTCATTACATATTTTTGGAAAAACTTTATGGGGCTAACAGATCTAGCTATAAAAGCTCAAGCGTTATTTGGTTTGGCGTATTTCGGCATATCGGTTGCCGAACATTCCCAATGGGAATGTATGACGAGCGATATGCTGAAGTAGGCCAAGCCAAATAACTTTTATAGCTAGGTCTGTTGGCCCCATTTTTTCACAGCAGGGATTACGAAAAGGGGAGAAATTCAAAGGATAAGGGACGCATCGGTGGCATCGAGGGCAACATAAGGGATTAAAAGGGATGTAAGGAAAAGGATGCGAGAGCAACAGGAATACACTGAAAATTAATATTAAAAAATGTCACTCGACTGTATGGAAAAAATTGAATACCACAGGAAAAACAAAGAAAAATCTGATTTCGGTTAAACTAGTAGTTTTGTGGACAGTAGACCTTGCATTCAAAATAGTAAGTTTCTTATTTAGTCTTATTTAACAAATTAAAACCAAAATTTCTTCGACGATTTGTAAGTATGTAGATAAATAAATACATGCCTACTTAATTATAAACCTAGAATACACAATTTGTTAAAAAAAACTTCAAAGTATCAATGATAATTCTTTTTTCAATCTTTCTTCAGTCAGGATCTTTTTCAGGGTAGCAGGGCTTGTTCACCAAAGTGTGTACTTGATTTGGATTGGTTTTTCATAATTACATGATGTGGAATATTGAAAATCATATATTTTGAACATGAAAATTTATTAATTCAAGCACCATATTTAATAACTGAAACTGTTTATATTTTTAATGAATTATTTAGATCAAAATGCAGAGTCAGTGATATTTATCGTGTCCCATTTCTACATTCAATGAAACAAAGTCTAATTTCGTAATTAATTTAGGAGTGTCAGATTAATTTGGCAGTTTCTTAAATAGGGTAGGTACATAATATATTTTGGGAAAATATATCTATAATTTTTACATAAATTTCGACCAACATTGAAAAAAACTCACGTTTAACATTTCTTGTGTAGAATAAGTTAGCTCCGTTCCGTGACCATAGTTATTTATTTTACACACTTTTTTTAGGGCCTCTTACATAATAAAATTTATAAAACTATAAAAAATATTACTATCGCCCACATTTTTGGAATTTTTTAACTTAACTGAATTGCATAAGTAACAATCTTTTGTATTTATTAAGTGCCACCATTTTGAACCGGAAACGAAATGTTTACAAAAAACCTGCAGACGCAATGCTAAACGGTTGAGTTAGATCAGGACCTCTCTACGCTCAGTCAAAAAAATCCGTTAAAAAGAGTTAAAATCTTAATGTGAAGTAACAATGACATCTGGTGGTATTACCGCGTTGTCTTTCTCGCTGCAAAATTGTTTTAGCAACAACCATTGCTGTCAAAAACTATTACGGTTTTATTTGTTTATTTATGGTGGATAAGTATCGTCTGAGACTAATAACGTGCCTAGAGTAAGTGGGACCATGGAATCCACTATTTGTGTATTTGTGGGGCAGAGGGCGTTGGAGAGAGGAAGGAAATGAATAATAAGAATGTTAGGAAACACCTGGCTCAATATATGTTTGTAAACAAAAACAAACATTCACATGAAGCAGCTTGTTAAAACACAAAAAGCAATAATAAAAATAATCCTGAAAGTACCCATAAGAACTCCATCAAAAGAAGTTTAAAAAAAATTTTATGTGTTCAGCATTATAAAACTGTACTAAAAAAATGCACTACTCAAATTTAAAGATAAATATGCATTCCCTGCTGACCAAGACACCTATACTACAAGGACAAAATCTTCAAATCTACTAAACATTCCAAAATTAAATACAGCTTTCGGCCAGAAAAACCATTATTTCCATGCTACAAAATTATATAATGCCCCTCCGATTGAAATTAAAAATACCATGGATATACAAAAGTTTAAAAAGGACATCAAATTATGGCTAACTAAACATGAAGATGTGGAACTAATTAAAATTATTAAGTAACCCCAATGCAACCTACAGATAATGAACATAAACACTTTTTAAAACAACGCAAAATAATAAACATGAACACTTTTTGCTTTATTTATTTATATTTCGTGGAAACCAACAAAAACAAACAACATTGATGAGGAAATCATGATCAACACCATACGACAACCTGCAGTCCACCTCGGAACAGGAATACCTAGTGAGAAAAAAAAAAAAAAAAAAAACACGGCTGATGCCATTTGAAGTGTGTAATGTTTCGAATGTTGCTGTATTGTGGTATTTCACAGTGACGATACTAAGAGTATCTACGATTTATGTATTGTCGCACGAATCGTACCTATAAGTTGCTTATACCAATGTGGTTCAACTTGCTTTGTTTTTCAAAGAAAACAACCGATTAATTTTCAAGAAATATTTTTGACAATAATGTACTGTTGACTTACTCGTTGTAAAGCTTTTCGGTTGCGATGTAGAATTGGAAAGGAGTCAAATAAGTTTGGGAACCTCTGATTTAGAGAAAAGTTCTTACCGAAATGTTTTCCGAAAGCGAGGAATAAAGGTTAAATGCCAGCGTTTTAATCCCACAATCAAAACAGTTTTAATTAAATCCACCGGTTTCACGATGAAAGGTCGTGAAACTAGTTTTATGTTTAATTGAATTTAATAAATGTGCTTCATCCTTAATATAACATTTACGTTTTAAACCCCCTTTTATCAAATCCAAGAAACCTAAAACGTGTTCTAAAACTATCTTAAAATCGTTGTAGAAATCCGTATTCTAAAGCAGCAAAATTTATTACACGGCGAGTCCTGGGAATCGATTTTAAAATTGAAAGTGATTTTTAAATGTGCACCTTTTTCAATATTTTAAGGCTACGGTTTTCATGTTATAGTGCTTTAAAAATCGTTTAAGCACTGGAGCGACAGAGCAATTAAAATATTTTTTCTCGGATTGCTAAAGGAAATTTTTCCGCCCACATTAAAAAAATCATACCTCCGAATTTGAATATGGGGACATACTAACTGATTATAGTTCTGTGTAGCCAATGAATTCCCTTATATTTAATTCCCTTTCTATTATAACGTATTTGTAGGATTTATAACAAAAATAATATTAAATCTTTAACCTTAAAACGTTTTAGAGAAACTAGAGAATATTTATTTTGGTTTATTTTGAATGTACATTATATTATATAGTCGTTTTAATAAAAAAAAATTTTTTGAAAATTTGCCACATTTTAGCAACAAATCAATCCGAAGTTTTGAAAATAGTGCCATAATATGGCAAAAACCGCTCGAGTGTTTAATGGTGAAAGAATGAGGCAAAATATTTTTTTTCTCATTATATTATTAAATTACATACAGTTGATAGAACTCTTCAGCAATTCTCCTAACAGCATTCAATCCTTGTGTTATTCACATTCATACGTCGTCTCAGAAATCTTCCTTTTTTATTGATTTGAAGTCTTCAATCGGAAGCTTAATGATTGATATATTATAAAGGAACCGACCGAAAGTGTATATATATGTATACCTTGTGGTTTATAGTCCTCTCAGTATCACCCTGGTGATCGCACTCGTTATTTCATAATGTGGGTTTGCTGGAGTAAAACCGCAGTAAGTGACGACGCATGAGCGCGGGAAAAATGGAAAAGGAAGACTGTGGAATACATAACATCCTTGTCTTCGATTTGCCCCACCATCAACTTAACAAAAATACAGAAATTATTGTAAATGGCCTCGAATTGATGTTCTAAACTAGTGTTGAAAAGTTAATTTTCATTTTACGCCATTGAAATTTCAAATGCATTATATTCCATCGTCCCAAATACAGAAAGTTGTAACATTAAGAAGTGGCTCTTCGAATTTCTATGGATTTCTAACATGTTTTTTTTAAAAGTTTTTCAGTTCTTAAAAAAATATATGTTATTCTTTAAGATAGTATCTATACATTCCACACACACCGAAACGGAAATTATTTGAAATTCCCTCGATAGAAATAAATTGCAAAGTATGCTCCGAAAATTATTATTTACATACGTTTGTTTCTGTTATTTTACAAGTTATATGTATGAAAAAATTCAAATGGTTTCTTTATATGCTACTTTAAACATCCCTCCACGAGATTTTTGCTATTTTTTAAATACGCCGTGATTTATTAAATATTTTCACTATATTCACATATGGCCTTTACTTCTAAATCATTTTAATATCGTCGCGCTCTTTCTATTACAGGTGTTAACATATCTGCATTTAATTCAAAACATGCGAATACCTCAGCACTCCCAGTGAGGTGTTAACAAAATGCTACTTCTAACCTTTTTAAATCTTTTTTGTTATGGAGAGGTTTAATTTTAAATGTAACGAAAGTACATTGAAAATTAAATCTCTCCAAAACAAAATGTCTAGAAAGTGTTACATAGTTAATGCCCAAGAAATACGCAAAAAAACTTTTTAAATCCAGTTACTGAATATTTGTTTAACGTGTTTTGTAGTACTATGTAAACCAATGTAATTATTTTGAAAATGAGTGTTCAATAATAGAAATAAATAAATAAAAATAGTATGTAATTAAGGTGAATCTAAAGTTTTTTTTTAATATTCGTATTAAGCGTGACAAGTTCTTTCGAAAGTTTATAATAAATAATAATATTTTTTGTTCCCAGGTCTTGCCGTACCCTTCGTGGAGCTGACTGTGGCGCACGCCTCGGTGCTCACTATCCTAGCGATCAGCTTTGAGCGATACTACGCGATCTGTGAACCGCTCAAGGCGGGCTACGTTTGCACCAAGACCCGTGCTGCGCTCATTTGCGCTCTGGCCTGGTTTGTAGCGGCGGTCTTCACGAGGTAATAAACTTATATTTTTTGATAATTTGTTTGTTTTTACAAGTTTTTTTTAATTTTATAAGGGCGGTCGGTGACTTTTTAATGTCTTGCATTTAAAAATAAAATGTGTTATATTAGATACAAACAAATGGTTTAATTACAATTCCATTGCTAATAATGATGACGCCTCAGTACCAGTACATGTATTTAGGTGTAAGATGGTACAATATATTATTATTCAAAAACTAAATAAATGTATCTAACTGTAAAATTGGATTACGAACAATTCAAAAAGTAAATTAATTCCCTGAACTTGTCCAACCTAACTGACAGTTGTTGTCTTCGGCTGATCACAATTTGTTCAAAATCTGAAACGGATTTAGAATCTGCATTTAACGAGAACCTTCCGACCAACAAAGAAAAAATTGCGCTGAATGGCTATTTGACTACTTTGTCGCACGTCAATTTTTGCGACACAACTGGGCAACACAAACCTATATTTCTGTTGCTTTAATTACAGTAGGTATCATAAATTAAAACTAACGACCGGTTGTTTCACAGAATTTGAACATACGATCAAAATTCAAGATAATTTTCAAGTTCTGCGAAAGTTCTATTCTATGTTATTATTTTATTATGGGCCAGTTGTTTCTCAGAACCAAAATAAAACCGAACTTGAAAATTTACTTTGAAATTTGATAAATTGTTGAAATAATATGAAACTGGTCCTAATAGTATAAACTGTGCTATAATTACCGTAAATATTTTTATAATTTTTTTGTTAATTTCAGCGTTAAAATATTCACCGACCGCCCCTGCTTTTCATTCCCAATGCGAGTGAACCAAAAAACGTGCATGTATTTTTATTTGGTATACATAAAAAACGCATACCCCCTTTACTGGTTTGAAGTGTGTGCTATTTTCAATGCAAAATCTTTTTAACTATGACATCCATGCTAAAGTGACAACCCTGTTTAGAAATTATTTGCTAGCAAAATGGAATTGGTTTTGGATTTGCTGTTTTTTGTGCTAGAATTAAAGCAAGAAATGATTAGAGAATATTTTGCGACTTCAACAAAGTATGAAAAATAGTATAATCGTTGGTGCTTTCAGGATTATTGTGTGATTTTATGAAAATATACGGAGATTGCATTTTTTAATTATACCTTATTTATTTTTATTTATAAATTTCAGATATTTAAATTCTTTCAACATTGTACGACAATAAAAATTCCATTTTTTTATATTTTCTGAATTTGATTTTTATTTTACGAATCGAGTTATTTTATACTCGTATATTGATGATTAGTGCCTATTTTTAAATCCATTGTTTTATTTTATTTATTGTGTTTTTTTTTTTAATTTTTATACCTCCAAGGACCAATTATTACACAGAATTTGACAATCTCTTCAAATTTTGAAGTTAAGTATATAGTTTTGTGAAAGGTATATTCAAGTTCTGTTATCATTTCAGTTATGTGAAGCAGCTGGCCCATAATGATAAAATTACAGAACTCACAAAATTTGAAAATTAACTTTGAAATTGATGAATTGTTCAAAAAAGAAAAAAATTTTGGTATGAAAATGGAGTAACAATTACGAAATAGAAAATTATTTTAGATTTTTCTTAGTTGAAAGGAGAAATTTTAGATAATTAATTATTTAAATTTTAAGTAAATTTTCAAAGTAAACCTATTTTTTTCAAATTACAAAAAGAAAACTTGATCAAACCATGTAATTTACATCAAAAGAGCCGATATTGAAATAAATAACTTCTCTATCTTTATTTGAGTTCTGCAATCCATTTATTCAAATCTATCCAAATTATGGGACCCTTTAAAACTTTTCAGTTTGGGTATCCAAGAATTTTAGCAGTGAAGACATCTTTGTATTTAAATACATAAACTCAATTATTCAATCAAACGTAAAAGTTAGTTTAATTTAAACTTTACGATAGAAATTATTTTACAATATTTAGTTAGAAACTGGTGATAACTTAAACTGTTAATTTCATTATGGTATCCTAAATAAATATTTGATAATAATAAACTCATGAATTTAATATGTACATAGCGATCGTCCAGTGTATTAGACAGATATCTCCAAAGACTAAGTGTTGATATAATGAGGAAAACAATATATTTAAATGCTCTCCGTAAATCAAATATTATTTATTTACAAGTGTCTGTTTTTCATTTAAAATGTGATATAAAATAACACCGGGAAGCATAATGATCAGGTACAAATGACATTTTAAAATTTCCTCTCAAATTTTGTCCTTTTTATATTAAACAATAATTATTATTTTCAATATATTGAAAATTAATAGTTTATAAGTTATAGCCTATATGTTATTCTGATATATCAGCTATATTATTATAAAGTTTATATATCAGCTATATTATTATAAAGAGTAACAAACACACATACATCCATACAAACTTTCGCGTTTATAATATTAGTAAGATAAGATTATTTGGTGGTGTTTATGAGTAATTTGAGTATTGTATCAGATAGAAGGTACCTACACTTTTACATATAACTGCAAACTCAACTAAAATTTCGATTTTTCAGAGATATCTTCCTAATCAACTGGACGATCGATAGATATTGAAAAACGGTTATTTTAAATAATGTTCTTCAATTGATATTATTTTTACCAATAAAATTTTGTATGAATACAGCATATCGTCGTTGCATATAGAATATGAATCATGTGATAGATACTGAGTACATTCTGAGATAATCGATAAAACTGTTTAAAAAATAACGAAACGGAGAATAACTGGTTTTTCTGTGTCTTTATCATTTTCATATTTTCATTTATGTAGATTATTAGTGTTATCTTCTTCTTCAAATGATATATTACATTAATGGGAATATCCTTCAAAAGTTATAAAAAGGGAGTTGTTCTTATAAAAAAAAATAATGTTAACTTATACAGATCAATATTTAAAAAAAATCTTCAACTGCGTGTTTCAACCACTATATTTTATTTTGGCTTCCGAATGTCTTCGAATTTTATAATTCGAATGAGAAATAATTGATGTTTATTTTTAACAGCATAACAATATCAAATAAATCTACAATACGTAACCCTCTGTCTTATAACAAAATAGGTATTTTAAATGAAATTCCAAAAAGTCGATTAAAATGCTTATTTTTCTTTTGAGTGATGCTTTTACAAATTAACCATTTTAATAAGCATGGTGTGGATTTAACTATAATTTTAATATAAATAATAAAACATGTAACACACTGTACACATCCTAATTTTAAGCTATTAAACCTACAATATGATTTTTAATATTTGTTTAACCCTTTCAGGTCTGAATTAATACTGGCAGTGATAGAACTCATTTGATGCTTTATACCTAGATATTTGAATTTTTGTTTTTTTTTCAACTGTTTAAAAGTTATTGCTACTTTAATATGAAAGAACATTAGGTCTCAGAGGGCGTCTTTCAAATACAACGACAAATCGTATACTGTGTACCAAAAATATAATCAAAAATATTACATAAAAATTACGCATTGAAAATAAAACTTCAAAATTTATCAGGAGAAAAGAAGAAGAAGAGAATGAACAAAAGAAATCATATTTTAAAAAATCAGGAGAGAAAAAAGTATATATACGGTAAAAGTAAAAGTACGGGAAAAATTTATTGTATAACCAGCACCCTGCTATAGGTCACCCAAGGAATTCGTTACGTTTGGTGACTTATCAGGGGTACCCGGGATCATGGGGTGAGGTTTGTCTGGATCACTAATTGCGCGATCTTCCTTTTCTAAAAAATTATCCCAACACAGCATCCCCAAAGATGACACAGGCCCCACAGTGAGGAGCTAATACAAAAAAACATCTATAAATTATAAAGAGTGCTAAGAAAGCCAGCTATAACAGCATTAAAAAAATTAAAATTGCCAATTTTTATTTTCTTTAAATAGTCAGGAAAAAATTCTGAACCCTATATATTTTCAAATATTTGTACGGTCTGAAAGGGTATAATTTGCAAAATAAAATAGGGAAGTTGAGTGAAAAATATTTTGACTTATTTAAATAAATTGGGCGCCAAATTGTTATGGGATAAATGTAAATGAGTCTTGTTGAAAAGGTTGATATTTGATGGTGTGTGCCAATGTCAGGCACTGTGGCCCGCAAATTAACTTTGACTTCCGTAATGGGAAGTCTTGGACGCCAAACCCTGACCAAAGTCAGAGTATGTCAATATGCGGAGAGCACAAGTACTCCATCATCAGAGCATGGGTCATAAATTGCCATGCCATCCCTGTAAAGGTTATTAGGTTTCTCTACAAATAAAACCAAGGTAGGTAAATAATATAGACACTGTATTGTGCTGTTAAAAAACATAATAATGATTATAACGGTAAGGACTCACCCCCGGGACCATAGTACTATTTACCCTATGCTAATTTAACTATAAAATGAGCACGGCGGAAGAACTGCTGGTGAAGAGAGGAGAGGCCCATCTCGCCTCCACGCGGTGACATCATCGCCTCGACATCCGTGGCATCCAGAAGATACGTCCTCTGTCTCGGTCGCCAAGTAGAAAGGGACCCTTGTATCCATCTGCAACCGGGAAGACCATGCAGGCTTCCAGCCGTTTTATAACGGAAGATTTATATGTGAGACTCGTATCATTTTAGCGGCACTTTGTTCGAGCACGGCGGCTCCCGTTTTAAATATAATCCCGACCGGAGATCACTCGCTGCGGATTAATTACTCGCGGCGTGTCGCCGTCTTACATAGAACGATTCATTCGATTAATGCGGAATAGACTCTTCCACAAAACAAGCCGACCGGCACTATGTTTCGAGTTTCTTTCCGAAACTAAAAATCTCGCTTTACGCGCGGATGTTTACTAGGAAACTTTTAATTGATAACTTGGACATGATTCTACGCCCGTATGATAACAATCCAACCTCAGGATTCCATTATGCCATTTTAAAACTTAGAAATAATTGACCGTTGTTTTCGAAGCGAGTCGCACAATGTCGCTTCCAAAACCAGAGTGAGGAAACGGAAACGCCCCCAGGCTGCCCACGCTCGCGCCGAATAATATCTACAAGTGCCGCCAACATGATAGACTAACAATAAATAACGATAGTACCTAACTACTCGATAAATAAAATATGAAATAAAATAATAAAATAAAATCGCTTCATAACAATATGTTCATATAGATGACATGCAAACTTAAATACCAGTTTTTTTTTTTTTTAAGTTCGTTATCATAATTAAATTAATTCTACAAGTTTGAAAACGGCGGCAAGAGCATAATACCGTGCGGCAGAGTTCGTGACGTAACCCGGTCCTTGATTGTGTGAAATATTTACAAAACCGCGACACTCTTAATATGGGCGAAAAAAATAAATTAAAAAAGTTGTAGTAGTTAAATATTTACTAATACTAATCAATTCAGTTACCGGAATTTCGAAAAAAGTGCATTTTAATGGTTATTTTTTAAATTTAAAAACACTAAATGTCATTTTTCACCGACCGCTATGTTAGTAACTGTTGCAAGTTTCGTTGAAAAGAAAAAAAAGGACTCAACTTCCTTATTATCCAACTGTAGTGTGTAGTGTAGTGCTCCCACCGTATAATGTGAAACTCTATCGGCAGGACAAGTTATCTGCGAAATTTTATTGTATAAAAATGGAACATTTTATACCGATACCAAGAAACTAATTCCAACACATTTTTATTATCACTATATGTTTTGTTTTGTCTCGTGTCAACGTGGAAAGGTCAACTGAGCATTCTTAAGTGCATTTTCTTGTTAAACGTCGTATGTCGTAAGTGGTAACCTCGATCCATACAACATCATATTGCATTAAAGTTTATTCAGATCTTCTGGAATTTTATTTTGATTGTGATGAATGTTATAATGGCGTGGTATTATACCGCACACCCGCAGAAAAGTGTCACAAGCCAAAAAAGTTAATTTTAAAGGAGAGAGAAAACAAATTAATGAATGATGAACAACGAACAAGTGGTCCCGTCAAAAAGAGATACTTCGATATCTTGCGGAGATGGAGTGATGTAACCTTAATACGGTTTTCGTGGGGCACATAAAATCACAATCACTTTGCTTTTCAGCGATAAAACGTAAAATAGAAAAAATATATTTATACTATACATCCTTCCCTTCCCCGTTGAATCATACCCCACTACTAATTTTACACTAAATTTACATATTTAATAGATACTGGCCCAATTATTTTTTTTTGTATCAGAGTCTCACTCTCGAGGACGTCATCACAATATTCTATATAGTAGAGCAAGCCGCACTAATTTATTTATGAACTCACCTGTGAAGAGAGCTACGTGCTTTTTGAATGCGGTGGATAAAAAAAATAGATTTATTTTTTGTGTCCTATAGCGCATTTGTGAGATTTTTGGTATTGCATATACAATGCATAAATGGTACAATTATAACGTCTTAGGCTATATTGCCTGTAATTGTTATAAATAAATGTACAAATTATATAAATAAATAAATAGATATTATATAATACTTCATACTTTTTATTTGAATGGCGCACGAGAGACCTAACTGCTGCCAGGCAGTCTAGTGCACGGAGAAAAATGTTATTCTAAAAGACGATCATTTTATTCGTAAACACGCTTAAAAACGGGACTGAAGTTCTTACAAACAAATTAACAGGGTTTCAATGTTTATTGGCGGGAACATGTAAGAATAATTTCTTGGTATACGTAATTTCGTACGTGTAACAACAAATTATCATTACATTTTCCCGCCAATAAACATTGAAACACTGTTAATTTGTTCGTAAGAACTTCAGTCCCATTTTTAACCGTTTTTACGAATAATTTTTTTTTTATAGTGAATACCTCACAAGAGTCCCAACTGCTCCCGTCTGAAGACAGTGAGACTATGGCATCCCCAATTGGGGTGTTATGAGGCTGAAGGTAAGTGGGGAAGGGAAGGAGACGAGAAAGAGGAAGGTGGGGAAGTACTTGGCTATTCAGATCTAGTCACTAAACACGGTTAAAGCCATTTCAAGCAACGTTTCAATTCTGAATGGTGGTCTTACACCAGGGCGATACTAGGAGTATCTTCCACTCTGGAACGTGCCGCAAATATAATACGATACGATTGTACCACCCCAGCCAGGAGCAATCCTGTCCCGGTGAGACCGGTACACCAGGGGGCACTGATTTGTTAGGACTAGGAACACGTGCTCTAAGGATAGGAAGGAGGTTGGAGTTTAATCGACCGGTATACATGGCAACCTAATAAGCCAATATTGGAATTTAGGATGGGCAGGAATAAAGGAATTGATTGAGCATTATATTTTTTTTCCTGCTTTATATCTTCCTTCGTCTTACATTTCCTTGCATCTTTTTGGCGCTTGCTGGTTCTTCTCGCCTCTTCTTGGCTATTCTTCTAGTTTTTCTTGGCTCTTCATGCTGCTTCTTGACTCGCCTTGGTTTTTCTTGCATCTTCTCTTATTGACTCTTTTTGCATCTTTCCCCCCCCCCCCCCCCTCCTTCGTGGCTCACCTTGTCTTTTCTTTGCTCGTCTTGTCTTTTCTTGAATTTTCTTACTTCGTACCTCCTATTATTGGCTCTTATGGACACTTCTTGGATCTTAACAAGTAGGCACTTCGTCCCGGAATGCAACCCCGCCCCACTCACACCCATACACTGTCTCACTTTTTTCCTAGTGGATCCGATTATTTTAGAAGCCTGCCGGCTTTCTCCTTTTCTCCTTCCTTGATCTTCTAATTTCCGTTAAATATCTAAATAAAATATAAACATAACAAAGAACTTAAACACGTTAATATTAATTTATCTTTACACAAATTCCGTGTACGAACAAAGAACACTCCTCTGAAATGTGATGAATAAAGAACGGCTGGAAAAAAACATAAACAATTCAGAAAGGATTTTTAAAATGTGCCATCTAAGTGGCATTATTTATTTTGAAGATTGCTTTCCGAGTACAGTGTTCCGAACTATTATGTAAACAAAAACAATCTTTACCATCTACTCTTAAATAAACAAGATCCGAGAAATCTGAAAGTAATAAACATTAATTTGGTTTTCGACACAAGTGGTCTTACTTAAAAAATAAAAAATAAAAAATAAAAAAATAAAAAAATAAAAAAATAAAAAAATAAAATAAAAAAATCTTATCTTTTGCTGATGGTGTCTCGGGATACACTAGTCCGTTTTTGTTTAGCCTTAAGTCACATTAAATCACTTCACACCTTATTGTAAACTCTGTTTCACACTCGTAATGTTATGTCTACATTCCTAGGTTCATCCCAAACCCGATAAGCTTTGTGTGATTCTACCAACTGTGTTTGGAATGCGTTTTGAAATATTATTTAAAAAATCAGACATAACTTTCTAACGGAATGAGGTAAAATTAAATCGCAAAGTCCAGCAAATTGTACTGATCGTGACGCGTGTATGTATCATTTTTCGGGGAAATCGGTCCAAGAAAACGTCGGGTAATTTAAAAAGAAACGAGGACCACAAAATTAACGTCCTCACTCGACAAGCACACACTTCAATCACCTACAAAAGTAACGACCGCTCAGAAAGCGACGGTTCCCTAACCATCTGAGAAAACTCAGACGGCGAACGATCATCGATGGTCAGGAATCTGCCTTGCGGCTAACTCCAGACCTGCCTCACGCTCAAGGAACCGCGCCACATCTCATCAACACGGGGTGTAACTCTGGTAGAGTGTACACGTTACGAGGGAGGAAGTACTACAGAAATGATCCTGTGAAGTACAGTCCTCTGCCGCAAATATAATATATATTAATTTAAATAATTAATTGTGAATAACACAAATCAATTAAATAAAATTTATTTGCGCACGCCGGGTTTGAACCCGCGGCCTTCGGAATGGAAGTCTAACGCTCTACCGCTGGCCGTCGTAATGATCGTATTTTAGAATAACATTTTTCTCCGTGTGACATTCCCAATTGGGGTGTGTTGTAAGGCTTGAATATAGCAGGGAGGGGAAGGAGATGGTCGGCTAACAGCCATTTCAAGCAACGATCCTGAATAGTGGTCCTTTAGCTACCACTCTGGAACGTGCCGTTTGCCCTTATACTGATATTTCTGCTGCGATATTAACGGCGATGATTTTTTACTATACTTAACATAAATATAATGCGGTGTCTATAGTTAAATTAACGATTTAATAAATTCTACTTACCATAAGCTATGAATGCACATATTATGTTAACTTAGAACCATGCTCCACACGCTCAACCGCCTCCACAGAAGTCTTCATAGATATAACAATAACACCGAGGTGCTAAATCAAAACATAAATTTCTGTCGAACATCGAGCAAAAATTACGGACATCGAAAGCTTTTCGCGTCGAACAAAAAAGCATCGAACGAGACATGTTCGAATGGGTGACCAGAATGTTCAGTGGAAACTTTTTAAGTGTATGAATATTGAGTAAAAACTTTTCATCTGATGTTAATTCCTCACATGATAATTCATCATGTCTCGAAGCGTGGAAAACTGATAATTGGGGTTTTTAAACTTAGGTTAGGTTAGGTTAGATTAGATTAGGTTAGGTTAGGTTGGGTTAGGTTAGGTAAGGTTAGGTTAGGTTAGGTTAGGTGAGGGGGGGGGGGGGGAATGGAAGGGTAGGTTAATGTGAGTTATGATGTGATAATGTATAATGTGTATAATGAGTAAAATTAAGAAAGGAACCCTCAGATGGTTTGGGCATGTAGAGAGAATGAACGAAGAAAGGAGCGTAAGGAGAATATATGATGCAAGTGTCAATGGTATAAGAAGTAGGGGACATCCGAGGAAGACATGGCACGATTAAGCGAAGCAGATAATAGAAGACAAATAACAAATGGAAGAGTATGTATGAGACGATGTATGAATGTGAATGAGGCAAAGAGTGTGTGGCAAGACCGAGGTGTTTGCCGGTCCGTCCTCTCTGCCTACCTCTGTGGGGAAACGGCGTGATGGTTAGTTAGTTAGTTAGTTATGATGTGATGAATTATCATGTGAGGAAGTATCGTGTCTGAATAAATTTACTATGGGAATTCAGACGCTGAGATCTCATAGTCTGATTAGACATGGAAAGGTTCGAATGGGCGTAAAATCACGGAGCATGATCAAGCGTGGCTGGGCCAATAGATTATCATCATTAAACCACAAAATATTCTGATATTAGCGGAACACATAAATTACCCTTCAGCAATATGGTACTTATATTTTCAGGTATGAATTTTGTTCTCTAGAAAACGAATATGCCTTTACATAAATCAAATTTTCGCGTGATATTTAATGTCTCAATTGTGGTAATTTCTGCAAAATACCTTTTGCCAGTGTCGACCTTTCACGCCAATACCTTAAGAGGGTATTATTACCAGAGAATACCAGAAATTAGTCACTTTCAAATCAAATTCTAAACGTATTGATTCTTTTTTACAAAAAAAACATAAATTGATTTTGAAAGATTGTTATTTTACATGGTTCAGCTATAAATTTTTTAAAACTAAATTTTTGCAGTTTTAAAATTTTGAAAAACTAAGTTTATTTTTTATATACTAAGGTTATATATAGATACCATTGGTCGTTGGCAGATTCGTTCAATTATCAAACGACATATTCTATTAAACAACATAAATTTCAAATAATATAATCATCCAACAAAATAAATAATTAATATTCAGTACATAATCTAATCAATACAGTTTTCAAAATTTTTATTTTAGTTAAAATAAAATCATTAAAAAATAAATCCGAGAATGTGTTTTGTAACAAAAATACCTCAGTTTTTCTATTTATTTAAGGTCTTACAAACTAAAATATTTAAATTTTTGTTTACACATTATTGAAAAATTATAAATACTTATGATCAAAAAATACTTACAAGAAGTAGACGATATTTAATAATTTATCATCGTGCGTTTTGAGCATTTTTATTGCTTACTTGAATGTAGTTTTATATTAAAGCAAGTTTTGAATTAAATAAATCGAAATTAAATTTTTAATTTAAAAACTTTGATACGGGGAATAATCGATCTTTCTCATTGGAACCTCCCTGTACAGTTGCAAGCATTTTAAAACTTTTATTCTCAGCCGCTGGTCAATCGCTCTCAACTCGAATCTTTAACATTGTGAAATTATGTGTGAATTAGCAATAATTTATGGCAATTTAACCCGTTTAATCACAGGAGACCATATTTGTCCCAGCTCACATAGGTCTCACAGAAATCGTTGTTTCTCCCATACTATCGTAGTCAGAAATGTTATCTAAACGGTATTGGAAAGATAACACAACAAACTATATATTCAAATCTAAAAGAAAACCAAAAAAAAATAAAATTTACCCCTTTCTGAAACCAAAGTTTCCGATAGAAATTTGAAAAAAAATTATGGAACTTTGTGAATTTTTTAAGAATTTTTTTACATGAAACGAAAAAAAGTGGGTTACAGTAAGGCTTATAATTCTTTTTTCTAATGAAATAAGTATGTGTTTTATGTTTTTTTCATTATAAGTAATTTTAGTTAGAAAAAAAGTAAAGTGAGCCATTTTGAACATTTTTTAAAGTTTTCGCAAAAAAAAAAATTATTAAAAAAAATACGAAGTAATTTTTAATATAGAAATTTGAAAGCCTATTTCATCACCTTTCGAAAATAGTTTCTAGTATTCGAATACGTTAACAAATGTTCCATTTATTTAGATTTTATTGCAAAGCGGGAATATTTTTAGCCTCTAATAAAATACACCTATTTTTTTAAGGGTTAAAAATAACCCTAGTATTTAAAGCATTGTATATAATGTAGAAACGAATAACATGACTTTATATACATATTTAAATACACATTGCACAAAGTTCTCGTATTTAAGTTAAATAATAATTGTACAATATTTATAAAAAATATTCCTTAATTATTTTGTTTGATTTTTAACAGTAAAGCCAGAAATTTCACATTATTCCCGAAAATAATCTACTTATCAAAAATGCACAAACAAACAATTTATTATGTTATTTTTTCTTCTCGTTTCTTTTATGTTTACCGCAGCACCCATATTGCATTTTTTCAAAGCTAAATGTTCACTAATGAAGTGCTACTGTTGACATAATGCCCGTCGTTTATTTTTAAACGTTTAAAGACGAAAAATGGACCACCGACGTGGACTCTTACGCTCTCCGTTTTACTGAGCATTTCTTCATTCTTCGTTAAAAACCAGCCATATATATATTTTTTTTCCATCATACATCTATTTTCAAATATCATTTAAAACATTTAAAAAAATGTTTAGACTGAAATTTGAACCTTCCTACCCGGAACTGGAGTCAATCACGTTCCCAACTGAGTCAAATGTCGAATAGACATGGCCGATATTTATTTCGTATGAGTATATTTAGTGCTGTAAGTCATTGAATTTCGAGTTTTTCAACAGTTTACAAAAAACAGAGAAGTGGTACTTTTTTTAGACAAATTTATTATTAAAAAAAATTATATGTCCTGAGGCCCTAGCACGCTTGCTCTATATCGATCGGTAGGATAACTATCGGTAACTTCTCATCGTTCCCTAGCATGATTACAGATCGCCAAGGAATAAGTGACAGTTCACAATGACTAAGTGTCCTTAACATATTCGACATCAACTGTTGTTTGTACGTTAGCGTTGTGCAGTTGTCCTAGGGAACTATGAGAAGTTACCGATAGTTATCCTACCTATCGATATAGAGCAAGCGTGTCAGGGCCTCTGAACGTAAAAAGATTAAAAATTACTAGTTTCGGGTTGTGCCTCTGTCTGTAATTCCGATTCAATGAACTCTAGAAATTTTGCTTCGAATTTAACCTTATTTTCAAAATTGTAGAAACCAGATAAGCGATGTTTTTATTTTAATTAATGAAGACAATATTAGCAAAACCCAATCTAAACCCGAAACAGAAAAATCAGAAAAAGATCGGGTCACGATGTCACGGGTCACGGGTCACATCTGGGTCATGAAATTTGAGGTTTTACCTATGAAGTTAAATATAAATAGATGTTTTTATTATTATACCTGTAAAATATTTTTATAGCAAAATTTTTAAAATTGAAACCAATTATCCGCGTGTAATATATTTATTTCAATGTCCGCATAGATATATTAAATCAAGATGATACATGAATAGAATTTTTTTATTTTTTTTATTAAAGAATATCAAGAATTCTAATTATTAACGGCACGTAAAGGTTAATCGCTGAAACACCATCATAAAAAGCACGACATTTATTTTCACCACATTAAATCCCCAAAATATGATATCTTTTTTTCCTTTAGAAATTTCACAATAAATGTCGCAGTTAGTAATCGTTTCTTATGAAAAGGCTACTTATTCTGAATATAATTTTTTTTTTAATTACGTTACAGTGATAATTGTGATCATTTATGAATAATATTATTTAACGCCATCTGCCGCTTTGTTAAAAATGAGAATAAAAGGTTCATTTTAAAAAAATGTTGACAGAGAAAGGATGTTTGCGATTGTTTTCGTGGAATAAAAGAATGCTTATTATTGGAAATTTTCGTTAGTATGTCTATTAGTTTAAGAAAGAACATAGCTAATTTTTATAGCGACATTTTATGTAAATATCACATCAAGGGCGCAATTTCAAAGTTAGAAAATGGTTTAGGTTAAATTATGTTTAAAAACCTTTGTGGGTATTGACAAACAGTAACACTGGTATCAATTTACACATTTACAGATATATCGCTGTAAAAATATTTAGATTTGTGGAAGAAAATCCAAAATCATACAGTACTGCAGTAATATAATAATAAGGAATTTTCACTGTTTTTTTTAATTTCGAAATAATGATGATAATGAAGGTATTTTTATTTTTACGTTGACCAATAATTTTTCCATAACGATTTAAAATGCATCATTATCAATATGCTGACCAAACGACATGTTCGTTTTTAAAGATAACTTAATAAGATGCCTGCTTGTAATCGTGAATTCGGCGGCGTTGACGTCACGCTGCACAACGTTGGAGACAGCCGTCTTATTAGCCATTGGCGGTTTCTATGTCATAATGACGTTTTAGCCAGTTGGAACCGTTTCAAGTGTGCAGTTTTTAAAATCAATAATTATGAATGAAAATATTAAATTTACATATTTACATTTAGTACAATGGTCAGAATCAAAAAATAAACCATTTTAATCCATCCCACATTTTAAACGTATTTATAGTTAGGTTCTATCGGTTATCTCTGAAATAAGGTTTTCCACTATAATATGTTCGTCTAGAGTCTAGACGATAGGAGAAAGATTGCAATGGTGTTAGTGGCGCACAAGCTGCTAAATGGGCACATTTGCAATCCTGATATTCTGGAACAAATTTCACTTTATTTCCCCGATAATTTCATCAGAGCTATACAGCACAGACTATTTATTTTTCCAAGAGGCAGGACCAACCTATTAATTATCATACATTTGGGGAGAATGACTACTTTGCTAAACCACATTGCTTTTGTGATTGACATATTCAATTTAAACAAAAGCGAATTTAAGATCGCAATAAATGTATTCTTTAACACGAGGCTCCATCTCATCTGATATTAGTGACGTACTTACCTATATAATTAAATGTATGTATGTTAAACTGTAATTTGTGAAATGTAATTGAATTATACTTTTTTTACAATAAAATAAATAATATTTCATTGAAGAAGAAGATAACAATCATAATCAATTTTTTTTTTTAAATATGAAAATGAACAAGACACAGAAAAATAATAAAAGATAACGGTCGCAACTGGGACTCGAACCCAGAACCTTACGTCTTACCGGGACATACACCTCTACCAATTGGGCTACTGTGATCTATTATGAGACTGTCGTAATTGTCATTTACCGTTATCTTTTATTATTTTTTTGTGTCTTGTTCATTTTCATATTTTAAAAAATTAGATTATTATTGTTATCTTCTTCTTCAGTGATATATTACATTGATGGGAATAACCTTCAAAAGTTAAAAAGAGAGTTTTTCTTATAAAAATATAAATAATATTTATTTAAGAAAATGATATTCTGACAAAAAACCAAGATTTATTATTAGTTACCATACATACGACATTATATATACGACATTACAATCTAAGTTAATGACTTTTTTTTAATAGTATATATTATGTAATATTGTTCTATTTGGTCTTCCTACGTATATGTAATATTTATATCATATCTCGTTGGTATTAAAAGTTTTTATTTCAGTCTCGATTAGGTTATTCCGTAACATTACTTCCTGTTATATACCAAAAATGACGCTAAAAAATTGTCCCCGCTAAAAAGTATTATACATTGAACATCCCATGGATACGGGTGTTCTAGTTTGAAATGTTTGGTAAATAAATAATAATGTACATTTTTCAAGTCAGCATTCACAAAACCTTATCTGCCAAAAATCTGCAATTCTTACAATAGCCCACAAAACAAAGCGTTTCACGTGGCAAAGTCGCAACTTTTTCAATCCTTTCTTTACAAAAATACAGTGAAAAATTTACATAAATTTTTTCTATCACAACTTGCACATTTTCGGCAATTTTCGTTTCGGGGTATTTTTATCCAAGTTTTCTTATCTTGCGAATAACATATTTGGTTTACTTTCACCCTAGAATGCAGGCTCTATATAAGAAGGAGGGATGAAGGGATTTAAGTCCTTTTGCATCGGAAGGGTGGTCCATCTTTACGCTTCCTGGAGCACCCTTACAGATTTTCCGGCTGATAATAAGTTTTTCAATATAGCCGGGGTGTTGTGACCCAGTTTGAGCACAAAATTAACATCACAAAGACGAATTTCGGCTAAAAATAAACAAATTAGCACGGAATGCAGTGGGGATGACGCGGTTAAATCAACAGAAAAGTTTAAATAGCCTTAAACAAACACTGTGTAAAGGCTTTGTTGAGCAGATTCCTTAACGTTGATTAATTTTTAAAAGAAAAATAACGTTTTAAAAGTAATATCTTTAAAGTAGAAGTTATTATTGAATCCGAGGGTAAAAAAATATCCCAGGCTTAAATATTTCAATTACTTGAAACAAATAACTTTGTGTATACCACACTATACATAATTACAATTATTAACATGTTTTAAAACCGATGGTTTCTTCATCAGGATAATAACATGAATAATCATTAATTCATTTTATAATTCATTGACGAAAAAAACCATTGGTTTTGAAACATGTAGATCCTTGTGATTATATACAGTTGTATAAACAAAGTTATTTGATTCATTTAATTAAAAATGATGCCACAAAGTGATTTTGCGGAGATTGAAGTAGTATTTTTAAATATTTCAATGTTTCACCATTTTTCATTTCTTCTTCTTTTTTTTAAAAAAGAAAGACTAATATTCTCGGGTTACGAATAACCCACCAACATTTTTCAAAATCTTCTTCTACCACGACACTAAGAAAAAGATGTTGCTTGTGTTGTGATGGAGGACTTAGCCAGCCGAGGAATCGAACACGGAACGCTTGGGTGGGACCCAAACGCGATGCCCACTTAACCACTGATCGGTCTTCATTTATACTCAACATTTAAAAAAAAAAAAAAAATGTAGAATATCAAGATTTTATTTTATTTTGTTTCCCGCGACATAACGCTGGGGGGAAGAGGTGTGAAGCAAAGTTTTCAAAGTTTTCAAGCTATTTAGTTTTTATATTTAGGTACACTTGTAACGTCACTCGGTTGGCAACACTGTCACAGGCGAACTCTAGTTCGAAATTCGAACGCAATCCACTCTCGTTCCAAAACTTCTGGCTGTCTCGTGCTACTGCATATCTCTCGCACTTTCTGAACACAATAGGCCACTTGAAAATTCATCTGGATAGATGTTTCTACTAAGATTACGAAAATGTTACAAATTTTTTTTAGAAATTTATAGTTTTTATTTTATTTAAATAAATAAGTCCGTTTTTGGGCTCGTGACGTCACTACATGAAAATGTCCCATCTCCGATCATATTCAATTAAATTTGTAAAATTCCACATTGGTTTTTTTTGTATATAGCAACACTTTGATTTCCGGCGAATTATTGGATTTGACACAACTCTTCAAAAATTTGGCGTATTTTGTCAGAGGGTAAAAATATTCCCGCTTCGCAATAAAAACCAAATAAATGGTACAAAGAAAAAGAGTTGGACCTCAAATATGTCCCATGCAATGTAGTAATACTACACCAACTACCTTACCACCTCATATTTGAAGTGGTACAAAGAAAAAGAGTTGGTACAAACATTTTGTGAGGTGACGGGACATTTTACGCCTTTGTATGAAACATTTGTAGTGCATCTTGTATGAGGTACTCAACACTACAATATACCACAATATTCAGAAAAACTAAGACCAGTTCAATGGAGAAAATAATATCATGTCAAGGAATGTTGCGTGTTTCATCCGCTATACTGCAGACTTCCCCAGTCCGAAAACCACTTAAGTATTGAACCTACCCTTGACATGTTGCCTGTGTGATTATATAAGTATATTGTATCATGTATCTATGCCATTAGCACTACTCTCCCCGGTTAGAATTATCTTGTGGAGGAAATAGAATTACAAGTCTTCCTTCCCTTGGGTTATCTCTTTATCTCTGGAATCCTATACATACCTATAGGCTTCTAACTGTCATTGGATAATCACTAACTGTAATAGAGTCTAAGTAGCTGACGGTGTGTTTCCATCGAAAGAAATAAAGAACCATTTGTTTAGGCTAGGTTCACAGTACACTGGATATTAACGATGCCTTATACGTCCTTTGTTCTTCTATATATAGTACTTACAAGCTTTTAGGAATGTTAAACATTATACCTTGGAAAAGCGCAATTTAAAATACCTACTCGGTTTCTTAAGAAGAAGAATTATTTTATTTACATTCTACGAAAAAAATAGTATAGGTAGGCGAAGCTAGCAGTCCACAATGGAGTACTGGTACCTACCCTGATGTATGGCAGTGAAGCGTGGAAATGGCAGAGCAGGAATGAAAGTAGACTGAATGCTGAAGAAATGCGATCCCTGAGGCATATGTGTGGTAAAACCATGTATGATCGTGTGAGGAATGTGGAGATCCGTAAAGAATGCAAGGCTGATGTGAGCGTAGTAAGTAAGATTAAGAAAGGGACGCTTAGATGGTTTGGCAATGTTGAGCGAATGAATGAAGAAAGGAGTGTAAAGATAATTTATGACGCGAATGTGAACGGTAGAAGAAGCCGAGGACGCCCAAGGAAGACGTGGCACGATCAAGTAAATCAGATACTTGAGTCGGGCCATGTCAAGAGTCAGAATAATAGAAGAGTATGTATGAGAAGATGTATGAATGTGAATGAGGCAAGGAGTGTGTGCCAAGACCGAGTTGTTTGGCGGTCCGTCCTCTCTGCCTACCCCTGCGGGGAAACGGCGTGTTGGTTAGTTAGTTAGTTTTTTTTTTTTTTTATTGAAAAATTTTTGATACAATGGTACATAAAATAATAAAAGGTATATAACATACTTAAATATAATATTGTATGAATAAAAAAATCCCACAAAGGCAAATGCCTGAGCGTGGGTATAATATTGAATTTATTATAATTTTATGGTTAATAGGAGATTTAAGAATTCAGTTTATTTTTAGGTATAAAAAGAGTAAAAGTAAAAGAGTAAAAGTGCCTTAAAACATAGAGCAAAATAACAGCATTTGTTGTTATTATTGCATTTGTAAAATATAATGAAGAATTAATGTTGAAGGCGTAATTAAAAACTAAAACAAAAACATAGCAAGCAATATAATATTTCTACTTTAAAAGTTGTCTGATGATAAACATAATTAATGGCTTTGTCAAATCTTATAAGAAAAAGATATCTGTTTCAGTGTTTTTTAGCCAAGTTTTGATATATTTTTTATAAGATTTAAGATTTTGACACGTGGGGGCTTTAAATGTTGCACGTAATGAATTATGCATTTTTGGAGCAATAAAACTAATATGCCTTTGGGCCAACCTAGTTTTACAGTGGGGTACAGTGGGGTTAGTTAGTTAGTTAGTTAGGTGCCAACCTACTTTTGTTCAAGAGGTGCGATTAGTTGACTCAAAGCACGATTATAACGGCCGCTGTTTCTAACTTATAAATCGATTCATCTGAGGCCGCGATCAGCCGAGCATTTTGTAGGGTAGCGCTCGATTTATGTTGTCCCCAAACATCTTATGTTATCTGGCCTCGCCCACTTTCATAGACAATAAAATGACATCAAAGTAAGAACTTTCGAAGTTAAATTAATATTATAGAGTAAATTGTTGGATTTATTATTAATACACGTAATTCATTTAAAATATTTTTATCCATAAACTGACATTTTATATTTTTTAAACAAACGTATATAAAATAAAGTGTCAGCTTGACCGTAGTTACTGGACTTGACACTTGGCTTGGCGAATATTCGAAAACGACATAGTTTTTCGCATAAATTAACCGTTTTTCGTCTCTGCTACGCACGCATCCGAACTTCTCAATCCATATTAATTAAAATGATAATTGATAAACGCAATACAACAGAAGTGAAATGAGCGCGAAACTGTGTCTTCTGTCAGTGATATTTCATCGACCATACATTGTGTTCGCGGTATTTTTTCTACTCTGTTGACACTTTTAAGAACTAGTCCAAAACTGAGGCGGCCGGAACGACTTTAATCCACTAGTCCGGCTTCCTTAGGTTAAGATAAATGCTTAAGCGATACTTGTGTGTTGGAAAAAGCGTAGTTGTGCACTAATCAAATACTAAGGCAAAATTTTGGCTTAGTAATTGATTAGTAGGATTGGGAACAGCGGCCGTAAGACCCTCACTCAAAATATTTTAAAGCCGTGTTGCAAACAGGTTGCAGAAGATATTTTGAAGACATGTTTTTTTTAATTTTTTTTTATTGAACAATACTTTTTATAAAATAATGTGTCCTTTCTGGGGTACCACGTTCTAAGGTCACATTGTACATGGTTAGTGTTTGAAAATTTGTATCTAAATTATTCCTTTCCTTGCCATAATCCATTTCTTAATGCTTCTTTTGAATTCAGTTTTTTGTTTATGGTTTGTATGTTGCAATCAGACAGTTATTAATATTCAAGATGGTCGCTTCAATAAATATTGAAATGCTTTCAGTATGTAGACGATTTTTGTCTAACAATATTAAATAAGAGGAAGCAGTCAACGGTCTGAAAGGTCTATGTTGTGGAAAGAAAGCATTGTATCGTTTTAGAGATAAGCATTTGAGAATAAGAATGCGTCGTAAAAGTGAATTGTTGTCCTGCAGCGAATATAATCCCTACATCCCTAGTACTCATCCCTAGTCCCTCAGTGCTACATGGTTGTAAATAAATACGACAATGGTTCGATATACGACAACGTTGTTTATTGAATACAAATGGTTACAAAGTAAACGTCCAGCCTAGTTGGCGGTAAGATTATTGATGGAAGCCCGGAGCAGCGCTCGGCAACGCGCTGCCTAGAAATGACCCACTTCGGGTCGCAACTCCGTCAACGTTCGGACGTTGCTCGGCGGTAAAGCCCGCCCATCTATCATAGAGTAAGAGGCAGTGTTGCAAACACCACAGTAGGAAATATAAAGAAGATAAATAAACAGTTTTAAACTGTTTAATTTATTTCTTCAATCTTCGCAAAATCACTTTGTGGCATCATTTGTGGTTTAATTTATGGTGAAAATATATTGCAGAAGGTTCAGTTATCCAGGAACCTATATTGTGGAACCAGGAGACCTCGCCAAACACTTAATGACCCTTCAACTTCTGATATTGTCAGATTAATAAGGTGTACCGTGGAACAAAGCTAACAGATAGTGCTAATAGGTGCAACGTCGAAAACGTTCAGTAAACTCTCAGATAAAGATCAAATCTAAACCTCAAATCGTACCTAACATTAAACAAAAATAAATAAAAATTGCTCATTTTAACCATCAATAACTTTCTTTGTGAATGTTTATGTATTAAATTTCCAAAACGAATAAATCAAACTAAGGAGACTACAAAGAAATACGGCATTCAAGTAATATTCTGAAAGATAGGTATTTACTAAACGTTATTATAAGCAATAATTATCAGCCTGAAACACTCATCCACATTGAAAAAATCTTCCGAGAAAAGATGCCGCCGACGGGACTCGAACCCACGCCCTTTTGATGTCCTGTCAGGTGCTCTTAATCCACTGAGCTACGGCGGGTTATCTCTTACCCGCCAAATTATTCAATATATACTAGTGTTTCATTCAACAATTACCGCTTATTACATTTTTTCACCTGCAAACAACCAATTTTTTTTTTGCTTATTTTAATTGTTACCCTTTGTGGTATGCATAAAATCTTGTCTGAAACATTAGTTTATCAATTAAAAATAATTAATTTACTAAACGCTTTGATTGATTTGATTGATATAATCTATCCTAAATCTTATATAAGTATAAATATTGTAACTTTTTAAGCTAATTTGTATTATGTAATAACATTAAATGGTAGAACCTACAAACAAGCTGATCTGTCACAGCTTTGTGGGACTGCCCATATTTTATATTATATTAGATTAAACGATAACCAATATAGTTGGATGTTAGATCATTTTTAGAAAAATATGATAAAATATTGAACATTTAATATTTTGCCGTAAACTATAATTATTTTTTTAGTAGTTTTGTCTTATACATCTTTTATAATTAATCGTAATATAAGTAGTACGTACATACATCATGAGAAATTTTACATTCTTAATTTGTAACTAAAACTATTTTCGAATATTCTTCTACCTAGGTGAGACTAATAGATTATATAATTTTCATTAATTTTATTCTAAATTTACGTGATCTCATTTTTGCATAAATATTAATGACGCTTATTTAAACGCTATTTCTGGGCATCTTTCATATGTAGCAAGGTACTGACAAGCCATTTAGTTTTTATATTTATGCACACTGGTAACGTCACTCGGTTGGCAACACTGTCACAGGCGAAGTCTAGTTCGAAATTCGAACGCAAACCACTCTCGTTCCAAATCTTCTGTCACCTGATTTAAACTGCACACTTCTCGCACTTTCTGAACATAATTAATTGTCACATTATTATGTGTTCTACAATATAACATAAAGTGAATCTCTCTTAAATTATTAAATCTTGTCATTAAACTCCCTTGACATTTATAGGACCTATCAATTTGGTAAGATTAACACACATAATCTAAACTGGTGACCCCGACGTGATGTTACCAGTGTACATAAATATAAAACTAAATGGCTTGTCAGTACTTTGCTACAGTTTTTTAGTCAATCCGCCTCACCTCAAGTCAAGTTATAGCTATAATGACATATATACAATACAAAAGTTAGTTTTTTTTTAAAGTTAACATTTTATAAAGGCTGTATGAACACATTGATTTAAAAACATATTTCCAATAAAACAATACCCATACGTTTCTTTTGTAGTACCTTCGCCAAATATTAACAAAGATTCTCCCTTCTTAAAAGCGTACACATGAGAATGCAAAAGTCAGAACTTGCACAACTTCCCAATATTCAATAGAAAGGGGGAAAAATACCCTCAAAGGAAAGAAATACAACATAAAAATTCCCTTTCTAATAACCTAGTATAAAAACGTGTTAGGGGCTTCGTTATATTTTTATATCGGTCTATAAAAATACGCCAATATGTGGGACACATCACACGACATAAAATGCACTTGGCTCAAAATGAATTTCTTTGAGGGAGACGTGTTGGGAAGGAATTTGTCAAAATTATGTAAATATTTGGGTTGTTCGTATTGATTTATGTATTTGCCGCTGTAAAAGTCTGAAATTTGGTCAATTTAATGTTTTGCTGGTATTTTGTAGTATTTACCAACACCAACAATCGTAAATAGCAGAAATAAAAGCGTTCGCGAGGTTTTTTTACTCTAACAGAAAACATTTTTAGTAAATGCTAAGGTTAGGTTAATAATTTACAAAATCAAGAAGGTACCTTCTAACGGGTACTTGAATAAATACTTCAGAATTGGAACACAATACATATCTTACTGACAAAGATAAAATCAAAGAGAACAACTTAAATGAAACCTAAAGAAATTACAGAATAACATATACTTTCAGTGATAAAAAACATAAATAATATTTATTTTAAAAAATCCTGTTCCAGAGAGCTATCAACAGGATTCCATTCGGGCAGCCATGGCAAGAAATATTGTTTTCTATAGGTAAGGTTAGATCAGACTGCGTTAGGTTAGGTTATGTCAAAATAGGTTAGTTCAGATTACCACTCCCACAGAGAGACTCTTTGCGTATTTATAACTTTATTTTCGTTGTTTATTTTTGGGGTGTTATGCCATGTTGCGCTACCTCCTTCTTTAGCCGACATTTCGGACAGCGTTGCAGTGTCC
Source organism: Limnephilus auricula (assembly GCA_951813805.1). Lineage (NCBI taxonomy): Eukaryota > Metazoa > Arthropoda > Insecta > Trichoptera > Limnephilidae > Limnephilus > Limnephilus auricula. Next base: position 12,562,623 of record OX638409.1, on the reverse strand, counting down.
GTCATCAGGGCAGATCCGGCAGATCCGACGATGTGTGATGATCACATCGTCGGATCTGCCGGATCTGCCCTGATGATGGACACTGCAACGCTGTCCGAAACGTCGGCTAATGAAGGAGGTAGCGCAACACGGCATAACACCCCAAAAACAAACAACGAAAATGCTTTTGGCCGTGAAAATCTAAAACATATCTTTTATTTATTTATTTATTATTTTTTAAAAACATTAGGTACATATTACATAGATATTACAAATATTTTCGCGGTCCAACTAGGAAAATAAACTGTTTTACTTGTAGCATTATTATTTAATGTTGGTGTGTAAATACCCGAGTTTGCCGTGAATACCTAAGTTTTGCCAATTTTCCAACTTTTACAGTAACGTGTGCATTTATTCTGATTTGCTCGCCGACACAAATGACGATAGGAAATCGGGCTAAAGCCAACAAAAAAGTTATAATACAAAAACACACGAATGCGAAGTATGGAGTGCGAATATTTTTTGAGTTATGCAGGGAAATTAAGGTACCTATAGCATTATTATGTAGATAACATTTGTTTTATTGGAATTGTGGAAAATTTCTGTGCTGAGGACATAGAAAAAAGAAATAAATTAGAAGTGCCTTACATACGAATTTTATTGGAAACAAATGTTCCATTTAGGCAATAGTTCAGCGCTCCGTCTCACTTACACTCGGCTGAGATCGTGGATCTCCATCCCATTTGAATTTCGTAAACACAGTTTTGAATTGAAAATTTAAGCCTTTTTTGGGCTAATATTTGGATTACGAAACACGCCACTTCTTGTGTTCTTTTTTCCGTAGGTGAGGGTTACGCAATAACAAACTAGGTAAGTATCTAATTTAAATCTAAACTGCACAATATTTAATTTTTTCACCATAAGAAAGCAGGCGAAACAATGCTATTGGCACTTGTATATTTTTCGTCTCTACCAATCTATACTTTTAGTTTTCTACATAAAGACTAGCTTACGCGCCAACGCTTTGCTGTGGCTAACGAAACACAACGCCATCTGCTGGATGGTTACCTAACCTAGATAACCAAGTGTTGTGTCAATAAATTAACTCACACCAACATATGTCAGAAACTTACAAATAATTTCAAATCATTGTCCCATAACAAACATTTAAAGAAAATTTTGTTCGCAATAATAAATTTCAAGGTCAATAATCGATATAAAAACTATCCTACTTTTTAAGTTTTGCCAAATTACTCACAAGTTTCATTAAAATCGGTCAAGTTGTTTCGGGGCTTATCTTGTGCAAACACCGTGACGCAAAATTTGTATACATAAAGATAGATGAACCGGCCACGCGTTGCTGCGGCTAACCTGGCTAACCTAGCACAATGCTATCACGTGGCCTGACGTGAAATCGAAACACAACGCCGGTACCTAAGTAACTAAAAAAACCGCTATCTGTCAGAAACTAAAGGAACTTACAAATAATTTCAAATCTTTGTCCCATAACAAACATTTAATGAATATTTAATTCGCAATAATTAATATTGAGGTGAATAATCGAGAAAAAAACTATCATACCTTTTGAGTTGGACCAAATTACACACAGTAAGCAAAATTTCATCAAAATCGGTTAAGTAGTTTCGGAGTTTATCTCGGACATAATTTATTTCTATTTTGTTTTATACATTTGCAAATATCTTTTTTTTATGTGAATTTAGTATTTACCATAAAGCCTCGGATGTCAAAATCCTCAGTCAAACTAAATCCCTTATCTCACTTCCCATACAGATCATTCTCATGAGGGAAAATGCAGACAAAGAGGAATACGGAATAAAACAAAAGAAAAGAAAAGAATAATGCAAAGTCGGATGCACGTCTGCATTTCCAGGGGTTGAGGGGATGCCGTAAGGCATAAGGCTAATAGATCGTTCTCCCGATAGGGGGTGAGAGGCGAGATGGGATGACACATTGTATAGGTAGATACCAAAGGTACATTGTTCTTGATTATGCATATTATATTACATGCACCTCGATTACATAAATAAAAGTTCGCTGTTACTAAGCCAGCGAAGTAACAGCGAATAAATTGAGAAACCCACCAAATCTATATATTGTACTGTAACTATAAATTGATTTCCTCCAATATGTTATGTACCCCGATTACATTGTTCCTTAATTAAGCATATAATATTACATGTATCTTGATAACATACATCTTATAGGTATATTTTTCATAAAAACTCAGATTAAAATTCGGGTGTACAAATATATCTAAGAAGGTTTTTTTTCTGTTGTACAAGTAATATATATATTTTTTTTTTTCAATTTCTTTCACTTTTTATACACAACAATTAAATCATTGTTTAACAATAGAATAACAAAATAAAACATAAAAATTTAACAAAAGGTATAACAAAAAGGTGAAAAAACTTCTAATATATAAATACTTTTTATATCTATCATCAATTTTTTTTTTTTACTTGGTACTCTCAGTAGCTTTTTATTATTTTTCAAAAATTTTATTATATATATGTATATATAGATATATATATATATGTAATTCATAATAACAGCGCGTACAAATGTGAACTAAACCGGGCAATTTGACTGTCCTAAAACGGGAAACTTTCCTAGTTGGACAGTCAAAGCTTTCTTACTACTTGTTAAAATTGATTGATTTTTTATCCCTCAGATGCCTTTAAATGTGCCAATTTACCTTTACATTAGTCATTTAGGGGCAACATAATGCGTGTTGGCCAGTGTGCGAAAATGTTACTAATAATAATTATTTTTCAATAGTTGGGTTGGTAAACGATATAAATTCTGGTACCTATTTATAACAATTACTTAATTCTTACAAATAAATTCCCTTTTCCTCTTAACTAGTTCAATTTGATTATATTTACAAAATGCCCCGCGAAAATGTTCCAATAACTATAACAGAATTCCATTGTCATTTTATCATATCAAATAGTGGCATCACACGCATCTAAAAATGACATCTAGCTCGTTTAAAAAAACCCAAAAATAACATACCTACGCATTGCATAAAACTCCCCAGGGGAACTATTCAAGAGTATATCTTGCGGATAATCCGGCCGGCACTTAACCCAAATTCGTTGCCCCAAAATATAGTCCAATTTGGTTTCATCCCTTGCATGGGAGCCCCAAATACCCTGAACGGTCCGGAACATTATATCCATCCATCAGCCGTGAGCCAGGGCAAGGGAGCCAGGGCAAGAAAGCCAGGCCTAGAGGCTGCAGTGGCTTTTCTTTCAGGGGTCAATTTAACCCGAATAGGGCAGTAAAAAAGTTAAATTGGCCTTTTGGGGTGATTTTTATTTTGGAGTTACTTACTGATTTTTGTTTTGTTTTTGTTTCCATTCAGTTGAAGTTTCGTGCAATTCTATATTTAACAGCCTTACAAAAAAACACTTCCCGACCGTTAAACGGAGTCTTAGTTACCCTGATTAAAGACTGTTCAATGTCTATATCGAACTTATTACACGGAGAAAAATGGTGTTCTAAAATGCGATCATTTTATTCATAAAAACGGTTAAAAACGGGAATGAAGTTCTTACGAACAAAACAGGGTTTCAATGTTTATTGGCGGGAACATGTACGAATAATTTGTTTACATTTTTCCGCCAATAAACATTGAAACAATGTTAATTTGTTCGTAAGAACTTCAGTCCCGTTTTTAACTATTTTTACGAATAAAATGATCGTATTTTAGAATAACATTTTTCTCCGTGTACTAATCAAAAATGTCTCACTGGCTGTGTAAGAGTGAACACATGATATTAGCGTACTGATAAAGTTAAGTAATTTCTGACATATTATTTTTTTAATTGACTGTTACTGCGTGATTTTAAAAATGCATTATTCAAATGTAGGTATAAATATAAATCAAAGAAATCAACCATAATATTGCGCAAACAATGAATTTAAAATGTCATTATTTTACTATTTTTTAATTGATAAACTAATGTTTAAGACAAGATTTTTATGCATAGAGCAAAGGGTAACAATTATTATTATTAATTATTCGAGTTCCGTCGGCGTCGTGTATCTTCTCTCAGGAGATTTTTTCAATGTGGATGTGTGTTTCAGGGTAATAATTATTGCTTATAATAATTGTAATTTTTTTGGTTATCCTCTGGTAATTATTATTTTAATTTGTTAGTTAGCGTATAGACGAGATAGAAATTGAGGTAAAATTGAGGAACAGTTTTCTTAGAGATTCCATTAAATTTTACGTATTGAACATATATTATCATCATAAGCTGCAAACACGGCTGAAGCCATTTAATGAAACGTTTCAATTCTGAATAATGATATTTCACAAGGGCGATGTTGGGAGTTTCTTCCCATACGTTCAGTTTTTAACAATAATTGCACAAAAAACTTTCCATATCAAATAAATACAAAACAAACAAATAAATATTGCAATGGGTAGGTTCGCCTGAGATGAAATGTATTTTTAAATGTTTGTCTTTCTGAAAAATAATTTAAGGTTACTATAAAAATGCATCCGGCTTCATTTTAGATAAACGAATCAAAATTCGCGATCACCCCACCGTGTCTCCATTTTTCCCCAGACATGGTTCCCGAAAGCAATAAGTAATGACGTACGGCGTTATAGCCCCAAAGGTGCCCATTTCCATGCAAATCCTTGCAATTTGGGCATCGTTTGCACTGACAGTCCTTACACCATTATTTTCTTAGGATTGTAGTCGTATTTACGAGCGATAGAATTGAAAATACGCATACTAAAATATCAACAAATAAACAAAGGTTTCCCTGTAATAAAAATTGGAATTTTTGACTCAGAATCAAATGATATATTTAGCAATAATAGAATTTATTCAATACTTCTTTTTAAATTCAGATCTACAGAGAGGTATTTAATGCAGAGAGGTAAATTCTGAAATGGTTAAAATTAATAATTAACATGTAAATATTTTACACAACTTATATAAGCAACCATATATATATATATCGTAAACGATTGTTTATGATAGTACTGTTAATGTTTATGTTGAGATAAATAAAAATACAGATGGACGAAATGCAAAACCGTCGAGTTAAAGTGCGACTTTTCTTACTTCTCTACGGTCGCGTTCATTAAATTATTCAAAAAGTGCATTTGAGGAGTGTTTACAGAAAGAGATATATTTTTTTCGTGCGCAAATTTTAACTGAATAATCGATCATTCGGGATCAATATTTTATGATAAATTAATGCACATTTAATTAACCACTAGATAATAAATATAAGATAAAATAAAATTAATATGAAAACTTAAGTCACTTGTGAAAAGCGGTCTTGATTTTAAAAGAAATCACACATTGCGATTAATATATTAGAAAACATAAAGTTTTCGCAAGCGATTTAATCCTTACTTTTCATTTATTTTATATATTTTTTAATAGTAATAAGAATAAATGTTAGCTGTATATTATTACTTCTATGCACCTAAACCTAAATATTTTCACATTTTAATTTAAAACATAATTACAAAAAATGCATAAGTAAAAACCTAGGCAAAAACCAGGTACGGAATCAGAAATAAAATTTCTTTTTCATATAACTTGTGGCCAACTCAGATTCATTGTTAATAATGGATCTTTTAAATTAAATACATTAGTTTACCTGGTTATTTCACCTTTACATATGTATAAATGTAGATATTACATTTTGTGAAAATTTATCATTTTGTACTGCGCATATGGGGGGGTATTGATTATTGCGTGGTAAATAAAATGAGCAAGACTTTGTATTGACAGGCGTATTAACTAATATTCAACAACATAATTTACATTTGTGTAAGATTATTTATCAGAAGGTGGGAAGCTAACACTGGATCTATTCTTGAGCGGTTGAGTCGACGGCAATCGGAAACAGAATGAATTGTAATTAAGCTCGGTGCGCGTCGCACCGCGGGTGATGAAAGGTGCGTGTCAACTATTGACATACGAACAGTCAATAGAAGGTAATCATTCGTGAAAGCGCTGCATTGTTCGCTTATCACACACATAAACTAGGTAAATATATTGAGTTTTTAAAAATCTGATTTAGCCATTTTGTAGAAAACGCTCCTCATTTGCACTTCGCCGGAATCTAACTAAATGACTAACCATTCCATCATAAATACAACATCTCATTTCTTTTCGTATCTCCTCAAAATTATGTTACAACCTACTTTCATTAAAACCCCGTTCTTTATTTATCTCTTTTTCGAGAGATGATACTTAAAATATCTGTGTTTCGTGAATAATTTTCTTCTTGCGATGTTTTCGTGTAAAATAGGCATTAAGTACTAAATTTCGTGTTTTCGCATCGTTCGCGAATTTCACGAGATCGTAAATAATGTAATCTCGATTTTAAAAAGAAATTTACTTGTCACTCGGTCGTTAAGGACAGGACATTTAACAAACCAAAATCGTCTCACTCATTTCTTTAGGAGTTTTCGTTGGCAAAGTCGTTTCAAAATGTGGACGAATTCATGGTGAATTATGACGTTTGATTACTACTTTTTTTTAGAAAAAAATTTATTATATCGATCTCTGCAGGAAAGTGGTTAAAAGGCTTATTTTAAAATCAATTCACAAAGATGAAAAATTAGAATATATTATGTACTTCGGAAATATCTCTGTAATACAGAAAATGTGTGTGAATTTCATTAGTTACTATTTTTTAATTGATAAACTAATGTTTAAGACAAGATTTTTATGCATTGCACAAAGTGTAACAATTATTATAAACAATAATTATTAGCCTGAAACACTTATCCATATTGAAAAAACATCCCAAGAAAAGATACATGGCGCCAACGGGACTCGAACCCGTGTCCTTCTGATTTCCGGTCAAATGCTCTACTACTGAGCTACATCGGCTTATCTCTTACCCGCTAAATAATTCAATATATACTAGTGTTTCACTCAATAATTGCTGCTTATTACATTTTTTCGAGTCCCGTCGGCGGCATGTATCTTTTTTCGGGAGATTTTTTCAATGTGGATGTGAGTTTAAGGCTAATAATTATTGTTAATTAGATCCTCAGGCTAATTTATTCGCATAGGAATAATTCGTGTAGGTCTCATAGAAATCGTCGTGTCTCCTTTACTATCATAGTGAGTAACATGAAATAAATGGTGTTAGTAAAATAAAATACAACGATTTTAAATATGATTTTAAATTTATAATTTAAATGTTAACCATAAAATAATTAAAATGTACATTGATTTTAGATTTTTGTTAATTGTTTTTGGGGTGTTATGCCATGTTGCGCTACCTCCTTCTTTAGCCAACGTTTCGGACAACGTTAGAGTGTGCCCTGATGATGGAACACATCTGCCCTAATAAGGTTGTTCGAAACGTTGGCTAAAGAAGGAGGTAGCGCAACACGGCATAACACCCCTAAAACAAATAAAACATGTACTGTACCTTCAACTTCACAACATTCGCGATTTCGATTGGGGATGCCTTAGTCTTACTGGCTCCAGACGTTTCGGCGGCCGGCGTGGTTAAGTGGCAAGGCTCTCGACACCCAATCCAAAGGTCGCGGGTTCGAACCCGGCGTGCGCAAATAAAATCTATTTGATTAATTTGTGTTATTACACAATTAATTAAATAAAACTTAAATACATATAGTATATTTGCGGCACGTTCCAGAGTGGAAGATACTTTTAATATCGCCCTGGTGTAAGACCACCATTCAGAATTGAAACGTTGCTCGAAATGGCTTTAGCCGTGTTTAGTGACTAGATCTGAATAGCCAGGTACTTCCCCACCTTCGTCTTCTCGTCTCCTTCCCTTCCCCACTTACCTTCAGCCTCATAACATACCTTAATTGGGGATGCCATAGTCTCACTGGCTCCAGACGGGAGCAGTTGGGACTCTTGTGCGCTATCCATGTAAAAAAAGACGGTTAGGAGCAGTTGGGACACTTGTGCGGTCTTGAATAAAAAGCCACTGAGAAAATATTATTTACTTCTTTTGTTCAATTTAACTAACTAACTAACCATCACGCCGTTTCCACGCAGGGGTAGGCAGAGCGGACGGACCGCCAAACAACTCGGTCTTGGCACACACTCCTTGCCTCATTCACATTCATACATCTTCTCATACATACTTTTCTATTATTCTGACTCTTGCATGACAAGGCCCGACTCAAGTATCTGATTTACTGGATCGTGCCACGTCTTCCTTGGGCGTCCTCGGCTTCTTCTACCATTCACATTCGCGTCATAAATTCTCTTTGCACTCCTTTCTTCATTCATTCGCTCAACATGCCCAAACCATCTAAGCGTCCCTTCTTAATCTTACTTATTACGGTCACATCAGCCTTGCATTCTTTTCGGATCTCCACATTCCTCACACGATCGTACATGGTTTTATCACATATAAGCCTTGTTCAATTTATATATATTTTTATCACAAATCGTCGTAATTCACTGGGGGTTTTTGAATAAAATTTCTGAATAGAATTATGTCTACAAAAAATATTAGCAAAATAAATCTATTTATAAATTAAATAATTCTACATTATATTCCCTTTTGGAGGCCTATGTAAAATTAGTATAAAAATATTTAAATTCTGTTTCTATTTTAATAAGTAACTGATGCTTATTAATTTATTAAGCTACCCACTAGCGAAATTATAATCTAATGGCCTTGCTTTTTTAATATAATTTTTTTATGGGAAATAACCGTTAAGACTAAAGTTTGTGTCTTTATTTCATAAGCCATTAATTTCGTGGAACACACAAAAACTGTATTTATTATCATAATAATTGACTTAAATACTGTTTTATATGTGCAAATTCCCTTAATCTTATCAGACCGGCTAAAGCTACCGAGAAGACGGGATAATTTTAAACAAGGTCGTTATTTTTCCCTCTAAAGCTTGAATTAATATAATTGATGAAGACAATATTGGCGAAATTAAATCGAAAATCTGAAACAGAAAAATCAGAAAAGTTATGGTCACATCTATATCTATCCAACGCACTATCTACATAGGATTTATTCGGGTTTGAATCTTGCAGTCATACATAAAGATAGCAGCCAACAAAAAAGTGCGTTAAGAAAATGAGGATAATGTTGGTAGTTCTCAGTCGAAGTTTAATGATACAGTTAAATGTGACCGAATCGGATAGGGACACATAAGAGATCCCCTCTGGCAAGGCGCAGGTCTTGGGTTCGTGTCCCAGTTGAGACCGTATCCTTTTCAGATTTTCGATTGAATTTTAAAAGGCAAAATACCGGAGTCCCTTTTAAATCAAATTCTAGACGTATTGACTCTTTTTCACAAAAAAACATAAATTGATTTTGAAAGATTGTTATTTTATCTGGTACATGCAGTTTTAAAATTTTGAAAAACTAAGTGTATTTTTAATATACTAAGGTTATACCGTTGGTCGTTGGCAGATTTGTTCAATTTTCAAACGATAGATTCTATTAAACAACACAAATTTGAAATCATATAATCATACAACAAAATAAATGATACATAATCTAATAACCACATTTTTCAGAGTTTTAGTTTTAGTTAAATTAAAATTATTCAAAAATAAATCCGAGAACGTGTTTTGTAACGAAAATACCTCAGTTTTTTTAAATTTATTTATGGTCTTCCCAACTAAAATATTTCAGATGTTTTTTACACACTTATTTTGTTTAGACACTATTGAATAATCATAAATACTCATGATCAAAAAGTATTTACAAAAAGTTGATATTTAATAATTTTTCATCGTGCGTTTTGAGCATTTTTATTGCTTACTTGAATGTAGGTATAGCAAGTTTTGAATGAAATAAATCAATATTAAATTTTTTATTTTAAAAATTTGATACTTGGGAATAAACGATCTTTCTCATTGGTACCTCCCTGTACAGTTGCAAGCATTTTAAAACTTTTATTCTCAGCCGCTGGTAAATCGCTCTTAAGTTAAAAATTAAAATAAACATTTTTTTCTACCATTTAATACGGAATATTTACCACTCAAAAGGGGTTGCTTTGCATCAAATGGGTTTGTCATGATTTTTTGGTAAGTTGTAGGTACATGACGGAGGCCAAATGAAAGAAAAAGTTTTTACCTCTAGTACTTTTAGGAAACGGATATCCGGAATGAATTTGATTATTCTTGATTGATAAAAACGGAAGGAATGTGAAGAGAATAAATTATAGGAAAGTAAATGAAAAAAGAAATCCTCAAGTCCAAAGAAGACATGGCAAGATAACATGAATGTATGTAGCAAAAAGTGCGTGCATATAGATTTGTGTGATGATTCATCTTCTCTGTTTATTATCATTTGTTGATTTTGTGATTATCGAACAAGAGTCGCAACTGTCCGGAGCCAGTGGTATTGTGGCATCCCCGGAATCTTGTGAGATTGAAGTTCGAGTAGCAGCTGGCTTTTCAGCTGGATTGTTAGGATAACTTTCGGCGGCTTCTCATTGTTCCCTAGTATGAACGCAGATCGCCAACGAATAAATGACAGTTCACAATCACTAGGTGTCCTTAATATATTCGACATCAACTGTTGTTTTTTTTTTTTTTTTAATAGAGAAACTTCACAAGAGTCCCAACTGCTCCCCTCTGGAGCCAGTGAGAATATGGCATCTCCAATTGGAGTATGTTGTGAGGCTGAAGGTAAGTGTGGAAGGGAAGGAGATGGGGAAGAGGAAGGTGGGAAAGTACCTGGCTATTCAGATCTAGTCACTAAACACGGCTAAAGCCATTATTAAGCAACGTTTCAATTCTAAATGGTGGTCTTACACCAGGGCGATACAGAGAGTATCTTGCACTCTGGAACGCGCCGCAAATATAACATATATTATTTTCATTAATTAATTGTGAAATAACACCAATTAATCAAATAAAATTTATTTGCGCACGCCGGGTTCGAACCCGCGACCTTCCGAATGGAAGTCAAGTGTCTTACCACTCGACCACTGTTTACACTGTTACTGTTTGTACGTTAGCTATCTGCAGTCTTCTTAGGGAACGATGAGAAGTTACTGAAAGTTATCCTGTCAATCCTCATCGATTGACCGTGCTAGAGGGCCAGATATATTTACCGAACACGGTTACATCCATTTCAAGTCGGTAAAAACGCGTGCCCAATTTATGTACACGGTTAATATTTGTCACATGAGGTCGGGTCGCTTCTACGACTTGTTTTTGAATTCAACAACTCGGTTTTGGAATGATTTCCGGCCTCTATGCTTCCTCCTTCCTACAATACAAGTATCTTCAAGAACCAATGTTCAATATTTAATCTTCTCAAAAAGACCCTCCACACAGCATCTTCACAGATTATGTAGGCCCTGAGGAAAATTACTTTCCTCATGGCCTCCTGGGATTAATGTAAAAAAACAGGATTTTAGTCTGATTTGTGATTTTTTTATTTTTTATATGAATACCGCACAAGAGTCCCAACTGCTTCCTTCTGGAGCCATATGGCATCCCTAATTGGGGTATTTTGTGAGGCTGACGGGAGTGGGTCGGGCAAGACGATGGGCAAGAGGAATGTGGCTATTCCGGTATCTGGTTCACATCTGGTCACCAAATATGGCCAAACCCATTTCAAGCTCAAGATTCTCAATGAGGATCTTACACCAGGGCGATAATGAGAATATCTTCCACCCCTGAAAGTGCCACAAATATACCTTATACTATTTTAAATGATTAAATAGTGAAATAACACAATGGATCGATCAAAAAAAAATTACTTGCGCACGCCGGGATTTGAACCAGCGACCTTCGGATCGCTATTCGAGAGCCTTATCCCTCGACCAAGAAGGCCGTCATGTTATTAAACGATTGAAATGGATTTCTATAAATTAAGCTCGATAACAATAAACATTGACTTTTTCTCAGATTACTCTTTATGAAGTTGGAATCTTGAATTACCTCCAGTATAAATATATATATATTAGTTTTATAGTTTTATGAAACTAATAACAAGTTATTTTTAGTTTTACAAAAAAAAAATCCACCCTTGAAATCATCCCGCTACCCCCCCATTGCCAAACCTTCTGATTTGGTCTGTTTAATCCTCTTTAGTCTACGCCTAAATATTTTCTCTCGTTGAATTGTTCTCGGAGCCAATAACCAGTCTGATAACAGAGTGGTTTTCAACCTGTGGTACGCGAAGAAAAAATTGTAGGTACGCCATATCTTGGCACGAATGTAGGTTTTAAATCTCAGCTCTACGTTTTCAAATTTCGGCGGTTTTCGCTTGGTGGTTTGGCAGTCTGCCGCGCCGCACAGTGGGCTGAAAATCGCCTTTCATAGACATAGGGACTTGAATTTTCAAGGCTCTTTTTTTGGCTAGAAATGGATTCTGCTGATCATTACTATGCTATAAAATTTCGTATGAAGCAATTGCGTGTACGAATGAAGGAGTTATCATTTTTTAAAGAAAAAATTGTATGGCACTGACATTAAAAGTGAGGCTATCTCTGGAATCATAAGGTTGGCCATTATATCCTTACACACAGATATACTACTATTTATTTGTATTTTTTGACATATTTCGTATTGTGGCGCAACTTACGCTTTTTTTTTAAATCCTCAATGTTGAAAAAAAACCTTTTTTATGTTGATGATTCATTTTTCTCTATGTCTATGAAAGGCGATTTTCAGCCCACTGTGCGCCGCCATACATCAGTGAGTCAGTCAATTTTCTCATACAAGTTTATTAAGTGATTCAATCCAATATTGTGTCTGTTAGCCTTCCTTGAAAGATTAAATATACTTAAATATGCAATAAAAAATACATAATAATTTTTTTCTAAAAAATTAATTAGGTTAAAAAAAATTGATCCTCTCCCTGCACTGTGAGTTTGGAGTTGTGTATGTAGAATATAATTTTTTTTCGTCGAAATAAAAAGACGTGGAACAAAATTTGTTCAATATCGCATGTAGAATCACTGATTTAAAATGTCCGAAGTCGTGTTACACTCAGTATAAAATTGCATTATTTGTATATGTGTGACTCGATTGTTAAATTCGGTAACCGACGAGCTCATCGAAAATCAATTCATCGGAAGCAAATTTACAAAAGCAAATTTACAAAATACACAAAAAAAGGTTAGGTTAGGTTAGGTTAGGTTAGGTTGAATCTTAGTTAGTTGAACTCGTTTTTGATGAACTCGCCGTGAACCGTTAAATTCATGTAATAATGAGAGTACTGACAAATTACAAATAAAACACGTATTTTATTACACAAGATAAATGGAGAGTAAGGGGTACAAGAAAATTTGTAGTAAGAGTCAAGGGGTACGCAGGCTTAAAAAGGTTGACAACCGCTGGATAACTGATTAAGGTTGCCGGGTCTAGTTTTTAAGTTCAAAGATTTGAATTTCTTCAATTTGTAAAATGTAGTTTTTAATTAATGCGAAGGCACGAATAAGGGAGCATCTCCAAAGCTTCAGTTAAAGTAAAGTTATCAAATCAAAATGACTCACAGAAATTTTGTGTTTAGTGCTCTAATTCTTTAAATTCTTTCCAAGGTCAAGTCAGCAGAAAAAAATGGAAATAAACTCGATTTTGGAGCCAAGGACTATTTTTGTTATTTATTTGTTGTTGTTTTTTTTTAAGTAGTTACCTACATACATTCGAGCAGTGGACGTTTGTGAAAGGAAAATTTTGAGGCGTATCTTCGGACCGGTTCTAGAAAATGGATTTTGGCGAAGACAATACAACGATAAGCTCTACACTCTGTTTAAGGAACCAAACGTGACAAAATTCATAAAGTTGGGAAGACTTCGGTGGCACGAGGAAAGAATGATCGAGCATCAAGCACCAAATTCCCTGCTAAAATCTAGACCTGTAGGGCGAAGGAGCCTGGGAAGGTCAAAATGACCGAGTTTAAGATGGACCGACAACGTCCTCAAAGAACTATGTAACTTGGAGCTATCAAACTGGAGAGAGCTGATACAAAACAGAGATGAGTGGAGGAAGACTCTTGAGGTGACTCAAGAGATATAAGAGATTATAAGACCCACCACGGGCTGTAGAGCCAATTGTGATGATGACTTACATACATACGTATGTCCAAATACAATTCTTTTGCATAATGTATCGAATTAGTTAAAATTAGTTTAAACTTTCTTTTATTTTCGTTGCCTATTCGCCAAATATCTCAATTATAGCACGGTATAATTTTCAATTTGGGAGGTGGGGGTGAGTGCCACGCGGTAACCATTTATTAAGTGGTTTGTTGTATTTGGTGACTTAGTAGGGGAGCCTGGGTTAATAGGGGTGAGGGTTGTCTGGGGCTTGTTGCGGATTCATCAACCCACCAGGCATGTGGCCGGATCGGAAAAGGCTGGTTGAGGGAGACTTTTTGAGCTGGATAGGACTTTCTTGGAACATCGCCTTGTACGTCCGTCACTCTTGGACGTACTGATGCTCAGATTCCTACCCACCCGTCATACCTTTTCCTTCCCTTTCTTTCCTAAAAAGCCCCTCCACACAGCATAACCTGGGATGACAAAGGCCCTAAGGGGAATTGTTTTTCTTAGGGCTTCTTGTGTTAAATAAATGGAGCTTTATTTTCTGAAGGGAAATCGGTTTTGGAATCGGAATTTTTTTTTTTTAATTTTTCTTTATTTATTAAACTGCTAGTTACATGTTTGTGGTTGAATGGGCATCGCGGTTGGGTCCCACCCAGGCGTTCCGTGTTCGATTCCTCGGCTGGCTAAGTCCTCCATCACAACACAAGCAACTTCTTCCGCCTAGTGTGGTGGTAGTAGGAGATTTTCAAATGTTGTTGAGTTATTCGTAACCCGGGAATGTTTGTCTTTCTTTTTTTTTTAATTTAAAAAATTTAAAAAAAAATCTATATTTATGCATTAATTTGTGATCTTATGCGATAATTAATATCAATATATGTACAGGAAGAGATATTAAAGCTTATAAAACTGTAAGATAGAATTACCGGTTAATTTGCGCAAAGTCCAAAAGTTCCAAAGTAGAACAAAGAACAATATTTTATACAAATTACAACCAAATAAGTGAAAATTTAGGACATTATTTTTTCTTAATTCTTAAGTATAAACAAACCTAAACAATTCACGGATTCTAGTAAAATAGGACTTATTGAAACACAAGCTAATTTTTTTACTTATAATTACGTTTGTTCAGTCTATTTAAAACATCAAGGAAATTGTCCGTATTAAAAATATAAAGAAAACCCATCTGTTAATTTTATCGTAGAATAATCCATTAACAATCTAAAGAAAAAACTGTCGGACATGAAATGTATGGAAGATATTAAAATAAATGTGGTGGCTCATTTTAATATTTCCGTTTACCAATCTAATGTAAGTAACAAAAGAAAATCCCAGTAAATAATTCGAAAAACCAATTTGTTTTTATAGCCCACTGTATTTGTATTTTTAAATACCATTGAATTCCGTACGAAATCATGCAAGAACGAGTTCACAGAAATTTTCTAGAAAAAATAATTCCTATTTTCTTGCAGAAAGTTTTTTTTTAAATATTTAGTTGTTAATATTATTTGTTTGATCTATCGACCACTGTACTCGGCTAATATATAAAATAAAAACGAATTAGATGTAATGTAGCTATTCCAAATTCCTGTAATATTCAAAAATCTGTTTCTGAAAAAATAAGAAAGTATACAGATTTAGGAAATGAAATTAAAAGAATTTGGCATTCTCAGACTATAAAAATATTACCTTTTGTTATTTCGGCTACTGGCATTGTACCTAGCTCTCTTATTAAAAATTTAGGCATATTAGATTTGTCAAAGAATTTGTATATAAAAATGCAAAAATCAGTCATTTTAAATACATGTAGAATTACGAAAGATTTTTTAAATATTTATATTGAGGGATCAGTAGGATTTATCGGTCAAATTAGGAATTCCACAGAGCCGAACCCTCTGATATGAAAATATCTGGAGACGGTGAATTATATTCCCATTTAATAGTTTGGTAGATTAACGTGTTGTTCTTGTATTGTTTTGTATTAATTATACTTATATAATACACTTGCATAACGTGGATTTACTAGATGATCATTTATATGGAAAAGTGTATGAAAGGGTTTAGTTTTTCCTATGGGAAAAACTAAACCCGTTCCTGAAAATCTGGTGAAAAAATATAGGGGCTTAAATATTAACTTAAAAGATTCCATAATCTTGTCTTTCATAGATGAAGGTAATTTGTTTATTTTAGGGAAACACACTTTACGCAATTTAAGTTTTAAAATAATAAGACGAATTATTTATTTGCGCCCGTACATACACTGTATGAAAATATTAAAATAGTTTTGTGCGTATACAAACTCAATTCTTCCAAGAAAGGCATACAAATACAATCATGTATCGGTGATGAATGAATACCGCACAATAGTCCCAACTGGAGTCAGTGAGACAATGGCATCCGCAATCGGGGTATGTAGTAAGACTGAAGGTAGTAGGGAGAGGAAGAGGAAGGTGGGGAAGTACCTGGTTATTCAGATCTGGTCACCAAACACGGCTAAATCCATTTCAAGCAACAATTTCAATTCTGAATGGTGGTCTTACACCAGGACAGTAGTGAGGGTATTTTTCACTCTGGAACGTATCGCAAATATACAATTTATTATTTTCTATTAATTAATTGGGAAATAACACAAATTAATCAAATAAAAATTTATTTTTGAACGGAACGTTTG
The DNA here is from genome assembly GCA_951813805.1 of Limnephilus auricula. NCBI lineage: Eukaryota > Metazoa > Arthropoda > Insecta > Trichoptera > Limnephilidae > Limnephilus > Limnephilus auricula. Next base: position 12,545,938 of record OX638409.1, on the reverse strand, counting down.
AACCCGCGACCTTCGGATTGAGAGTCTAGAGCCTTACCCCTCGATCACGGACGACGTCGAACTTTTTTGCCTTTCTCAAAATAATTTTTTAATAATAAGTTTTATACGGAAAACATCTTTATTTATTTTCATATTGCGTATGTACGAGCGCAAACAAATAATTCTTCTTAATATTTTAAAGCATTACTTGTAAAAATGGAATTTCCTTAAATCATTAAATTGGCGCCATCTGTTAACGCATATATTATTACTTAGGTTCCGTTTAACCTTAATTACCTCGTATTTTATCGGAGTCGAAAAAATTATTTACCCATCTACTACGTAACTATATATTTGTTGGGAAAAAGTAAAGTAATACGTAAATAATACATGGAGAAAAATGTTATTCTAAAATAGGTCATTTTTTAACCGTTTTTATCAGTCCCGTTTTTACTATTAAAATGATCGTTTTTTCGAAAAACAATTTTATAAGGCCCTGAAGAAAATAAGTTTCAATGTTTATTGAAGGAACATGTAAGAATAATTTGTTGGAATACGTAATTTCGTACGTATACCGACAAAATATCCTTTCATTTTCCCGCCAATAAACATTGAAACACTGTTAATTTGTTCGTAAGAACTTCAGTCCTGTTTTTAACCGTTTTTACGAATAAAATGATCGTATTTTAGAATAAAAAAATTTCCGTGTATGAATAAAAACAAAATAAATTGAAAGCCACACCTCATATACACAAATAGTTAGATGTATAGTTACCCCTCTAATTAGACGAAAATAATTTGATAAATGCCCATGTAATACCGCCGAACAAAAAGTTTTACAGAGATCTATTCGAGTTTAAAACTATGCAGGTATCTGTAGGGGTGGGTTCAAGAAAAACACTTCAACAAATCATCTTATATCCAGAAATCATCGAAGTTTTGAAATAATTTCACTGCAAATAATAATAGTTCAAAAACCATTTCTTAGAACTTTCCTGAAAGCTGAAAAGCTGATCCAGTAATTATATTGACGTTGTATGAAGACAAGTGCTTCAAATAAATTCATATGAAATTAATTAGTTTTAGGAACTCAAATAGTCTGAATATCTGTTCCATAATTTTAATTCAACTTTGTTCAAAAGTTTTATAATTGCTTCCGCTCACGGACAACTGAAAAAAAAACGGATTGCATCTCAATTCGCTATCATGTGAATGTAAATATGGAGGTCGGCACACAACACACTTCTTAAAAACCTGTTGTCAATGGCAACGCGAGTAGTGACTCGTGACTCGCCGTGCTATTTGCCGCGGACGGCGACGCGCCAGTTGCTGGTTGTCATGGATAGGATATGCCAGTTTTGTTGTCATTTTTGGAGTTTTTTTTTACAATCAAAATATATAAATTTGTTTTAGACCACTCTAAATTTTAATGAAACTTTCAGTATTTATTTAGTAACCGGTATACCGGTTTCGGAATTTCCTTCGTCAGGAGAATATTAAAACTAACATATGATACAAAATATTGACATATATATACACAAAAAAAATGTAAGTGTTTAAGTGGGAGGTTAACAAAGTTGTTTGTTTTTTAGTCGCTAGCGCCAATATGACAGCTTAAGTGTTCCTTGTCTATGGTTAAACAAGCTGAGATAAATACTGAAAACGTAAAATTGAGTAACAACGTGATAGAAGTTTGTTTGGAAACCATAGCAACCCGCCAGTTTCAGTTTGGCTTCAGTTTCTCCATGAGCGGAGGGCTTAAGTCAAACAGTAAATTTACCACTACTGTTTTGTTTACCTAAATTTATTATTTTCACAAACAAATAATTAAGAAATTTGGTAAATTGATATGAGATAAACTTTAGAGTTTATAGAGGATGAACCATTTAAGTCGACTTTTGACTTTTGTTCAGGAAAGCGATTTTTGTGTTGGTGAACTAAATGTTTGAAGGTCTATAACTTTTTTACTTACTGCAATAATTAAGATCTGTTAACAGTATATTTCGTAATTTTATTAGTTTTTGGTCATTATTAAGACAAATATGTCAATTTATGAATATATTTTGATTTATTCTCCAAAGTAAATCGGACTCCAGTGGTTTTGTAATTAGATAACTCAGTTAATATACTGTTTATGATTTTCATTGTTTCATCCAATAATGTAATGAAATATAGAGAATTTTTCTGCATACTCAAAACCGCCAAAAAGTGGACTTACGTGGTTTATTCTTTAAGGTACAGAATTTACCGCATATCTTGACCTCCCCCAAGTTTTGACCCGATTTAAAACATTTTTTTTTCTTAAAACAATAAAAAACACGTGAAACAAATAAATTGGTGTTTTGTCTTAGGTTGCACTCTCGACCGGTCAGTGTCTAAGTAGCATAGCGCATGGTTCACACCCAGACATATTGTATTCAATTCTTCGACTGGCTAAGTCTGATGGTAGTAGGAGATTTTCAAATATTTTCAGGTTAAACGTTATGGTTATACTGTTGACTGATCATAATTTGTTTAAAGGCTGAAACGGGCGGAGAATCGGTGGTTCTTCATGGGGACCGCACCGTTCGAAGTTAAAATTATTCAATCAAACGTGATGGGGATTTATACATCCCAAACTCATGTTTTTTATATTTTTTAAGCACCACTACCTATTTTTTGTTTAACATCCAGCCTACATTATTTTAGGAATTATTGGGAAATGTTTTTTTTTTTAATAACAAACATTGGTTACTTGAGGTATGTAAAAGCAAAGGCAGCAATCTCCATTCCGGCCAGATTGCTATGTTTGCCTTTGAAATGAAAGTCTCACTAATAATAATTATACTTGTTTTTCTTCTTAATGAATAAATAGATGTTTATATATTTAAGTTACTGTATTAACTGTACATACGAGTATGTGAAACACGTGATTGAATATATGAAATGTAAACTCTTCTTCCATCCACAAGCAAATGCTTTTAATGGAAGACCAGTATGAATTAACATGTACCATTAAAGAAATAATAAAATAAAAAAATAAGTAAATAAAAAATGCCGTGGAGATTGCTATCTTTGCTTATACTAAATATCGTACGTAATATACGTGCATACAATATTTGTATGTATGTGCGAAAAGGCAAAGGCAGCAATCTCCATGTCATTTCGAAAGCAAACATAGCAATCTGACCGAAATGGATATTGCTGCATTTGCTTTTACACACCTCACTAAAAATTGATGAAACGCCACTGTATATTATAATATTACATGTTTTTCTAGCAACAAGGATAATACATTATTTTGTTAAACACTCAACATACATTATAATTTATTAAAAAATATATGTTTGCTACTGTTTTTAAACCGTGTGAAACGCTTGCGTGACTAAATAAAGCTTAAATATTAACATTAACCCAAACTAAACACAGTTCTACTAACAGATTACAAGGATATGGCTTAAAGCTGCGAATGTGGGATATGAAAAACTACAAAATGGCTAAGTATATTTATTATATTAAACATAATACACAATATACAAACTATATTACACATCATATTATATTATATTAGTATATTTGCATAATATGAACATTTGGCTTTTTGGCTTCTATTGTGTGAAAACCGAACTTCCATATTATATTATTAAAGAGGTATTTGTTTGTTTTCCTTTATTTATCGATGTTTTCATGGCTTTGAATCGACCTACTGTGCATTACCACCCTCCTTAGGTAGGTTGATTAAATTAATATACGCAATATATAATTGAATCGAAGATTTACGCTGATCTCACACTAGCGCTATTATTTCATGGCTTGGACAATTTTAGCATATTATCGCTCGCCATACATTCCAACTGGGAGTAAGGGCGAGCGTGTGCAAATAAAATGGTGAAAAAAGCCAAACCACGTGTGAAACCAGCATTAAGAGGAACGGCTGTGCCGCCCGTTTCAACCCGTTTTTTTTTTAAAACACCCAACCAAATGAAAAATCATTTTTTAATCAAAAGTTACAATCAATATCTAGTTCACGATATGTGCTATTTGATTTATTTTTGTTTTTAATAATGATATACAGATAATTAAGAAAATCAATTTTGGTGGCAGCTTTGAATTTTAACTGTAAAAAATACATCTTTCCTTATTTAATAATATAATGAAAAAAAAAAAAAAAAAAAAAGATAAAAATGCATTTTGGGTAATAATTTTAATTTTAATTATTTGTAATTTAAATTTACACCCATCAAATTTCATTACTGTTATTACATATTTTTATAATAAACGTTATTTTTTTTAATATTTAAAGTTGTTTTTTTTTAAGATTTATCATTTAATCATAAATAAATGATAAATATTTAAAAATCACAAATAAACGCTCAAAGTGCCACTAAATCGTGAAATATTAAATTTTTAATTACCTACCTATATTTTATTATTTAAACCCCAAATAAATAATATAAATGTCCATACTAGATATTTGATATACCTTTTGATTACAAAATTATTTTTTTAGGTTGGTTTGATATTTTGGCCTCAAATCCAAAATTAAGATGCCCAGCCGTTCCACTTAAGCTACACGTTCACAAAAAAAATGTGATACATCTCTGTCACCTTATTAACTCGATTTCTGTATTCTGAATTTCAATTTATATTTGCTAAATGCCTGGAAATCGGATTTTAAATTACTTACAGTTAAAATCTTTTATATCCATAAATCTTTATATCCATAATATTAATATTTATATCCATAATATTGAGAAAACTGAAGTATGCAATCTTTCAAAACATTTGATTTTGTGATATAAAAATATCTTTTTAGTTTTAGTTTTTTTAGCTGTTTTTTGGTAAAAAAAACCCTTCAAGCAAAAATTTTTGGGAATCTCACTTTTTAATTGTTTCGTATCCTTCAAGGAACCACCTGGTAAAACATTTTTAGTACTGGAGATACAATATTTGAACCAAAAAAATAATCTGTCCTCAGTACATTTCATTACTTAACTCATTTTTGACCTCAGTGCATTTCAGTACTTAACTCATTTTTGACCTCAGTACATTTCAGTACTTAACTCATTTTTGACCTCAGTACATTTCAGTACTTAACTCATTTTTGACCTCAGTACATTTCGGTACTTAACTCATTTTTGACCTCGGTACATTTCATTACATAACTCATTTTTGACCTCGGTAAATTTCAGTACTTAACTTATTTTTAACCAAAATTAGAGATTCAATATTTTAACTCTACTTATAATTAATACATTTTCTAACTAAATTAGATAAATAGTAAGATGTTCATTATAAGGTATTTAGCGAATTAAAAAAAATAATAAAAATACAGAAATCATTAGGAAAATGTACCTACCAATTTTGGGGTGGAATGGTTGTATTACAGATTCAGCTTAAATTTTCGATTAAGTTATTTGTTGCTCAATACTTAATATGAATTTAAGCACTAGTGAGATCCTCCTATGAATGGCTAATGAATCGCTTAGGTTTATGGTGGCAGAATTAGCTTTCAGCTTGTTTATACGGATTACTAAAAACACTAACTAATCAATGATTAATGTACGCGAATCTATTATAAGAACCATGTTAATGATATTTAAGAAAGAAATATTATTTTTAAACATAAATGTGTAATGGGTTTAAATTTTGCGGGAATGGTTGATTGTTTTAAAATAGATGAACGAATTTGTAAATCTGTTAATGATGGAACAACATATCGATGATTCAATGAATAATGATATTACTTTTTTCCGTTAATATCAAATCATATCCAATCGATAATATTAAATCATATCCAATCGGTTATACCAAATCATATCCAATCGATAATATCAATCATCAATTTTCTTCAAAAAATTTGTTCTGGCTTTGAAAAAATCAAAAGTAATTAAATTTCAAATTAAAGTCCGTCTAACTCTGATAACATCTTTGATTTAATAAAGTAAATAGCTATATGAAAAAAAGTAAAACAAATTGAAAGATTTACTTGTAGTTTGAGTGGAAATCGTCTATACATTCAAATTGTGGTAATTTAGGTTTTTCAATGTTAAGTAATTGTAATTGTGAGGATAATATAACTAGAATTAGCCATATTTGTTGGTAAATTACCTAATAAAGATTCTTAAGCTATATTACTTTTTCTCAAAATCGATAATAATATCGCCTACGACGAGAAACGGTAACATTTACAAAACAATCAACTAAATATCCTTTAGCCTCTGATGATAAATTGTTGGCGTAATAATGATCTTTAAATGGTTGCTTCTTCCCTTAATATGCTTTGGTTTGAAATAAGCTTTTTGAATAAAAGCTTTCGAATGTGTGTGCGTGTTTTAATAAGCAAGAATTGATCACAGTCAAAATATTTAATAAAATCAAAAGTATATGACAAAACCAAATTATTTTTTAAAATGTTCATAACCATTATTAAAAATAATAAAAAAATCAACTAAAAGGTACAAAATTTGGTCTAGATGCACTAACTCATAATCAGACTGTAACAAGTTGGTAAAGAAGAAACAACGAAAATTTTCATATCAAACGAAAACTGAATGAATGTTTCTTATCGAGGATATTCAAGATGATTTTTACTACTCATATTCTATACTCTCCATATTTTGCTAATTTATCATTCTTTTTTACTATATATTTGTTCATTCCTTAGAAACAAAAAGCCACTTGATTCAAAGAAAATATTGCATAAATTATTTTAGCAAATTAACAAAAGTCATTACAAAAAATTACAATGTTTTGTATTTTCTTTTCAGTCCAATCCTCGCAGTGGCGGAGTACCGGCAGTTAGAGTACCACGATGGCACGTCGGTTCCAGTCTGCCTCACACAGGCCACCACCTTCTGGCCGACTCTTTACTTCCTCATGACCATCTCCCTATTCTTCCTAATTCCATTCCTCATCCTCCTGGTCCTATATACCATCATCGCCAAGAACCTCATTTCAGCAGCCTCCAAAGTCGTCATGAACAAACACGTAGATTGCTACAACCTCAGGGCAAGAAGACAAGTAGTTATGATGCTTGGGACTGTCATTCTTAGTTTCTTTCTCTGCCTTATGCCTTTCAAAGTCTTGACACTCTGGATCGTCATTGTCCCAGACGAATCAATCAACAAACTCGGAATCGAAACATATTACAACATCTTGTATTTCAGCAGAACGATGTTGTATTTAAATTCTGCTGTTAATCCAATTCTGTATAATCTCATGTCTTCAAAATTCAGGGATGGTTTTCTTTTAGTATGTCACATGAAAAAAAAATCCGAATTAAAGAATCACAGAAAAGGCGGAAGAGATAGGCTTGGAACTTTCAGAACAACTTCGTCATCGTGTACCACTAGTAGTTCAGTCTCCAGGCAAAGTACTTTGAAGAATACCCTTTACAAGAAGTGCAGCTTGGACAGAAGTCACTCGGTTGTTGAACACCCCTCCTTAATTTCTAAATCACCTGATTTAAATGCTAGAATAACGCAAAGTGACTTTAATAAATTAAGGCTCAAAACCAACATTTCGATTGACAGTGATTCGAAAACTAAACTTAGAGACCAAAGAGATGATATTATAATAGAAGAAGAAGCAAATAGTATTATTGACAGTGAAAACTCAATTATTTCTAATGCTAGTAATTTGAAAAGGACTAAAAGTCTTTTTCGTGTATTTAAACCTTTTAAAATTAGGCGGCAAAACTCTGAACCGGTTCAACAAAAACCTCTAATTTTAGCTAATGACCAAAAAATAGATCCTAAAATTGAAATTTTAAATAATACCAAAGGCAGCCAGTTTACAGCAAAGCAAAGAGAATCTAATGCAAGAAGCAAATCTGGTTATTTGAAAACAACTGTATCTTCCGAAGATTTATCGAAACAAATTTACGGTGGTCCGGAAAATGGGGAAATCGTGGAGAGAAATGAAAAATCCAAAACGGAAACCAACGACAAGAGAAATTGTCCCGGAGTTTCGTCAATTTTAGTAAAGCAGCGCTCGCTAGACTCTAGCGGATATTCCGTAAACCATTCACTGAGAAGAAGCGTCATTTTGAAAAGTGCTAAAAACATTAGCTACGATGAACGGGAACTAAATAAATTAAAAGATACCCCAGAAAGCTTTGTGTAATGTACAATTCGTGTTTAAAATATGTATAATTATGTGATATTTAACGAAAAATCTACTTAAAAACGTTTTCAAACATTCTTTAAAAAATATTATACTAAAGCTATTCGCCCCGACTAAATCCAAAGATTATATTTACATTTTTAATTTTTATGATAAGTAACTACATAATATTATTATTTTAAAATTATTCATTATTGGTGAAGGATTCATTTTATATAAGACATATTTGCAGATGATTTTAACTCTAATAATTTTAGCCACTAAAAAATATTCAATCCCTTGTTAAAAATATATATTAACAGATTTTTAATTTCTATGAAATATTGTGTAACATTATTAATCCATTTTACCATTCTACGTACTTAAAGGCTACTTTGCGAAATGAATAAATATTTGTATTTGCTTTGTGTTCACTCTACTATTTATATTAGGTACCAGTATTATTTTTAAGTTTACGAACATTTGATAAAACTTTGATTGATTCCTACAATTCTATCTATTTATGTAAAGAAATAACTTAATATTATTGTTATTTATGCTGGAAAATTCAATGAGACAATTCCGCTCATTTGCTTAAAGTGTTGTAAAATATACTATTTTGGGCCAAATATACAATCTACAAATGAATCCTTTTTTATTACCCTATATTGCATAGAAAATTCCCCAATGTGTGTCATTTTTAAACAAAATTGTCATTTCACTTAAAAAATTTGGATGTAATTTTTTATACTTTTTTTAATGTTTTTTTTTATCAAAAAGTTACAACTGTACATAGTTATACACTTTTCTAAACTTAACAATACCTATTATCAACCAAATATCCTCAATTTGTTTAACTACATCAAAGATGCTAAAAATATTAAGTACAAATTTACTAACATGTACAATATTTACATACATAATATTTAAATTATGTAATAGTTAATAAACAGAAAAGGGTAAACTTAAACAAGTGTTTATGTTTTTTTTTTCATAATAGTTTTGAATATTAACTAATATTTGTTTTTTTTTTTTTCAGTCCAATTCTCGGCGTTGCCTCTTACCACTACGCGGAATACTTCGATGGGTCAATAGTTCCCGTCTGCCTCACTCAAGCCGACACCTTCTGGCCGGCCACCTACTTCGTCACAACCATTTCCGTCTTCTTCCTCATCCCCCTGGCAATCCTCATCATCCTGTACACCATCATCGCCAAGAACCTCATGGAGAACCCGGGCATCATCAACCAGGCCAACAAACACCACCATGTCTCTGGCAGTCATCTCAGATACAGAAAACAAGTTGTAATGATGCTCGGAACTGTCGTCCTGTCTTTCTTTGTGTGTCTTTTGCCATTTAGGGCTTTGACGCTTTGGATTGTTATAGTCCCACCAGAGAATTTAGAATCTTTAGGTCTTGAAGGCTATTATTCAATCTTATTCTTCTGCAGAATAATGTTATATCTGAATTCAGCTGTTAATCCTATCCTTTACAACCTGATGTCGTCCAAGTTTCGGGATGGATTTTTGAGATTGCTGAAACTCAACAAGTTCAAGAAGCTGCAGAGGTATCACAAAGGTGATAATATTAAAAGAAAGGATACTTTCAACACTACTTCAACCAATTATTCAAGCAGTCAGCATACTTCTGATTCGTTTTGGAGGAGGTACAGTAACAGAAATGCTTCCCAGAAGTCTCCACAGAAGATCAACGCTATTCTGAGTGGTGTCGCAAAAAAATCTTCTCAAAATAATGTCAGTCAGGTAAAGAAACCTGTGGTTATTAGCGGTAAGGTAAGTGAAATAGTGACAGTACAAAATAACAGACGCAACAGCATGCGATTTGTAAGCGATGTGATTCTGATACCAAAGGAAGATAAGGTAAACAATGAAGCAAGGAATGCTAATTTAAATAGTTATTTGGATAAAAACTACGACGAAATAGACAGAGATATTGTTAGTGAAGTAGTCGTTATTGAGAATGTAGAAAACTTAGACACTATACCCGAGAGTTCAACTCTTGAGAATGATGGGGAAGAGGAGAATTTGCAGAATAAGAGTGTGGACTCAAATTACTGCAAAGATGCTATCGTTATTGAAGGGCTCGGTTCGAATGAGAAAAAAAGCCATTTTGTAAGAGTCCCCTTACTAATATCGAAGAATTCAACGTCCACCATTTCTAAGAATGTCGTCAGTCAATTTCCTAAGGAGAGTTTCGTTTGATAATTTTGTATTTTTATACCACTAGGATTGTTCATATTGTAGATTTTACAACTTATTTAGTCGAGAAAGATAGTTTAGAATTCCAAGTAACTTCAAACTAGTATAAAATTCATCTTATGATGTGATTTTGTGAGTGTTGGTTTTAATATAATTTGATTTTTATGATACGCGTTGAATTATAATGTTATTGGTGTATTTTTAGGTCGTTTGTTATTTTGTTAAAGAATTTACGGAAGAATACATAATTTCTTTAGTGATAAAAGAATTATTTTCCGCAAATGCTTTCCACAATTTTTTATAAGATACCTAGATCTTGATAATTGTTATTAAAGTTATATTGTTTTAGACATTATTAATACGTAATGTCAACTTGTTAATGGGTAGTTATTCATTTAGTAGCTGTATCTATAACGTGATGGAGGAATGTTCGTGATGTTTTGTGTTGTTACAGTACCTATAAGTGTTTTGTATTTACGTCTAAAAATAAGAAAAAAAATGCATGTATTACGTTATTACATGGTGACTCTTACTTGATACGAATTATTGAAGGACTTTTAAGGGGACCCTTTAACGAGAAAGAAGGCCAAACCAAATTGTATCAGTTCTAAAAGTTTTTCAAATGTAATCACTGTTGGTAGACAGACGCATCCGCTGCCAAACCTCATCCCATGAATCCCGGCACCCCTGCTGAGTCACCACCACGGCAGATGTGTTGGATATCCAATAAATGGTTCCCGTACCTGAACTCGTACCCGTACCCGTACCCGTACCCGTACCCGTACCCGTACCCGTACCCTTAGCCGTAACTGGAGCCGTACCCATACCTGGACCCGGACCCGCACCCGTACCCGTACACCACGGTACCCATATCCACCTCCCAAATTGAGAATAATTTTCAAGAATTAATGCAATATGGATGTAAATGGCTCCTCTGTTTTACCTTCAAAATTTAACGTTAAGAATCAGTCACCCTGTAATATATCATTAATAAACCTATTAATTAATGTAAGGAATTCATAAAGAACTATTAATCGAATTCATTTTGTATATTTTTACCATGTTTTATAACTTTTTAAGATTTATAAAAAAATTACGAATAACCATGATTTCATGTTTAAAAAAAGACGGAATGTTATAAAGACAGGCAATTAGACGAAAATGATAAACTTTTTTATGTAAGCTCAAAATTAAGAAGTATTTTCAGACAAATACATTTCGAAACATGGAAAAAGTTAACACTAAAACTTGTTAATTAAATTTTCATACTTGTTTCATAAACAATAAAAAATGACATATATAAGAGATTTTGGAACAAATGTTATTTTCCGAGTAACATTAATTAAAAAAATTTAAAAAATTAATCATTAAGTTATCTAAATAAGTAAAATCTACATTGACTACACTCCAATTATCGAGTAATATTTTATATTAATCTAACAATTAAAACAAAATAATAAATTTGATAATAAGTGTCTTTTTGTGGTGAAATGGTGTTAAAAATTAAAAGAATTAGTTAGGCCTGGTTGTTCATACTCCGGTCACATTTTACGAAGTCAAAAAACGAAGAGATAAATGTAAAAACCAATAAAATAATGCTGATTTTAGATTAATGATGACGTTAGATTTAACGGATGTTCGAACACCTGTTCCCAAGCACGGTCGATCGATAAGAATTGCATCGATAGCTTTCGGTAACTTCTTACCATTCCCTAGGACCTAGGAGAACTGCGGATCGCTAACCTACAAACTACAGTTGACAACGCATATGAACACTTGGGACTAGAGCATACATCGCATCGACTAAACTATTTTATTGAGTTTTGTACTTCTCGTAATTTCCACACAACTAAACTGTTTAGTTGATGGAGGTGCGCATACAATTGATGCAGTCGATCGTCGATTTTTAATATCTCCTTTGAATCGACCAGTCTTTGTTCAGCAACGCTCAAGTCAATGTGTTACAAACTATGTCAATTAACAAGAAATTTCTAGTTTGTGCTTTGCTTTATAGACATTTTAAAAGAGAAAAAAGAAGATACTGTGTACATCCTATAATCAGTGACAGATTATCTAGTGGGATATTTTATACGTTACATTCTAAACTGAAAGAGCACCAAGATAAGTTTATTAAATATAATAGAATGAGGGGTTTCTTACCATCCTCCCAATAGCCAATGCAGTCGATCGTCGATTTTTAATATCTCCTTTGAATCGACCAGTCTTTGTTCAGCAACGCTCAAGTCAATGTGTTACAAACTATGTCAATTAACAAGAAATTTCTAGTTTGTGCTTTGCTTTATAGACATTTTAAAAGAGAAAAAAGAAGATACTGTGTACATCCTATAATCAGTGACAGATTATCTAGTGGGATATTTTATACGTTACATTCTAAACTGAAAGAGCACCAAGATAAGTTTATTAAATATAATAGAATGAGGGGTTTCTTACCATCCTCCCAATAGCTTATTTACCCTAATAACGAATATTGTTAAAAATAAAATACTCGCAGTGGTTAGAAAACTCGGCTAACTTATCCGATATATATCCACTAGTCATAGGTTCGAGTACCGAATTATAAACTCCAACTAAATAAATAAATAAACCGTAAATCGTAAATCGAACATATTCTTTATTAGTGTAGATAAGCTATTGGAAGGATGGTGAGAAACCCCCTGAGTGATGTAATAATATCATCTGTGAATCGACTGTTGAGTCGATAGTATGTGCACATCAATACAATGTAATACAAATTGATCGTTTGATCGATAGCTGTCCAACTTTTTAATCAAAAGCAGATCGATACAGCTTTCAACTATCGAGTCGATAGTATGTGCACTTAAATATATTCCTATAAACATATGATACACATCAAAATAGTCGTTCAACGAAAAGTTGTATGTATGCGCTAGCCCTTAGTCGTTGTGACCTGTTATTTATTCTTTGGCGATTTGCAGTCAAAATAGGGAACGATGAGAAGTTACCGAAAGTTATCGATACAATCCTTATTGATCGACCGTGCTAGGGGTTCTGGGATTTTATTTTTGTTTATATCCTTTTTTATGGCTGTAAAAAAACAAAAATTATTTTACTGACCTGAAGAAGGCACCATTGGGTTCAAAACTATATTTTATTTTACCTGATTACCAGACAATGTGTCCAACTGCCCGGAGCCAGTGTGACTACGACATTCCCAACTGTATGTTGTGAGGCTGAAATAAGTGATCAGGGGAGAATGTACAGAATGGAGAAAAATGTTATTCTAAAATACGATCATTTTATTCATAAAACCGGATAAAAACGTAATTTGGTACGTATATCAACAAATTATTGTTACATTTTCCCGCCAATAAACATTGAAACACTGTCAATTTGTTCGTAAGAAATTCAGTCCATTTTTTTACCGTTTTTACGAATAAAATGATCGTATTTTAGATTAACTTTTTTTTCCGTGTAGACAGATGTGAATATTGGGAACTAACTACCTATTCAGACCTTATCAACCACTAAATACGTATAAAGTCTCTCACTGGGGCGATGCTGAGAGTATTTAAACTCAAATAAAATGCTGCGTAAAAAGATATTTTGAATATAACTGTTTACATGACATTTAAAATAAATAAAAAACAATTTCTTATGAGAAAGAAGTTGCTTTAAATATAAACAACAACATTTTTAAATTCAACAAGTGTAGTAATGGTTGCAACAATAATTACAAAAACCTTTAAAAAATGTATTTTGATGTTAACCTAAACGTATTTAATTCATAATGTGATAATATTTATACAAACATTGTTTATACAACATACAATAATACAATTAGCAAGTAAGAAACAGTAACTACATTAGAGTAAAAAAACACGTGTGTGTTATACAATCTGACTTATTTTTAAGATTAAACACAGAAAATCGAAAATTTCACATTAAACAATATCAAAACATTAAAAATTCACTCTTGGAATATAATATGATAACTACTCACTCAAACATAAAATATCGATTACTTCCTTGTTTTTTTTTTAAATTTTCTGTGATGCCAAGAAGTGAAATAGAGACAGCGCTCACTTATTAGCCTATTTCCATTAGCTCTCTACGGCTGGTAGTCAAAAGGTATTATGACATTTGCGACAGTGGTTTTCTTTCAAATCGAAATGTAATGAATTTACTGTGTATTAATAATACCTCTTCAGTGATTATTGCTATTAACCTGGCTAAACTTTTTTCACGCATCGCCGTTCTTCCATGGAACTACTTTCAAGCAACGCGATCGCCGCTCGTCTGTACCTTCCATACTATAATTAGTGTTTGTTAACGCCGCTTGGGGCAGCACTAGCAAAATAGTATGACAGTAGGGTAGTGGCGATTTATGGTGGAGTTATACTTGTCTGTCGTGAAGTGACGTAACGCGTCATAACGGTATCGGTTTCATACATTTAGTATGGTGACGATTATATTAGTCTGTTGTGTTGTGTCATGATGCGATTTGTCGTGATGCGACAGAAGCGATCTCGATTTTCGACACAGCGGTGAAGGTGAGGGGGGACGGCCGCGTCTTGGCTAGTGTACGTACCACGTGGTATATTGATTTAAAATATCATCATAAGGCGTCAAAACACAACTTATAGATGTGAACGCTAGCCATCACGGTAGAGAACATCACGACACAGCACGCCTTACAAGTATAACTCCACCATTAGTCGCTTACAAGTAGCTGCATTTACCAAGGGCGTTATCTTCATTATTATCGACTTCCATCGATAATTTTTTGAAATTGATACATTGGCATTATTGACAAATTTTTTTAATGCAAACAAGAATACCAACTGAATGGAAATAATTCAATAATGAATAATGAAAACAATTAAATGTACTGATGTAAGTTTTTTAAAGTGTCTGATATTGTCTTTGTTTGTTATAATAATATTGGTTTAAATTTATATTTTAAGCTGTTCGTTATATCACCCAAAGTCCGTATGCCATTGTTGAATAAATGTTTTTAAAATACACAAATGCTGGTATTTTTTTTATTGTAAGTTCTTGTTGATGCCTTGCATTCATCCTTATGTACCTTTTCACAAAATAAATTCTACCCACAAAATCCTTTTATTTCCTTACCTTTATTGTCGACTGAGTGCAATAAAAATGTCACAGTAATAATTGTGAGTTCAAATTAGCACCTCTTCCTGTCAACATCTCAGTATTGAATACGGAGCTGTAATTCGACCGTGTCGGAACCTTAAGGAAACAAGTTCAATCGTATGCTAGTGAGCTCTAAATTTGATGTGAGAACCAGCGTAAAATTGAAAAGCGAAGGAAGAAAAGCGGTAAGTCGACAATTCCCCTCTTTTCCATTTCCTTCCGTTTTGCGGGACCGATTTCTATCGCCAACAGTTCCCTTTTTTCTTGATTTAATCATTTTGTATCAAAAAGAAAAATTTGATACAAATATAAATTACATTGATAAGCGAAAGGACGAAAGTGACAAATTGATAATTTTTTCAGGAGGACATTTAGTATATTATTGTGATAAAAAATTGAGTTAAAAAAAAAAAAAGCATAAGAGCCCCAATTTCTCTCTTCTATTTGAGGCCAGTGAGGCTAATGACATCCCCAATTGGGGTATGTTGTGAGGCTGAAGATTATGGAGAGGGGAAGGAGATGGAGGAGTGGAAGATACTCTCAGTTTCGCCCTGGTGTAATACGACTATTCAGAATTGAAACGTTGTTTTAATGGCTTAAGACATGTTTGGTAATCGGATCTGAATAGCCAGGTACTTTCCCACCTTACACTTCCCATCTACTTCGTCTCCTCCTATCTTCAGCCTCACAATATACCTACTCCAATGGGGGATTCCATAGACTCACTGCCACCAGACGGGAGCAGTTGGGATTGTTGAAGGTAGCGAAGTACATGGCAATTCAGATCTGATCGGCTAAAGCCATTTCCAGCAACTTTTGAGTCTTTGTGGTTTCTTTGCCTTTAACGTGCCGTAAGTATGGTATTTATACATCATCTTATTTTACATGGAATATTATAATTATTGTAGGATTTGTTAAACTGAAACCATTTAGGTATCAAATATTTCCCTAACAAAAAACAATATTGTCAATTTTATTTAGCATCAGAATTATTTTTCGATTGAACACCGTTTGTAAACTAAAAAAAAACATTTTTCATTATTGATAATTGATGCATTATCGGTTTTTTCTTATAAAACAATATTTGGTAGCCTCACTGGAGCACTCACTTACCCGTGCTTAGTGATTAAACAAGAAAAAAAACACGATTCAACTGAAGAATAAGCGTCTCCGCCCACTGAGGCAACTGAAAACTCAACTGCCAACTGTCTTTGTATGACAATGTGATGGCCCGCACACTACACAATCACTCAAAAACCCCGTTGTCAATGGTAACGCAAGCGGTGACTTGCGACTGTCACTGCTCATTGCCCTAGGCGGCCGTTGCTAGTTGCGAGCTGTCAGCTGATTGTTCTTCGTCTATGGTTAAACATGCTTTTTGACCAATCAAGACAGAGAAAACAGCCGGTTTTAGTTGGTTTTTAGTTGCCTCAGTGGGCGGAGGCGCTTATTGTTAAAATAAAATAATTCGATTTAATAAAATAATCTGATTTGATCACTTCCAAATTTGAAAAATTTGCAAATTTTATTTACTTTATGCAGTAATTTCACATCGAGCACTTAAAACCGAAATTAGTATGTTTGATGAATTAAATATGAAATTATACAAACAAATTAAATAAAATTTATCATTGAAGAAGAAGATAACAATAATAATCTATTTTTTTTTAATTTGGAAATGAACAAAACACAGAAAAATAATAAAAGATAATAAATAACTGTGTCCCAGTTGCGACTATTATCTTATATTATATTTCTGTGTCTTGTTCATTTTCATATTTTAAAAAATTAGATTATTATTGTTATCTTCTTCTTCAAAGCATTTTTCTTATGTAGTAGTTAAAAATAATTGCAAATCAGTCCACTTTTGGAGGAGAAAAGTGGGGAATACAAAACCTCGATTTTAGTTAGGTATTAGTAGCCCGAGGTGCATTGTCCCTTTCGCTCAATATCTGGTGGAGTAAGAGCAACAGTGACAGCAACAATTTAGTAAAATCTACTTTTCATATTTCTCCACCACCGGGTTTCATCTTAAAATCTCTAAATCACAGCTAAACTTAAACTAGTTTAGAGTTTTTTTTTTTTTTATGGAATAGGCAATTCACCCTAAGAAGAGTGCTTTGTCTAGTTTAGAGTTAATTCAACTGTGGTTGATATCTTCATTGTAAATAATAAACCATATTTTATTATAAAATAATAATATTAAAACTTTGGTTATTTCCTAAATATCTCCTTTATGACAATATATTCAGATGATGCAGTTATATTATATTCAGTGACCTAGTTTTCTTAAAAAAACTTCCAACGTTTCAAGTTTCAGAGGAAAAGTGGTACCAATATGAAAGGATGTTTGAAGGGACTGTCATCTGTCGTAAGCACACTTTCAGATCACATCCATATCCCATAAGAGCCCTTTCAGATGTTGATGACGTTTTAGGGACTTTATTTGTCAGATGGAAATGATTTATATAAAACGGTTTGCATCTTTCAATCACAACATTTATTTTTGATTTTGAGAATATGAGACAGGTATAGAATATTCAACTAGCAGTACCTACCATAATAAAAATAATAATCATAACTATACGGCAAGAAATAAATAAATTTTGATAGTGTCCCGCACTCGTGGCTTATCAAAGTATTAAATATATATAAAATTAATCCAATGATTATTAGCTTTTTAGAAAATATTATGTCATTTTGGAATACAGATTTATTTATCAAATTAAAGGGTAAGAAAATAGTAGTACCGGGCATTTCAATAAAAAGAGGAATTTTTCAAGGAGACTCGTTGAGTCCTCTTCGGTTTTGCTTAGCATTAAATCCTCTATCCAAAATGTTAATAAAAAGCAAGTTTGGAATAAAAATTAAGGGAAATACAGGAGAGAGTAGTACAATTTCGCATCTATTATATATGGATGATATAAAATTATTTTCAAATTCTGAATCAAATTTAGAGAAAATGATTAAGGTAGTTAAAATTTTTTCAGATGATATTAAAATGACTTTTGGTCTAGATAAATGTAGAACGATCCATATAGAGAAAGGCAAAATTATAGATGGAGATGAGGGTATATTTAGAAATTTCAAAATTAAATGTATGAAAGGGGATGAGGTTTATAAATACTTAGGATACCCGCAATCGAATAGATTAGATCATACTAGTATTAAAAATGATATTAGGATTAAATTTCAAACTAGGATAAGAAAAATTTTAAAATGCAATCTATCTGCTAAAAATTTAGTAAAGGCAATAAATAGTTGGGCAATACCTCTATTAACGTACTCATTTGGTATAATTAAATGGTCTAATACAGATTTAGATAGCTTAGAACGATTTATTAGAACTACGTTAACAAAGTTTAATTGTCATCATCCAAATTCAGCTATAGAACGAATTAATTTACCTAGAAATTTAGGAGGTAGAGGTATAGTCAAAATAACTTCTTTAAAACAAAATCAGGTAGAAATGTTAAGAAATTTTTTTCATAGAAAAGCTAATAGCTCAGAGCTGCATAAAATAATTTGCAAGGCAGACAGAAATATTTCACCTTTAAATTTATACGACGAGAATGCCAACATTTTTATAAATACCAACCAGGAATTATTAGATTCCTGGTCAAATAAAATTATTCACGCAAAACACTTCAATTATCTCAACCAAACGTATGTTGACAAACTTTCGTCAAACAAATGGTTGAGTATTGGAGAGTTGAGCGCAGAAATAGAAGGTTTTATGCTTGCTATTCAAGATAGAGTAATTAATACCAAAAATTATAGGAAGCATATAATCAAAGATCCAAATCAAATTGATGATTTATGTAGAAAATGTATGGCTTTTCCGGAAACTATAGAACATATTATATCAGGATGTTCTATATTAGCGCCGTCTGAGTATACATTTAGGCACAATCAGGTTTTAAAAATAATTCACCAAAGTTTGGTAATTAAACATAACTTGATTGACTGTCATAATATAGTACCATATTATGAATACGAACCAAATTCATTTTTAGAAAATAATTTCTTTAAAATTTACTATGATAAAACTATACTAACAGACAGACCAATTGGTCATAATAGACCTGATATAGTTTTACATGACAAAATTAAAAAAATTACTTATATTATTGATGTAGCTATTCCAAATTCCTGTAATATTCAAAAATCTGTTTCTGAAAAAATAAGAAAGTATACAGCTTTAGGAAATGAAATTAAAAGAATTTGGCATTCTCATACTATAAAAATATTACCTTTTGTTATTTCGGCTACTGGCATTATACCTAGCTCTCTTATTAAAAATTTAGGCATATTAGATTTGTCAAAGAATTTGTATATAAAAATGCAAAAATCAGTCATTTTAAATACATGTAGAATTACGAAAGATTTTTTAAATATTTATATTGAGGGATCAGTAGGATTTATCGGTCAAATTAGGAATTCCACAGAGCCGAACCCTCTGATATGAAAATATCTGGAGACGGTGAATTATATTCCCATTTAATAGTTTAGTAGATTAACGTGTTGTTCTTGTATTGTTTTGTATTAATTATACTTATATAATACACTTGCATAACGTGGATTTACTAGATGATCATTTATATGGAAAAGTGTATGAAAGGGTTAAGTTTTTCCTATGGGAAAAACTAAACCCGTTCCTGTAAATCTGGTGAATAAAAAAAAATGAAAGTATGCGTATAATATAAAATATAAAGCGTGAAGTCTGAAACAGCAAAAACTCTTGGTGAAAAAAAATGGTGAGTTATGTTGTCAAGAAATTCCCAATTTCACACAAACGGTTTGATGGTTTTTGGTGATGTGGAGTGTCGATACTCCCACAACACAAACGAGAGGTGGGGAGAGACGCAGCACGGCTCGTCACTCCGTGACGATAGGTGTATCAAGCAACAGCTCTGTTAATTGTTATTTCGTCATTGTCATTAATCAATATACCAAGTAAGTATCATACTTCTTATTTTATTTTAAAAGAATCCTACATATAAGATTAAATGTTATGAGAGCTTGTAAACTCTCCATAGTGATATGATGAAACATGATAAAATTTGATTATTTTTTTAAATTGATAAACTAATGTTTTAAGACAAGATTTTTTATGCATAGCACAAAGGGTAACAATTATTATAAGCAATAATTATTAGCCTGAAACACTCATCAATATTGAAAACTCTCCCGAGAAAAGAAATATATGTCGCCGACGGGACTAAAATATAAATAAATAATAAAAAATCTTGTCTTAAGCATTAGTTTATCAATTTAAAAAATAATCAATATTTGACGAGTTAAAGTATTTTCGACTAAAAATGTAGATATAATGTCTCGACGCCACCTAGTGAGAGAGTTAGCACTAAGCGCCTCCGCCCACTCAGGCAACTGAAAACTCTCAACTGCCAACTGTCTTTGTATGACAATGTGATGGCCCTGCATACTACACAATCACACAAAACCCCGTTGTCAATGGTAACGCAAGCAGTGACTTGCGACCATCTTGCGACCATCTTGCGACCATCTTGCGACTGTCACGGCTGATTACCCTGGGCGGCCGTTGCTAGGTTGCGAGCTGTCAGCTGATTGTTCTTCATCTATGGTTAAACAAGCTTTTTGACCAATCAAGACAGAGAAAACAGCCGGTTTTAGTTGGTTTTCAGTTGCCTCAGTGGGCGTAGCGCCTTACATGCCTTTCTCATATAAAAATAAAGTTGGTTGTTTCAGTTGTTTGGAGGTGAAAAAATATAATAAGCGATAATTGTTGAATGAAACACTAGATATATATTGAATCATTTGGCGGGTAGGAGGTATCACGCCGTAGCTTAATAGTAGAGCTCCTGTCCGGCAAACAGAGGGGTGCGGGTCGAGTCCCGTCGGCGACATATATCTTTTCTCGGGAGAGTTTTCAATATTGATGAGTGTTTCAGGCTAATAATTATTGCTTATAATAATGATGAAAGTTGATTAATATCTATTTTTATTATTATCATTGGGGTATAGCAACAAATTTGATTTTGTGTCCTGCGAACTGTGAACTCTGGGGTCATGAAATTTACAGTTTTATTATGTCTGAAATTTCTAGATCAGCACTATGTTCAACTCGCATTACTATCACGAGCCCATTATGGTATTTTCAAATAACTGTCAAAAAATAAGTTTGTAAAAATTATAAATTTGAGTCATATTTGTGACTTGCAATAACTAGAAACAAATATTTTGGAAAAATAATGTTTTACTATATTATGAGAACTGAAAAAAAACTATATTATGAGACATAAACAATAAGCTAGAGGAACGACAGTTGAGATGGTATGGTCACATAAAACGGAAACCACCAGACCACACAGTGAAGCAGGCAATATCTATGGATCTTCATCGACAGTCATCCAGAGGAAGACCAAAGAACTCCTGGATGACTCAATGCTCCAAAATCCTAAGTAGAAACGGCCTGGAAGAGAGCGATACCCAGAACCGAAGAAGCTACAACCTGAGAACGAGGAGAGCCGACCCCAACAGCCTACCTAGGCAATGAGTTGGGGCAGTGCAAGGAAGAAGAAGAAGAATGAGAACTGAAAAAATATTTCAAAAAATATCATCGGACAGCTAATTGACATTTATTTCTTACATCCAATATGCTCAGGAATCACTGATTTTAACCATTGGGTACATGATGTTACACTCTGTCTGTATTAATTTTGAATATAAATTTATTTTTCCTCTCCAGATTTTGATTGAATTCACATCGAGAGTGAACACACTGAACACGCACAGCCACTATCTAGATCCATAGCTGGTTAGTGCTATATAATTTACACAAAATGGTGTGAAAGATGTAATACCTTACCTTTTTAAATCTAGATATCGTAGTGTGCTATGCATTAGATTTTTACACGTAGGCAGGGAATAAATATAATGACCGGAGCAAGCAGTCGAAATTCGAAGTGCACGGACACACGGACAGCCGTGTTGTTTTGCAATGATATTTTTTCTGACTGTGCAGTCCCTGCTTGGAACTGCCGATACCGACTGCTTGTGCTACACACAAAACTTTAAAAAAATCACTATCACAATTCCGAGATCAAATAAAAAGTTTTCATTGTGATAATACTAATACCTAATAAAATTACCGGAACGTCCAGTTTTCGAGGGAGCCAATTTTCGCCGACAAACTTTAAAAAGTTTCAGCGCGTTTCTTTCGGGAAGTTTATAATTGTTTTATCACTTTAAGTGCCTTTTTGGGCTGCAGTTTATTGGTAAACTAGAACCTGCAATGTCTACAGAGTTTTACGGTGGAAAAGTTCGAAATTGTTATGTTATCTCGACATTAAATATTAAGAAAATAAAGTCAAGAAAAATCATTTTTCGTCTGATTTATCACCACCTCAAGCACCACCCCACGATAAATATTATTGCCATTTAAAAGGGCCAAGATGTCTATGCCATATTTTCATAAAAAAAACAGTTTTCATTGACCTCTTTCAGCCATACTTATTCTTGATTTGTACTCATTAAATTTTTTAAATAGTTATTTGGCTTGAGGAAGGATGTTGTGGAGTTTTGTTGCAAAGGTGTAGTTTCTTTGTCCAAATGTGATAAAAGATCTCTAAGCCTATAACAGGGAATATTTTAATGACCCATATGAAGTAAAAATTGTGAGTAATCATTTAAACGATTTACGTTTTCGTGGACAATAAGAATCTAGAAAATGAAAAAAGGCACAACAACTCACGTTGGGAGTTTATTAAAAATAAAACCAAACCGTTTGTAAATTATTGTCCTAAGAAGATTGAGTTCAACCGAAACCGGTCGACCAATATACATTAAAATAAAGTGGTTTAACCACTTTATTGCTATAGGATATTTTACCGCAAACATTAAAAAAATCATACCTCCGAATTTGAATATGAAGACATACAAACTGATTATACTTCTATGTAGCCAATGAATTCACCTATCTTTTTTTTTATTATCACATATTAGTAGGATTTATAAAAAAAATATAATTAAATCTTTAACCTTAAAACATTTTAAAGAATCTAGAGAATATTTATTTTGTTATATTTTGAATGTACAATAAATTATATAATCGTTTTAATAAAAAAAAAAATTAAAATTTGCCACATTTTGGCAACAAAGCAATTCGAGGTTTTGGAAATAGTGCCATAATGTGGCAAAAAGCGCTTGAGTGGTTTTTTTTTTTTTTTTTAAAGAGCGGAGACGGTTTACTAGTAGTTCCCGTGAGCACTTAGGCCATAGGCCCATTGTGCTGTCTCCCATTTTACCTCATTCCTTTAACAGTAACCCAGCCCCTTTTATAAAGTTCACCAGGGTTGTCATTGGATAGGAGGCCATATCCTCTGGTTCCACAGTGTGTTTCCCAGGTCTCATCTCCTCTCCACTCCCCCTTGGTTCCCTGAAGGCCCAACAAGGGATGAGCTATCCCCTTGGTTTCTCGAAGGCCCCATGAGGGAAGAGGGCCTAATATCTCCCCTCCACTCCTTAGTTCCCTGAAGGCTCCACGACGGAGAGTCCACTCCCCCTTGGTTCCCTGAAGGCCCCACAAGGGAAGAGTCCACCCCACCTTGTCACCCTGAAGGCCCCACGAGGGAAGAGGGCTTACTATCTCTTCTCCACTCCCTAGTTCCTTGAGGGCTCCACGATGGAGAGTCCACTCCCCTTTGGTTCCCCGAAGGCCCCACAAGGGAAGAGTCCACCCCACCTTGGTTCCCTGTAGGCCCCATGAGGGAAGAGGGTCTAATATCTCCTCTTCACTCCTTAGTTGCCTAAAGGCTCCACAATGGAGAGTCCACTCCCCTTTGGTTCCATGAAGGCCCCACAAGGGAAGAGTCCACCCCACCTTGTTTCCCTGTAGGCCCCTTGAGGGAAGAGGGTCTAATATCTCCTCTCCATTCCTTAGTTGCCTGAAGGCTCCACGGCGGAGAGTCCACTCCCCTTTGGTTCCATGAAGGCCCCACAAGGGAAGAGTCCACCCCACCTTGGCTCCCTGAAGGCCCCATAAGGGAAGAGGGCTTCATCTCTCCTCTTCACTCCTTCTTGGTTCCTTGAAGGTCCCACGACAGAGAGTCCACTCCCCTTCGGTTCCCCGAAGGCCCCGAGAGGGAAGAGTCCACCCCACCTTGTTTCCCTGTAGGCCCCATGAGGGAAGAGGGCCTCATCTCTCCTCTCCACTCCTGCTTGGTTCCCTGAAGGCCCCACGAGAGAGAGGATGTCATCTCTCCACTCTGCTCCTCCCTGGTTCCCTGAAGGCCCCACTACGGAAGAGTTCACACTCCCCCTTGGTTCCCTGAAGGCCCCACAGGGAAAGAGTTCATGAAAGTGGCCTAAGACCTCCTAGGTTCTCCAAAGGCCCCTAGTTTGTAATGGTTCAATTTTCGTCCCACGAGTGTCTAGGGAAATGGAAGGTCCACCCCAGCAGAGCCCCGAGTGCTGGGGTAAGGTCTAAATACTCCGAGATGCGACCCTGTTTCTCGGAGGCACCGTTCGTAACACTGTTCCCCAGGTCATTCAGCCTGAGCACGGTAGCTAACACCTTAGCTTGGGTTGGCTATTGCAGGTCGTGTTTCCACTCCCTGAGCGATGGGTTCGCCACACTCCCTACGCTAAAGCTTGAGTGGTTAAAACAAGGTATTTCATTTCATTTTGTAGGTATAATGTCAAGCCACAAAGTGTTTGTTTTCTTCGATAATGATATATTATTCTTATTTATTATTCTAACCTGTCTAAGAAGACATATTTATGCATGAAATGTCGATGTGAATCAACCTAACATTAATCGTGTAGACACTTTTAATTATCTTTAAAATATCCTTTCTTTAAATTCCTAGCCCCCGTCTACAGTTTTACAACAAAAACATAACCTGATTTCTTCCATCAAAATGATGTTTTTAATTAGTGAGTATTGTGAAATATTTCCATTAATCCTTTCGAAAAATTTCCAACAACTTTACAATAAACTTGTTGGAAATACAAGTAAAAAGAAAACAGCATCATCTGTAGCCGATAGCTGGTACAGGGCCAATAATAAATTTTATCGCGTTTGGAAAGATAAAATAATTTATGTTCACTAGAATTAATAATGATTAGGTAATAAAATGAATATGTTAAATTGCCATCATTATATTAAGTAAGGTCATATTAATTTGAATAATAATTGAAGGGAAACGCTAACGGCGTTTGGTCCGGTTCATTGTCTAATCGGACTATAAGATCTCAGCATCTGAATTCCCATATTAAAATTTATTCAGACACCCTACTTCCTCATATGATAATTCATCACATCATAACTCACATTAGCCTAACCTTCCATTCCCCCCATCCCTCACCTAACCTAACCTAACATATGGTTAAAAACCCCAATTATCAGTTTTCGACGCTTCGAGACATGATGAATTATCATGTCTGGAATTATCATGTGAGGAAAAGTTTGTACTCAATATTCGTACACTTAAAAAGTTTTCACTGAGTAGACCAGTCACCGTTTGGTCCATACCTATAAACGTATTCTTCTATTTCTTTTCTGAATTTTGACACTAGTACAAATATTTTTTTTACAGTCCATTCCGCTTAATTGGCACACATCGGGACCCAGACGTTTTGTTTCAAATAACCGGCAATCCCAAATAAGCGAATTAAAGGGAGGTATAAAATATATGTATTTACTTATCTTTTTTTACATAGATGGAGATATTACATTATTTGATTTATTGCAAATGGACAAAGGACAGCAACAGTTTTGTAATAATACCAACTAGCAGTAAAAACGCGCTCCTGCGGGCGGCTTTTCGTTCTGCTTCGCCCAGTTTAAGTGTTGGTGACTAATTATAAGGCTTCACCCTTTTGCCAAACTACTACTATTAACATTAAACTACAGAATACTTATATTTAATAGGTAGATATATAATAGTACACATTCTTACATTAGGACCGTGAATAATGAGAAGAACACTCTTCACTCCAACACAAATCTTCTTATCATTGAATGAAAGCGAAAATGTTTCTTCTTCCATACCATTTATTGGATAACCAACGCCCCTGCCATAGATTACCCCAAGTATTTCGCTACGTTTGGTGACTTAGCAGGGGTGCCCAGGTTCATTGGGTGAGGTTTGTCTAGGTCTTGGCGGCACATGAGTTTGCCCACTTACTGCTTGGCGATCCAGATAGGGAGGGACTGGTTGATGGTATACATTTTATCTCTCCAACCGGACTCTCTCTAACCCATGGCCTTGTAGCGCAATGGGAGGGATGGATTCATACGTCCGTCACTCCTGAACATATTGACCCCCAGATCCCTATCAACCCTTCATACTTTTTTACTTGAATATAGTATTATAGATGGCGTCACTTCCGATTGCATATCGCACGTTGAGCAAGTGATAAGCTTGAATATCACGGCAGCAGCTCCGTGGAAAATTGCACGTACATGGACGGGTCAGAACGGTTTCCATACAGTGCGGCGTCGGAGATTTACTCGGAGTCGGGTTCCTTAATTTGAACCGTACGGGCATTACCGTATTAATATACTTCGATTCGATTATTAAAATTTCTCGGCGCCCATATTTCCTAAATCTTTTATACCTTGAATAAAGACTACAATTTCAATTATTAATAAAAAATCTCTCACTGGCTGCGTAAGAGTGACACATGAAGTTCCCATAATGATAAAGGTAATTTCTGACATATTCTTTTTTTTATTTACTGTTTCTGCTTGATTTAAAAAATGCATTATTCATGTGTAAGGTACATACAGGGTGTTAAGCATCGTACTTGACTTAATTTAACCAGTGATTCCTGACATTGTTTTAAGTAAAAAATATACTTAAATAAAATTTTGGTCTCCGGTGACATTTTTGAAGTTTTTTTTATTTTCTACAAAAACATAAAAATCAGTAGGTATTGGGAAGTTAGGGACGGTGTGAGGGGTTGGTTGGTTACTTGGCTTAGAGACCAGTGACGATATGTGGAAGAATTTTTTTTTCTTTGATTTTGAAGAAAAAGTTTTTGACAGAAAAGAAAAAGACATTTAAAAAGTCACCGGAGACCAAAATTCGTTTGTATTTTTTACTCCGAATAATGTCAGGAATCACTGGTATCACAAAGTAAGTCAAGTACGATGCTTAACACCCTGTATAAATCCAAGAAATCAACGTTAAAAAATAATCGAAACTAAATTAGTGTAAGGGGGTTTCTCACCATCCTCCCAATAGCTTATCTACCCTAATAACGAATATTTAAGATTTACGATTTACGGTTTATTTATTTATTAAGTTGGAGTTTATAATTCGGTACTCGAAGCTATGAATAGTGGCTATATATTCGATACGTTGGCCGAGTTTTCTGACCACTGCGAGTATTTTATTTTTATTTTTAATAATATTCGTTATTAGGGTAGATAAGCTATTAGGAGGATGGTGAGAAACCCCCTAATACTAAGGGGGTTTCTCACCATCCTCCCGTTAGCTTATCTACCCTAATAACGAATATTATTAAAAATAAAAATAAAATACTCGCAGTGGTTAGAAAACTCGGCCAACTTATCCAATATATAGCCACTATTCATAGGTTCGAGTACCGAATTATAAACTCCAACTTAATACATAAATAAACCGTAAATCGTAAATCGAAAATTTTCGTTATTAGGGTAGATAAGCTACTGGGAGGATGGTGAGAAACTCCCTAATACTAACTAATACTACATTAGTGCCATCTACCGAAATATTACAGTTAAGTTCTTCAATTCGTCATAGTTGTTTTTTAAAAACGGTGGAAAACTCTGCTGAAACTTTTCTTCACTGCTTCCAGTTTGAAAAGGTTGTATACAATTATTATTACTTTCCAACTGCTTCGAAATACAGACGCTAGATGGTGATCTCGACGTCTTCATGTAGTTAATTTAGTTTATTTACAATCGTACGTCACTAACGTCAGTTTCTCCGCCACGTTACTAAATTTATAACATTGTTTTCCTAATTATTCTGGTAATAATCAAGAAGTTATCCGTAAACTAATGTCTTTTTTAAAGTAGTCGTTTGACATAAATTTAAATCTCCGTTCGTGAAAGTTTGTTAGATAGGACATGACACATTACATTAGAAAACTATTTTATGTGACTATTTTGACGGATTTGTCAAGAAAAGATAACTTTTCGAAGTGAAGAAATAAAGTAAACTGAGCCAAGAGTTATGTGTATTTAATTTAATCGGAAGGTTGTGGAAATATGCGCTGATTTTTTTGTGAAATTACTGTCAAAATAATGTCCAATTTTTACAAAATGCCTGTCTTTTGACAGGCCCCACTCTTCAAATCAAATCATCGTTTTCTTTGAAATTTAATTGTTTATTGGTTTGTTTGTTTATAAACGTGTATTGTTTTGGCGCTTGAAAAGTGACGTACGGGTATGTCGGGTATCCTACAATCTAAGGTCTGAGTTTTTATCACTTATCCGCGTACAGTGCCGGCAGCCAGTCGTTTTATTTCATCACACGAATGTTAATGTCAGTCGCTTGGAATTCTGGTTAGTTCGCGGTTGCCTTTCACCAAGAAATCGAGAATCGAGATAGTTAGTACCGCGCTCATGCAAACGCCAGCTGTCATTTGGACAGAACAAAAATCGCGGGGTTCACATTATTCCATTTTTGAATTAAATAACAACAGTACTTTTTTTAAATATTCGGCTGTTCGGTGCGTTAGAAAAGTACCATGGCAGATCAAAAAGTACTTCTCGGAGGAATAGAGGGGTAAGTCAATGATCCAATTAATATATAAATATTATTTCAATGTCAATAGGCAATATTGTGCGATTCAAAACTCACTTCAAACTTGTTTCTGTCAACTTTGTTCGTATTTCCAGTTTGTTGAAGGATTTATATTCCGACTTGTTTTTTTTTTAATTCGTTCAGTTTATTTATGTCGGATAACGTGCATACCGGAAATAATGGTCGAAAAACTTTCATGATAATTGGTTTTGAATATTTTAAGTAAATCGCAAAATAATAAACTAAAACCCAGCGTTTTTTACACCAAACAACGTAAAATGCATTGTTGTATTTTTGTGTTTAATGTTTAAAATCATGTCTTTTAAATTAGTATAAATTAATATAGGTAGGCACCATTTGTTGTGCTTTTCAATATCGTCAATATTATTTCACGCCGAGTTAAATTGTTGGCAAAATATATTAATAGTTTTAGTAATTAACCTTGAATAAATAATATCTTACAATATTCTTCATAGGTCTCTGTATATCTATATATACTTACCCATCTCGCGAAATAATGTAATCGGAAAAAGACGATTACCTTGATAGACAATCTTAGCAAATATTTTTGATAACGGCATACATAGCTAGCCAAATTCTTTGTTTATTATTTAATTTATTGCCCCTGTAAATACATAGACATAATATTATAAATACTATTGTTAATTCAAAATATATACGACTGTTCTACGTTGTATTTAGAATAAATGAGATTTACCTGTGTAAAACGTTTTCAAATAAATAATACCTATTGCCATAAAAATGTCTGAATGGAAAACATAATTTATCTTTGTGGTTTCAATTTTCCTGAAATATATCTGCATTATTCTACAGCAGTGTTTCTTACACTTTTCGAATACACGGAACACTTTTGATTATAAGAAAATCTAACATTAAAAATATGTATGAACATGTATTAAAAATTATGCGTTTGATTAAAAAGTTTAGACGTAATTTAAAACTGTTACTTAATAACTATGTGAAAACTTCTTGTGCAATACTCGTGTCGGTAGGTAGCCACATACTGAAGCTCATGATTTTGAATTTTGAATCAATATCAGGTCTGTTAGTAAGTTGTATATATATATAGATACAAAATTATTTAGTTGTTATATTCGTTACCTAATACCTATTACTGAGAAACCCAGTTTACATAATAAGATTTTTTAATACTAATTTCCAAAGGTTTCACTGCTCTTGTAAAGAGACTAAATTTGGGACCAAAAAATTTCTTCGATAGTTCTTCAGATTTTGTTTTGTTAGTCCATTTATTACAGATATGATTTTAGATTTTCTTGGCCAAAAATTATCGTGATTTATTTTTGGGGCATATGCAGTGTTGCGCTATCTTCTTCTTTAGCCAACACTTCGGACAGGGTAGGGGCCCGTTTCCACTTCCGTTTAAAAATCGGATGCCCCGGTGGATGGAGAATGTATGGAGGTGTTTACACAACATCATTTCATGTTCATCATCAGGACAGATGTGTGTGAAACGTTGGTTAAATAAGGAAGTAGCTATATAATACCTCAAAAATAAATCACGATAATGTTATACCAACTATTCTTCTTAAGAGGATACCCGGCGGTGATTTTTCCATACAAACGTATTCCCTATTTATCTCTCTGGATTTTAACCCTAGATAAAATATTGTTTTTGAATAAAATAGATATCAACTACTAGCGTGTCGGTACCTTTTGTTTTTTTTTGATAAGTTACTTTTTATAGAAGTTATGACCTTCCAAAAATCAATAAAATTGACTGGTTTAAACGCCGTCAAAAGATGTTCAGTATACAAACCAGACAATGTTTTTTTAAAAAAAGCAAAACGTACAGACATAGAATAGTTTTTTCTTATGTAGTTGGTAAAAAAAAATTGAAAATCAGTCCACTTTTGGAGGAGAAAAGTGGGGAATACAAAACCTCAATTTTAGTTAGGTGTCAGTGCATTGTCCCTTTCGCTCAATATCCGGTGGAGTAAGAGCAACAGTGACAGCAATATTTTAGTAAAATCTATTTCTGCACCACCGGGTATCATCTTAAAATTGAAACTCACTATTATCTATGCCAATGGTTTTTTTTTCTATTTCGAAGAAGGAAAGAAAGTAAACGGGCTTTATGCAAAAACATTCAAAATCCGATGTAAACCGTAATTTTTCTCTTATTTTGAACGTCGAGTGTGATTTCGATGATGATTTCGTCAATAATTATCTAATTTCTGCTCTAAAGGGTGGGAAAAGTGGATGAGAGTAGTTTTACGAAATCTCATAAAGACAGTGACCTTCCTCTTGTGTTGAATATCAAGTGTGCAAAATATCGCCAAGAATTAACAAAATTCTACAATAAGGTTTGGGAAAAGGGGATGGGACTGGTTTTTCAAAATCTCATAAAAGACAGTAACATCCTCTTATTTTGGTCAAAGTCGAGTGTGCAAAATTTCATCAAACTCGGAATAAATCTGTAGATTTTTATAAAATAAACCTACACGCCACACCAGTACACTAGTGTAGATAGATTTTGTTGCGGAACACTTGTGTTCCGAGGAACACCGTTTAAAAACCACTGGACTCCAGTAAAAGTGTGGCCCTCAATAAGTTCAAGTAAAGGAATTTATAACTCGAGCAGTGCTAAAACACGCTACCACATTCCAGTCTAGACAGAAATGTAGCAATCCAGGGATATTCAACTTCAATTGGTATAAATTTTAAAGATTATCTTTTTTTATTTATTTACTCAATTGTATTAACTCAATTTCTACAGGAGGCCTTGTTTTTTTACTGAGAGGTAAGAGTTAATCATGTTGTTGAAGAGATCAAACTCAACAGCTGCAGCAGTTCTTTTAACCCGTACACGGAGAAAAATGTTATTCTAATATACGATCATTTTATTCGTAAAAACGGTTAACAATGGGACTGAAGTTCTTACGAACAAATTAACAGTGTTTCAATGTTTATTGGCGGGAAAATGTAAGAATAATTTGTTGGTATACGTACGAAATTACGTACAATCAACATTGTCAATCCCGCCAATAAACATTGAAACCCTGTTAATTTGGATACGTTTTTTTTTTTTAATGTTAATTTGTTCGTAAGAACTTTAGTCCCGTTTTTAACCGTTTTTACTACTAAAATTATCGTATTTTAGGATAACATTTTTCTTCGTGTATAATCACAGGAGACCAAATTTGTCCCAGCACACATAGGTCTCATATAAATCGATGTATCTCCCTTAATGTCATGGTGAGAAATATGATCTAAACGGTTTTAGAAAGAAAAAAACTCCACTTTTTATATTCAAATGTAGAATTTAACCATGGAAAAAATTATATATGCACCTCTATGAAACCAAAGTTTCCGATAACAATATGAAAAAAATGTATAGAATTTCGAGAATTTTTTATTCATTCTTTTTTTTATTATACCGAAACGCTAAAAGGGAATCAGGTTGCAATAAGCACGAAGTAAGAAACAGCGTGAAGCAAAAAAGAAACTAAGAAGCAGGAAATCGGAAGCAAGAAGCGGAAAGCACGAAGCAACGGAAAACGGGAAGGAAGAAGCAGAGGGAAGCTGGCAGCATGTAGCGGAAAGCATAAAATATATAAATTAGAAGTAAGAAGCATCGGGAGGCAACAAAAAAAAGCGGGAAGATGGAAGGATGAAGCGAGATGAAATGAGAAGCAAAAATAAACGAACTCGAGAAACGAAAACAAAAGCTCAACCACTTCCTTTATTCCTGTCCATACTACATTCCAGTATTGGCCTATTAGATTCCCATGTATACCGGTCGATTAAACTCCAACCTCCTTCCCATCCTTAGAGCACGCGTTCCAGTCCTAACAAATCAGTGCCCCCTGGCGGGACAGGATTGCTCCTGGCTGGGGTGGTACAATTGTATCGTATCGTAATTCTGTTTTTATGAAACCAAAAACGTGAGGTGATAACAACGTTTATAATACATTTGCCCAGTGAAATGTGTATCGTTTTTTTTTTCTTTATCAGTAATTTTAGGTAAAAAAAAATATAAAAGGTGGACCATTTTTGAAACTTTTTTGTTTGTTTTAAAAAAAATTATATCAAAAATTATAAGTTCATTTCTATAATAACATTTGAAATCACGTTATATCTGTCACCTTTCAAAAACACTTTTTATTTTTCGGATACATTCAGAAATATTCCATTTATTTTATTTTTATCGCGAATTTTTCTGACCTTCTGATAGAATATGCCCGAGACCTGATGAGACGAACTTGTCGTAAAAACGACCAATATGCATCAAATATCAACCGTCTACGAATGTTGTATTTTCTTTTGTCGTGTTTTGAAACTGAGGATAGGCGGTGAATTGAAAAATGACACTAATTCCTAGAGCAGCTTCCATTCTAAAATCGGTAAAACAAACCTAGAATTTTGGACTATCGTATGCTTTCAATTGATTGGAATCAGGCCCAGTGATGGAAAAATAGAGTTTGATACAAAGTTTAGAAACTTCAAAATATTTCTTACTAGCTTTAGTTACCGGCTAGTCTAGTTTGAAATAAACTTTGTAAAACCCAGGCTACACCGGTGACTTAATATGAGCTATAATAATATATGTATGTAGACAGAAAAATAGATAGAAGACTTTATTATAGTATCGATTAAGGATTTCACGTAATAACTTAGGCATTCTTTGAACTTTTAATCGATTGTATGCATTACTGACGATATAGCGTAGTCCTCTACGACGTTACGAGTTCGATTCTCGTAAAGTGCAGAAATTTTAACATAATTTTAATGTGTTACGAT